>JACJUM010003147.1:11719700-11840797 GCA_020976665.1 Heortia vitessoides
TTAAATACAACTAAAAGTTTAGTTCTGAAATACACAGCCAGTGGTAATTCTAAATTACAAGCATATGTAGATGCTGACTGGGCAAGTAATGTAATAGATAGGCGCTCATATACCGGCTATTTCTTTGCTCTTGCCAATGGTGCTGTTTCTTGGGAAACTAGGAAGCAAGCCACAGTAGCTCTGTCTAGCTCAGAGGCTGAGTATATGGGTATTTCAGATTGTATTAAAGAAGCCATATATTTAAGAAACTTGCAGCATGAGATAACCAATGATTTGTATTTAATAACTGTCTTTAACGACAATCAGTCTGCGCAGAAGATGGCCAATAATAATTGTCTACATAAAAGGTCCAAACACATTGATATCCGTTTTCATTTCTTTAGAGAACATTTAAATAATAATGTTATTAAATTACAATATTTGCCAACTTCAGATATGCCTGCAGATTTGTTTACCAAAGGGTTAAATACAGTTAAACATTTTACATTTTTAAATATGTTAGGATTACAGTAATGATGATATTTGATTATTTTGTTAAGTGGGAGTGTTGAATTTAAGTTAACAAAATATTGTCTATAGGCTGTATAGTCAATGTTACAAAAAAAAAAAAAAAATATTGTCTCTGTTTTGTATCCAGCAGCAAGTCGTTTTATTTAACAGATGGAATAAACAGGTGACTTATTTGTTTGTCTAAATAATAACAATTATAATTAACATTTCTTTTCTACTCTTATAGCGTCCATCGAACTTGAACTGTAAAACACAATAAAAAACGTACAAATGGACACTTAAATCATGCACCGACAAGAAAACATATCAAATACATACAAATTAGGTTATTTACGAGTGCTTAAGGAATTACGATGTGGCCTGTGACATTCTGCCAAAATTAAAAGGCAACGGCGACGGTAAAGGACAAGGTCTCATCGGCCAAAGAAATAAATTAACTTCGGCCAGCACAATGGTCCTTAAACATTCCACTTTATGTATGACAAGAGCAAATTACTTTCAGCACCAGCTTTACTACTTTGTGCTGGTAATGTTTAGGTGTAAAATGTTGACAGAAAGTCGTTTCCACGTCTAGACTTTTATTAGTCTCCACCAATGAGCAGTTATTTTAGGATCTCTCTGAGGGCACAACCTTTCAATTGCTTTTTAAATACTACATTGAGGATGTTGCAACAACGTTGTCAGCTTTGTTGGCAGTAAAAAACTAATCCTAGAACTTTGATTACCGATTATGTTGGACATGTTTAGCAAATTAATTTTCTGAAATCATCTTGTCTAATCACGAACAAAGAATTCCGTAAAAGAACAAAAGTTGAAACGGCTCTAGGCAGTGCACTTAGAGTGCAGAGAAAGAGAGAAAGAAAAAGATAGGTGATGGAACCTTGAGGTTCTAGAATGAAGACCACGTAACGGCAAGTGCAACGTAGACCGGAAGAATTGCGCTGGACGCAGGATCTTATCAAAATTTTATTAGTATTGCTTTCAGTTTATTCAATGTTTGTTACATGTTATGTTTGCCTTATTTGTTATATATTAGTAACGTTCATAAAAGACGTAGCAACTGGTTTTGAAGAGTTAACTATAATAATAAAAATTTGCTCTTTATTGTATAACAATAAAAAACACAAGAACATCACAAAAACATAGAATAGTACAAATCGTGGACAGGCAAATTCTATAAAACTCGGTTGACATCATAATTTATGAAAAAGAGAAGTAGGTATAATAATATATTATTACTGATAATGATGTGCTCAAATCTAAAATATAAATACTTTATTGTAATAAAGTATTTAAATTTCAGTAATTTAATCTCTCATTCAAAAATTAGTTGATGTCAACAAGCGCTCACCCGGCGGACATTTCAAAGGACAAGGTAAGAAACTTTATTAAAAATCTAAGATTTTATTAAAAATATCTCTCTGTTCTGCAAATAATGAAATCACAAAGAAGTAGATAAATAAAGATGTCGGAACTTGAGCTTTCTCTAGTAGCAATCATTACCACCTTAATTCCTCATAATGAAGCGGCACCGCTAACGCTTAGCCAAGAATGTAGAGCCATAGACCATTTGAAACGGCGCAATTGTGGGCGATTCGCATGCACAACACAATATCACATAAATACCACTCTATACCAATATAAGTCCGGCTTACTATTAAGTCTACTCGGTATTCAGCAATAAATAAATTTCCTAATAGAAATCAACATTCAGATAGGCCCTGCAACAATGAAGCCTACATAAATTACCAAATTTATTCGTCTTCCGTCTATTAACCAAATATTTTTATTTTATCTTAAAGCAATTCCTATTCAGAATCGATTAGTCTCCTATCGATTATTAATGCTAAACGTAATAACGTTGATGTTTGATATTTGAATATTCTCGTTTGAATATAAATTAAATTTAAGCAAATATGAAATTATACGAAATCCTTAGTTTGGAACCATGTGAACGATAAGCAGCAGATGGCTTTTAAATATTACCTACCTACCTACATACCGCCGTATACAATCGCATGCATGTTTGTTTAGATCTTCTCTGTGTAGCATTCTTGAGTTAATGACTTGACTTTCACAAAACTGTTTATTAAGTGTTTTGGAGAAGTATTCACGAATACACCAAGGTCTTGCATATCTGGAAATGTACATTTTTCATTTACAAAATATAGAAAAGGCCTATATTACACTTATTTCTAATGTTACCAAGGTATTTTTTTTGCACAAAATTGATGAAATGGACCTGCTTGTTGCATTTTACTGCATTGGATCATTGTGTTTGATGCCAAAACGAATTTATTTAAACCCATCTTTTTAAACCCTACTTCATTAACCAACTTACCAAAATACGGTGCAGCCTGTTTCTATTGCTCGTTAACTTTTTTCTTTCTACAAGAAAAAAAGCACGCTTACCAGTTAATAACGGCTCGGGGGGAAATTACTCTTAAACACACGAACCTTTCGTCATAACATGGTACAAATTACGTCAAATCATGTGGATATTATTTTTTATGGAGTTCCAGAGCAACATGTGGTAAATTAAAGTCCCTATCATCAAGACAAAATAAACAACCTAACTATACCACACAGTCACTCGAGTGGGGAAAAAAAATTAACAGCTCCCAAAACTCAATGTCGCGCGCTTCAGAAATTATCGGGCTCGAAAACTAGTTTCATCCAGGGAATTTTATAATTCGTTTACAATAAAGTGTAATAAAAGGATTCTGGGATAATTTCTTTCTTTGGAAGTGAACATTAAATGTCACATGAATTACTTACTCTGTATAATAGTTTACACCGTAATATGATAAAAGTCTCCTGCGCAGCCATGTTTGATATTATTTGTTTTATGTGCTACATGAAAATTTCAATGTCCCAAATACATTTCGACCTTGTTACACGCTCGTTTTAATATTGAGAGAAATCAACGATTTAAATATTTCACTCGAGCACAAAAACCGGCGATAACAGAACCCAATCGGTTACATAAAGCAAATTAATTTTCAGCTATTGACGTGAATAATGTCTCAACTGGCGGCAATCCCTCAGCATTGCCCCATAAAATTCAATTACGCTACATTGTTACTTAAAAGAAAAAAATCCAAACGGTATCCAATTGGCTTGTCACTTTGCAGGGGCAATTATTTAACAATAAAATACCTACAAAGCAACGGGGGCAGCAGACCGGCGGACGTCAAACACGATTATATAGCAAAAGCGACAGTCGTGCGTGGACGGGGAACGCATTGACAAGGATTATGCAACTATTGGCTGAGTGACCAATAATGTGGAATGACGCTAGTCATGAAAGTCTAGATAAGACCTTTTTCACTTGAAATAAGATTTTTAGCAAGATAAGAAATTTCTTGATGAAACTATGTGTAGTTCATTAACATGATGAAATAACAGACTGGATACGGGCCAAGACTGGGTTCGGTTCCTGTCTTTCCATAATACGTGGATATAATGTGAAATAAAATCAGCCAAATGGGAGTCGTACACGCGCATTAGAAGTTCCGTTCAGAGAGTTTGCATAATATGCTTTGCCTAATACATAAATAATTAATCCAACGCAGGAACCGAGTCTCAAAGATAATTCCGGCAAATTCATTTCGATAAAAGCATAAAGCCACTCTCTTATAATTTTTTACCTCTAGAGAGGAAATTAATTACGTATTATGAAAACGTTTCGCCTCTATATTTAATTCCCTTGTAACTATAAAACATGAATAATAATAAAAAAAAAATGGAACAACTTGAACAATAGTGGTACCGGCTGAGTAGTATAGCAGTACTTCCCCACAGTACCAGATGTCGTAAGAGGCAACTGAGGGACCAGAACCGCAACGTTATGGTATATCCACCTAAAACAGTGGAGCATAAAAAGGGTTGGCAACAACATTCGCGACAGCAGTCCTGAAGTTACGCTGTGAGATTGCCACCACGACTACCCAGGCTTGCAAAAATCTGTAGGTTTTTTGTGTAATTACGAGTATGTTTTAAAAAAATGTATCACAAAAATAGGTTAGAGACAACCTGTAAGAGAGCGCTGAAGTTTTAAGAAGACTATTTTGAAGTACGAGTATATCAAAAGAAAGACTCTTTTTCTTACATAGCAAAATACGACGTGCAGATGTATCTGTCTATAGTTAGAATTGTACAGTTTTAAGAAATGATCTCTAAACTTAACTTTTTGGTGAAATGATAAGAGAAGTTCCATTCTTTTAGATATGATGGTCTAATCTTATATCTGCGATGACTTAAGGCTTGAGTTTCAAGTAGCTATATTAAGTATTTCCGGTTTCCGTAGCTCGATTCTCTTTCAAAGAAAGTTAAGTTTAGTAGGTACGTTGTAAATTTAATCTCAAAATTTTATTTAACAATTTCTAAACCCATATGTCCTTTTTGAAATGATAAGTACAATATTGCAACTACTCTGGGTTATATCAGTTACCTATATTTTCAAGAACAAATAAAGTAACAAAGTGAAATAGCATTTCATTTTAGAATAATTTTATTTAATTTGGAATATTAAAGATAGCAAAATCAAAATAGCCCTTTATTAACTTATTACCGCATTAATGCAGAACCGACGGGTCATGGAGCTGAAAGGTTCAGAAAATGAGACTACGCCAATCGAATCGCTATGAGCGATAAGACCGACAATTCTATTATTATTTATACGTGTAATATTGGTTTATGTAATTATCTATGTACAATAAAGAACATATTATTATTATTATCGTAGTGCAGCGTAAGACGCCTCCCACGAGGTGGATAAACGATCTATCTAAAACCGCAGAATCGCGCTGGAATACAGATGGCATGGGAAGGCCTTCATCCAGCAAAGGACGTTTCACGATCATGATGACTTTATGACTTTCTATAGACACAACATTATATACCTATATTACTAGTTCTCATACTAGCATTTTCCTTAGAAGTATTATAGCCATATCCAGTAAATACAACCATTCTAAGTCCACGTCTCGGATAGATTTACAGAGCGCGGCCGCCCGCTGGATTAGCAATGGCGTGTTATCACTTCGTTGCAGTTATTCCAAACTTTACGTCCTATCTGGGGACGGAAAAATTGTCCACTCACCAGAATATCCCGGAAGTATCAACCACAGCAAGTGGTTGATACTTCGATATTGTTTACTCTTCTACTCGAACGCGTAGGTTGAAAATATTTGGTATTGAGAATTGTCTTGACACGATATTTGAAATAAGGCAATCGAGACAGCGTTTCAGGTTAAATTTGTTTGTGGATTGCTTAATATTCAACGGAAGCTCGTTCCAGAGTCGTATAGCTGTCACTGTAAAAGAGTTTGTCACAAAACTAGATTGATGAGAAGGAGTTAAGAGCGAAAGAGTATTAGAAGAACGGAGATTACGTTCGTGAGAGGAAGATAGGAATTGGAATCTGTCCTTTAAGTAAATTGGTGCGTACGGATCAAAAAATATTGAAAATAGTGTGGTTAGAACCGAAAATGAAACGAAGACAGTTGTTTAATAGACGATCCAATTTATTAAGGAGTTCTTGAGAGATATTAGTGCAGCACACTTCACCATAGTCAATTATAGGTAAAACTAAGTATTGAGTAAGAAGGGTTTTGGTTTTAGTAGGAAGAAAATATTTTAATCGATAGAGAGCACGAAGCGTTCCAGTAACCTTACTGCTGATTTCATTAACATGTGTATCCCAGGTTAAGGAAGAGTAGATAAATAGGCCAAGATTCTTAACGCATGTGCTGTAGGGCACTACCACGTTATTAAAAATAATTACAGGTACATTTTTTAAACTGGACAATTGCCGTTTGCTGTCCAAGATAATGGCTTGAGTCTTAGACGGGTTCACAGAGACACCAAACTTTTGTGACCAGTTTGTGATGTTTGTCAAATCAGCATTAATCCGAGCAATGGCATTTTCCAGGTCATTGCACTCTACCTGGGTGTATAGTTGAAGGTCATCAGCGTATAGATGATAAGAGCAGCCAATAGATTTGGTGACAAGGTTTATGAAAAGGGAAAATAATAACGGAGAGAGAATGCTACCTTGCGGCACACCAGCATCAATTGTCTGTAAATGTGTAATATATATGTAAAGTTGAATTCTGAATGTGTATAAGTTAAAGATATATATAATGAAATTTAACAAAATATTCGACGGGCCCGGTGGCGCAGATGATAGATCCTGTCATGTGCGCAAAAGGTCGTGGGTTCGATCCCCTCCCATGACAAATATTTACATGATGACATTTATGTTTGTTTCTGTGTCTAGGTTTTTAATATATATATATATATATATTAAAATACTATATTTGTAATTCCTGTTGTCTGATATCCGTAACACAAGTGTTTTAAGCGACTTATGACGGAATCAGGTCATTATAAGAGATGTTGTGGGAATGTATTTATTATTATTATTTATATTGTCTTGGTAAAGATATGCATTGAAATGAAGTTTCAGCTAGCTACTTTATTATTTGCAACCCAGATCATGAGTCAAAGAAACACTTATATCCTATCTAAGCAAGTTCTCTAACTTTGTTTCTAACTGAAATGGTTTAGAAATCGAGCACAGAGTGGATATTCGACAATTGGGTAACGTCTATCTATAATAAACAAATCTTTTCATATATAATTATTTAAAATTTTATTTCTTCTTTACTTCTCGGGGTAAAACTCTCCTGATGCGTGTATTCCACCTGTTCTTACAATTATGACATACTCGCAACTATAGATAAGTTAACTGACAATACATACATTTTGTACTTTCAATAAAGTCTAAATCGACGGAGCTATTCCTATTGTAAGTAATTCGACGACTCTCGATAGAATCGGCAGGGTATCAATAAACCGGCGATACTCAGGCATTGAACATTGTCCCAAGATCGCTTGCGAGTATCGGGCTAAGTCTTACAATACTATTGTTAAACTGTGAACATGTTTGTAGGCACAAACAGAGCTGAGTTACGCGATAGCATCGGACCGGTCGAGTCTGGTCCCATAGCGAATGCTTTTATTGTTTCACTGTATGACATATGCCGGTCATCATCTCACAAAACTTTGAGTATCGCCAATATTGTAGACTTTTGTGTATAAAAACCGTATTTATAATTAGGTACTAATGATCTAGCTAATACGAGATTACCGGTAGTGGTGCCGGCGTATAGAATAGTACCTCCCCTTGTACCAGGAGTCGTAAGATTCCGAAACCGACATATATCGGTATATACACCTAAAGCAATTTAGCTCAAAGAATCGGTAATTATGGGCAAATTCCTCCTTTCTTTGGACTAGACATTTTACAGCAGTTTTGATAAATATGATAAATACAAGATCTATATTATAGAAGAAATTTGAACTACTTTTCTATTTCATTGCCAGTTACCAAAAAGCTGAATTTATTTCCAAATAATATGATTTGCCCTAAATAATGGGTTCGTCTTTATTCTAAATGAGGTTAATAAGCTATCATTATAAATAAACACTTCTGTAAGCTCTCAGTAATAAATAAATAAAACCAAATTTATTTCTCACCACAAATAACAATTTTTACGATTGACAATTTGAAACATTGTAAATGTGTAAAATATTAACTGTGGAAGACTGGTGCCTATTTAGGTTTCCAAACCCGTCACCAGGCTTTTCTACGTCCTAAACTTCTCTATTTATAACGTGTAACGATTAAGTATGATATATAAAGATTTCGATGCCTTATATTTAAATTTTAAAAAATAATAGCTGTAATAACAATTGAAAGTACTTTTTTAAGTTTTTAAATTCTTAAAATTCCTTTTTTATTTTTTTTAATTAAAATTTAATTAGCACAAAAAATTGTGTAATATCTTAAATATTATATAATTGTTTCTGCTAATGAGCATTTATTTTTGCTAGGGGAAATTAGAAATATTATAAACAATTACTGCGGTCTAGATGACTCAATAGACCTTCACCTATTTGTACTAAGAGTCAATTGTCTTCTTATGACGTCATCAAGTATTCGTCGCCAAGAATTGCATCGTCGTGTTGAGAGATGTTTCTTGCAAGCCGTTACTCTTTATTGCTTCTTTCAATTACGACCCATTTACAATGTCATTTTTCCCGTTGTTCTTGTAGTTTTTGTATGTTTTAATCAATGACAACATCAGGATATTTTTCTTACATACGGGTATCTTAAGTCTATGAGTATTGAAACGGGCTTATAGTTACGTGACAGGACATGAACGTATTACATTTTAAAAAATTATCTGTAAAGTTATAACAACTATCTTATAATAAGTAATAAACTATGATTAAAGAAATAAATTGTTACACTATTTACGATATCATAAGTGACAACACATTCATACACAATCGAACACACACGCATACACACACGCAAACACATACATAAACTGTGTGTTTTACAAACACATGCACGCACACACACATAAAAGTCAGCCTATATATTGCTTATTTGTCGTATATAGTAAATGCACAAACTAACACATATGCTTGAACAATCTTCTTGGTTTTATTATATTCATTAATAATTATGTATTGCCATATGTAACTTCTAAATGTAATGTATGAGCAATGTGGGGCTTACCTACAATAATTTGTATAATATGAGTCGTAAGCTTTACATTAAGTTAAAACTTGTTTGTGTTGTCAATAAATTATATTTCAAATAAAATCTATAGCTATCAGAATCTTAATCGACTTGACCGTTTTACAGGATTTTGCTAATTCCATTATATCGTTATGCATTTTTAGATGAGGAAGACTTCATACTATGATCGTTTGCATATTTACCTCACTCTCACTTATTTCTACCGCCAAATAGCATTGTTCGTATTTTTGTATTCCAATTTGATGGGTGAGAGGCGCAGTGAAATGACTGTGTAATGTAATATAAAATCTTCAAGTCACAAGGTTGGCAACGCGCTAATGATATCCTTATGATATTACGAGTGCCTATAGGCTGCTGTGTCGCTCACCTGTACACGGACTGTATGTTCGTTTGTCTTAAAATACTTTTTCAGACAAAAACAAGAAGCATTTAAATTATTTCCGAGTATTTAACAAAAATCTTTTCTGTGGTTGGTCTGATCTTGTATTTGGCTATAGTAACATATAATGCAATAACAGAAGATGGCAAAAACTGTTTTACTTTTTTTTTATTCTTGCTACGAATGATCACGTCCGTCATAGTTGTAGATAGACGCGCCCTATTAATTATTTATGCTTATAAGATTTATATCACTAACCAATATCGTAACTATATGCTACATCCCATCTTTGATAGATCTTTTTTTTGGCACAATCATTAGCTTAATTAAACTGTAGTAAATATATTTACTACAGTTTAATTAAGTTCCAACTCTTCCCATTTCCAAATAAAACAAGAAAAAAATCGATTAACCATACGCCATTACTAATGTGTGTTACTATATTAAAACTAGATTACATAAACCTCACTTAGTGTAAATTTATTAAAATTAAACATATACAAAAATAAAGCTACGCTTTATTTTCTCAATCCCATTGAGGTAAGAGGCTATTGATTTTCAATTGTTTCTTTCTTATATCCTTATCTTGTATGTATTGCTTTGGTATTCTACAACCTAAATAACATAATTTTGATGGGATTCAACTTGAAACAAACCTACAATGTATTTAAAGCGCAAGCAAAACTTCACTACTGTATTGTGACGTCGAGAATCTCAGTAGCACCAACGATTAGTCATAATCATCAGAAACGCTACCTTCACACCGTTATATATAATAGCTGTTTGCTGCATCGTCTAGTCTCATCTCTCGATCCATTGTTTATTCATTATACGTCCGTCGACGTTCTATGACGCAGGACCGCTGTCGAGGTTCGCGTCGAAGAAAGCTGTTAGTGAAAGTTTTACTCTAGAGATCTTAACTTTATCTTCTTCTCATATATCATCATCAGTTTGGTGATTTTACCATTTAGTTAGTTGAGTCAGAATTTAGAGATTGATTAGTGTTCGACTAAAATCATCATCAACGTTATCCATTCATAGGATATCCACTGATAGCTATGACCTCGCAAAAAATAGTAAACACAAATGCGTCTTTAATAGATTTTTTGTTCACCTTTTGAGTGGACATCCTGTTTGCCATTATTCAAATTCATGATTAGACTTCTTATTAGCACGTGGTCTGCATTTAGAAGCTGTATTGTACCTACGGCTATCAGGTCTGCGATTGAAAAAGAGGGAAATAGAAGAGAAATTGGAACAAATAAATAGTATAAAAGTTGTTGATATCAATCTCTTAAATTAAATAAATCAATTTAGATTTTTTCTCTCGTTCATAAACGTATACACAGATATGTGATAAGCTTTAGGGTAGTGGTTTTAATCAGTAGTTGGTGGTAGTGTTTTTAAACAACAGTATAGTACTAATTAGTAATTATTAAACAAATAGGAAATAATTATCAAAAATATTAATACTCATTATAAATTCAGAAAACATCTCAAACATTACTCCGAGACCTACCTGACTCCGAGACAAGCCGCTGAAAGAAATTCTGTTATAGACATTAGATAACACAGGCTTCATAACTACAACACATTAATGAATATTGAATACCCAGACAATTTTAGGTAAGTGGGAATCGAACCCAAGGTGCAGAAGAAGATACACAACCGAATGCGCCATCGGAACCGTCGCCGTTAAAGTGCGTAGACTACAAAAACGCAAGTGAATGTAACAGAACGAGGTTCGTTTATCACAAATATTACATAATTTCTCATCGGTCATTACACACCTTGAATCTGATGCAACAAATAATCAAACATTCGTGTCAACAATGTTCCAACACTCACCGCAGAAAAAACCCGTCTGCTCTAGATTTCAAACAAAATTACTGACAACAAACTAACAACGTCAATCACTTTGGCTAATGGCGCTCAGAGCGATGCTATCTTGAGGGCCATAAGCGTAGATGTCAGCGGCACAGACCACAAAACGGTTCATTGAAAAATTGAGTTTTTTTTGGGGTAGCAAGTTGTGACTAGGAGATGTATCGGGTCGCGGTATCTTATAGACAAATACAGTATTCGTTCTTGTACAGTGAATAAAATAGATTGTTGCAATAAGGATTGAATACACCATAAATTCATGAATAAGTTACTTACCTAATACACGATATCTTATATGTTGACCTGACTCCGAGGTAATGCACTTATGCTACAAATCAGATAACAGAGGAATTACAAATACAATACTTATGCCTATTTATAAATAATATAAATGCATAATAATATTGTGCCGTGAGGTACCGGCACAGTAGGATAGTACCTCCTCCTGTATCAGGTGTCATAAGTGGCGACTAAGGTACCAGAACCGACAGATGGTGTTATATCCATCCAAAACTGTACTCAAATGCATAGGGCAGGCAGCATTATCTTCGTCCTAAAAGTTGCGCTCTGCGATTGCCAACACGCTTGCCCAGCGCGGCAATTATGGGCAACATACCCCTTTCTTGGAGAGGCTTATGTCAGCAGTAGACTTTCAATGGCTGGTGTGATGATAATATTAAAAACACCCAGATACAGAACAAATACAAATATTTATCATATAAATATTTGTCGTGGGTGGGGATCCTCGACTGATCCTCGTCGACCTTTGGCGCACAAGATAAGACCACTACCAAATGCGCCATCAGCTCCTCAGCATTAACTACATCTTAATTTTGAGTGTGTCTTTTTGTATATTCATTTACTTATAATTGTTTTCCAAATTCTGAGATATCGATTCATCGACGTTAACAAAGATAATATATTATGTTGGTACTGATCAATTTCCAATCTGTAAATTAAACTTGCTTCGATATCCCACGCATTGAATTTCCAAGGAAGAGAGAAATCACAAGAAATCAAGCTGTTAACCCAGTCACTTGAATGGCACAATTGAACAAAATGAAATTGATGAATTCTAACCAACAAATTGAATTAGTATGACATTAAATAATGTATGTCCTAATTTTTATCCCCTTTATCTCAAGTTACAATTTTTTTTGACAGTTCTTGAGTTATGAATATTAAAATCAATTTAGCGATGAAAGGCTATAAAATAAAGGTAATTCAATGAGCATCATCTTTGTACGTTTACAAGTTGATCCAACAAACGTTATCCTGTCTTGAATATAGATATCTCTCAAGTTGGATCAGACTGTATACAGCAAGCAAAAAATTAGAAATTATTTCTGAACCAACCCCGTTGCACGTGTTTTAATATCTAAAAGATGTATGTTACTTGCATAGTTAGTCCCTTTTCGCAGAAAACCCTGTATTGATAGTTAGCCAGACAAAGTTCTCAAAACCACTTTTTTAGCTTTTTTAGCTCTGTTCGGAGAGATGTCTTTAAAATCTACAAGGTACAAGCCCGCTTGTAATCTTGATCTATAGAAAAAGTAGGTAGGTACATCTGTTTTATATTTATTTTATCAAAGGAATTATGTTTAAAAAAATACCAGATACTTTTATGAAAGCACTTGGTTACGGATATCAACCAGCAGAAGAACCACAAATATAATATTTAAATACATACTTTTACACCCAGACTCGAAACAAATACAAAAAGATATCGTATACATATTTGTCTTTAGTTTAGATTGAACCCACGACCCATGGCGTAAAGAATGCCCCATCGGGCCCGCCATAATCACCACGACATTCGATACATGGAGTACAAACTCAAAATGTATCATATATCATTCAACCTTTGAACCGATTTCTGGCAAGCTGATTGCTTTAGTATGAGAATGCAGTTCGTTTAAGTAATTTAAATAGTACTTAAGCCTGTCATTGTGTAAGCAGACGATTAAAGCAGTAGCGGAGACTCGGACAAACAAACGTTCCGTACCGATGAGATACAGACAGGGTTCCCAATTCTAATATCATTGGCAGTTTTATGTATGAGAGTATATCAATAAAACGCATTATACCTATTTATTTTAAAAAATAGTGAACTTAAAAAAAGCACCAAACTATTTCATATTTTCTTAGAAGACATTATTGTAATTGGAAGCATAAATCAATTTTTGAACATGGAAAAATTGAAACATTGGCTCTTTCAAATTTAGAAAGAAGATAAGAACTATAATTATATAAAACAATTGAAGTTCCATTAACGATAATAAGCATACTGTCTGAAAAAGTATCCAACCCTAGTTACGGATGTCCGAGCCGTGGCTTTCAACTGTTACGTGCCATAACCGGCTGACCGTTAACTAGCTTGATATTAATCATAATTCCCCCTGACGCGACCCGCTCAAGTGTTTTAGATGGCCGCCATTATCTGAACGGTTTAGTGATGAGAGTGACCAACGATATTGTTCGTGCAAGCGCCCGGTTGGGTTGGGACACGCGAGGTATGAACAGAGTAAAATGGAATTCGGCGTCGAATAAACTGATAAATCGAATAAACCAATAAGCGGAAAAGGAACACTAGGAAAAATTCGACATGTCCGCATATCCCGGTATTGGAAAGATGCGGATTTGATCGCCCGTCTGATACCTGAGACAAGTTCTTTCTAGTAAATATCAACTTAAATATAATTCAGTATTTTATATACATAAAACCTCTCAAAGACATATATTTACACAAAATTTCATACATTAAGCTGACTCCGATATGACTTATCTCAGATTGGAGTTTAAAGCTTTGCGGACATCAAATGTTGCGAACATCAGATAACAGAGGAATCACAAATATATTACTTAAATACATAATTTTGACCGTGGGGTACCGGCAGAGTAGAATAGTACCTCCCTTTTACCAGGTACATAAAAGGCGGCTGAGGTGCTGAAACTGGCAGATGGCGGTATATGCACCGTGGAACAGAGATGCGTAGCAGTATTCCCTTCGCGTATTGCATGCCCTGTGGTTGGTTCACGCGATCACGGTATCACGACACGATCATACAGAGCGGTATTTATGGGCAATATTCCCCCTTTGGAGAGGCCCATGTCCAGCAATAGACGTTCTACGGCTGATATGATGAAATATTTTAACATATTTTACTACCCAGACACAGAGCAAACATAAATATTGATCATATAATTGTTTGTCTTGGGTGGGGATCAAATCTGTGGCGCACTTGGCCTATAGGATAGGATTACTAGTACTTCTAATATTTCAAAATAGGATCAATATCATCGAGCAAGTCATAGTAAAATCATAACTGATAAAACTCTAGATACAATAATACTTTCAGTCCCTGTTACATCTCATCCCAAAACTAAAATGTGTTGTATTGTTGAAACTACTCTGGAATAAATTTAATTGTATTGACTTGTAATACTAAGACAAAGGTTTGTTAAAAAAGGCTAGGTTTTTGATGGAATCTTCATGTCCACCAGTTTTACTTACAGATTGTTTTTGGTGGCTCGCGAAATGAACCTGTTAAACTTAGTTTTAACAACTGTCTAGTCCGACTAGTGCCAGCAGACTATTTGTTAATGTTAATGAACTATTTGTTCAAATGACTCTTATGACTCTATAAGGTACTCAGGGTCATCGACTATCTAAGTGATTTAATATTTAGTGAATCTATATTTTTAGAAAATACAAGTTTTAATGTTTTCACCAGATTTTAAAATAAAAGTTTGTAGCTTAATAAATTAGCCATAAATTATAACACGTTTCTGAACAGCAATGAGTGACCTAGCTAAATGTGAATATCATTACGGTTACATATGTTTGATAACCACTGCGAACTTTTTCTAATAATACATTTCCATTGCAACTTCATAAATCTTATTTTTTTATATCTCAAAAACGCGGATTATTTATTGATTCCACTGTTAAATTTTTTATCGATGTTTCGGTTACCTTTTAGCAACCAATTTCAAAAGTCTTGTCAAATCATGTTAAATGTCACAGCAATATTAAGTCAAGAATTTTATAACTGTTACAAAGTAGTTTTATTTTGAGTAATAAACGCGTAAATGTCTATATACCTCAATTAAGCACCATAACCAAAAAAATAGACGACATGTAACATCACTAGCTCAGTCACAAAGTCAAGCATTCGCCCAGCGATGATGAATGGAGCAATGCGAAAATTGCAAGCAAAATAGCCAATATGTTTGCAAAACTTCGAACAATATACCTGTCCAAAGATACTGATCAAACAACGTATTGATGGAAATTGGATGGATAATAGTTTCGTGTTCCCACGATGCGCCCGAGCAATTACTTGATGCATTGATTGTATTGTTTGCTGTTTATTAATATTATAAACGAGGTAGGTACCGCGCAGCTTCCGATACCATGTACCTTGTTAGCTTAATTACGTTTTTCATCAAGCTTGTACAATACATTTTCAATATAAGTGTCAAAGTTGAATATATAAGGTTTCTTAATCAATTTTCGTTTACAAGTCTTTATCGGGCCTACAGAATTTCTTACGTAAACTTTATTACCTATCGATTGAGAGGTTTCACTTGGAACGTTTCCGATTATTACCATGTTCAATATAAGTCGTTATAAATATCACGAATAGAAAAATTGAATAGCCATTTTTGGCACATTTCGTTCCACCAAATCGTTAGGTTTTTATTGGCTTCTGGGACCTATGTTACACGTGAGAGTGTTGATGCGCTAATTATATGACTATTTTGCATTTCACATAAGTACGTATCAAATGTTGAATAAAACATTTTTTTTTATTTGACCAAGTTGATAAACAAGCAGACAGATCGCTTGATAGTAAGCGTCACCGCAGCCTATTCACGCTCCTATCATAAGGATATCACTCGCGCGTTGCCAACCTTGTGACTCGTAGATATAATGTTACATTTCCCAATTATTTTACTGCCTTCCTCCCCGTTCTACTACTTTCTCACCTTTCAAACCAAAATACTGTAATGCAAACACTGGTATTTGGCAATAGAAATAAGTGAAAGTGAGGTACCTATGCAGACGACCTTGTGTATGAGATCTTCTTTATGTAAATGTTCCTGGAGATCCAGTAGACAGTGCCTGTTAAGTATAATGTAGACTATTTATCCTCTAAGTACAATTTAACTTAATATCTTACAAATTGTCCACCGTTCAGTATTTTTGGCAGACCTGATTGTCCTATCAAATAAGTTCGGTCCTCACCCAGGACAAACATTTATATAATTAAAGTTTGTATTTGTTCTGTGTCTGGGTATAAAGTATATATTTAAGTGTTATATTTAAGATTCCTCTGTTGTTTGATGTCCGTAATACAAGTGCTTTAACTGCCTTATTTTAGAGTCAGGTATGAGACGGTTTGTGCATTTATTATTATTATTTAGCCACGGTTATTACACCATGAAACCCATTTCGTAGCTCATGTTTGCTTGGCAACTGAGCAAAATAAAATAAAACAATTCTTAATTTATTTACTATCTATTTATACAAACAAAATGGATACAAAATCTTGGTTTTTGCCATAAACTTTTTTGGATCTGTTTTAATTGGTGAACCTCAAAGTGATATTTCATAGCTGACCTATAAGTGTGAGTGACTGATTGAACATACATCAGATCCAATTAATTGACAACAATGCCATCTAAAGAAGCGAACAGTAATTTATCAAACGATACTTTATTTACACACGTCATAAAAAATGTTTGAAGCCAGTAAGTCGTTAGTCTCTATTGAAAACCAGCGTGATTGACAGCAAGTCCAACTCCACCTTTCCGATTGTCGATGCTTAGTGACTTATTTATTGGATTTTTATTAGTACCTTCATGAATTGATTTTAGATAGACGAAGAAATGAATATTTAAAAACGAAATCTACTAAAATCTTTGTAAGATTAAATCAGAATATGTGTCTATGTATTATAGTCTAGTTTTGTTTTTAAAATAAAACCACTTCTTTACTTTAACATACAGTTTGTTAATTTTTTTATATTTTTGGTTTGAATTCTTTATCTAAATCATAGAGTATATAAAAAAAATAAATCGCATTACACCGCGTTAAAAAAATCATAAGTTTTGTTATGAGTAATAAGCGGACAAATACATTCGCACATCATCTCATACATTGACCTGACTTCATAGTAAGTTGCTTAAAGCAATTTAGTTTCGGACATTAGACAATAGAGGAATTACAAATATAATACATATATTTAACGCCTAGACACTGGACAAATACAAATATCATCATATAAATATATGTCCTGGGTGGGAATCGAACCCATAACCTTTGGCGCACAAGATAGCACAGTTCCATCTGTGCCATCGGGACCATCATAGCTTGAAATATCGTACATGCTTTATATTTTCCGTGTAAGTCATACCATTATCAACATTGCATACATTCCAAAATCTACATTTCCTTCAACATCGCTAACTTTATCAAAAACCAACACACCCAAAGGTGTTTCGCCAGGTTCGTCGACCCACTTGCCCAAGTTGTGCAACCGTCCCTAATGACTCATTAGCTAATCTCCCAAACAATGAGTGGTTCTTCGAAGAGGATGCGATAAGACTCAGTACCCCGAAACGAATACCGAATTGTTCATTTTACTGATAAATAACTTATCTTGTACTTACGTCACGTTAATAGCACAGGCTATGGTTGTATCCATGGTGTTTTTTTAACTTGTTCTATAGCTTGATTTACAATTCGAATACATTTAGTGTAATCTAACCAACTATACCCCCAACAAATAAAGAAATAAATTCGCTTAAAGCACTTCTGTTACAGAAGGGAATCATCTGGGATTCCTTTGCGTAACATAATTTTCCAATAAATATTTTAACATAAAGATTCCTTATATAGATATTTTTCCAGGGTAGGGATCGAACCCACAACCCTTGGTGCATAATATTGGATCACTTACATTATTGTCATCGGGCTTGTCATCATCCCTTCACTACTCATAATAAAGCCAACTTTTTAACGGCTTAAAAACAAAGTTTAATGAGTTTTATTTACATTACATATGCTGGATAATGTTGAATTCAAAAATAAAATGTAAAATGTTTAATAAACCGTTTCATTACAAAAAAAATACATAGCTAAATAAGAGATGAGACGATTTTCCTTTCTGTTCGCAGAAGTCTCAAATCATATAATACTTTTTATCGCTCTTCTGTTGTATCGATATTAGTATAATTGTCTTTAATTACATCTAACAAATGAAAGTCCCACGCTGTCCTGTCTACTGTTACCACGTCAGTCCTTACAAACTATTCTCAAATATATGGGGCTTTTGAATTCTCAAAGTAGGTTTGTTTAGCTGTCTTTACCATTTGGCTGCAAATATTAGTTCTATATTTGGGAAACCGGGCCAAGTCACTGGTGGTTAATGCAGTAAATCAAGAAATAGGAACAAAAATTCTATATATTTGTCACTTGTTTATTAACGGAAATATAATGGAAGAAAGACTAAATAAATAATCAGGATAAATCCGCAAGTTTATACTACATCCACGTGGCCTGAGGCTGGGCCTAATATATACGAACTATTATATGGTACGAACATATGATGTACGTACAAAATTACATCCAGACAAAGTGAAGAAAGCCAGATATAACATATTAAACTTGTTTTTCTTATGTAAATACAGTAACAAACGATCGAATCCAAATAATAATAGCTCATATCAAAACTCATAATGGTGCAAATTACACCTACGCAATTATCGAAAAATATGCTAAAAGTGTTAAGTGGTTTTTGAAAGTGTTATCTTCATTATCTCATTCCGACGGTGGTCACTTTTGTATAGTGAATTTATCTCAGACGAAGTGATAATTGCAGCCTATAACACTTTATGAATTTGCGACTTTTCCATCCGACACATATTGTACTATAATATATGTGCCGCTCCCAGCAATTTTAAGTGCTAATAAAGAAATAATATGCGTAAAAACTACTTAAGATAATAAAAGAGTCTTAGATTTAGATTAAGTCAGCGGACTTGTTAAATTTATTTACAAGACCAAGCATCTAATTTATAATGGGACGGAGGAAATTGTATATTACCCTTTATTAATCTACTTACAATTAATCAAGAAGACAAATCAATGTTACGGTTATATATCGTCTATTATTTTACTAAAATATTTCTATGCTCGTAATAAAATGGTTTTATTTATGATTCTAACATCCGTTGGACATAGGCCTCTCTAAGACGGGGATTTTGCTCATAATTGCTGCGCTGGGCAGGCGTGGTAACTGAGCGCTAATTCACAACAACTATGCTGATGCCGATTCACACTTTGTGGTATTTAAGCTACGCTCTTTCAGGTAGATAAACCGCCAATTGTTGGTTCTATTTTTCCATTTTCAGTCACCTCTTACGACACTTGATACAGAAAAAGGTACTATTGTATTACAGGTACCCTACGGAACATTCATTTAACATATATGTACCACTCAGATGAAAAATTTATAAAACAGAGACAATCTATTGGCTATAAATATCAGTGGATTTTAATTTTCATAACTACATTAATCATACACTATTTTTGAATTTGTATCGGCTCTTTTGAACGGATAATTTTTAGAATTACTTTGGCCAAATGACAAAGTCTTGAACACTATACATAGAATATAACCGCTATATTAATAATAGATATTCCATTATCTTTCCCAAGCCGTTGATCAAGATGTTTCCGTGCAAAGTATTATTACGTTCTCTTAAACAAAATACTGTTCCGAGACCCTGCACCAAGCCCAAGGCAGATAGGATACGTTCTGAGCAAGATAGCTTCAAAAGGCCTATTGCGAAGTCTTGCATATTTGATGACGTCATTACAGGACCGACTAAGCGCTCCTGGCTGCTACAGGATTCTTTGTCACCAAGACATAGTATGAATTAGACACACTGCGTTTCATGCTACTACGAATCTGTTCAGGTCTGTGATGAATAAACAGTAGAGAATAGATAACATTTCATACTAAGGAGGTTTGAGATCTATGGTCTTGACAATTTTCATAAAACATACAACTGTCACTGTTGACTAGTGTCACGGTGGACTGTTCAATTTTTTCGTGACATAAAACACAGATTTGAATTCCTATCAGCCAATGTGACATTCTTGGAAAGAAACAATTGCTGAATTACAATTAGGTAAGCTGATGACGTTAGAATACTACTAGCCTATAGAATTACGAATGCATTAACAATTTAGTTGTAATCATTTTAGTATTATACAGAATGTAATAAACTCTTCAACAATTGACATTGTTATTCTATATGGGTAAGTACGAGTAATTCACTGAACAACTCATACATTAACCTGACTCTGAGATAAGTCGTATTTACTTTACACTTGTGTTACAAATATCAGACAACAGATGGATCGCAATTATAATACCTAGATTAACACACACATATAACAAATACAAATATTCATCATATAAATATTCTGCCTCGATCTGTGATCGAATCTATGACCCGTAATGCACAAGATAAGAACACTACCGAATACGCCATCGGGCCACATGGCTTATTCCTTTCGGAGGTATATTTTTAAACTGCAGGCTGTCCCTTATTGTCAACAAACCAGACCTTTAGACATATATCAAGGCTTTTAGACAGAATGGTATTTGCTGTCATGGTATTTAAGTACTCCTGTTTTACCATCACCACTTTTTGCTGAAACTCTGGCGCCACCTCATTAGCACTTTATATCTGGCGTCAACTCTAATGACAAAGTATGACGTAATGACATTCCATAAAATTGATCAATAATAATGAACACAGCCTAGCTAATAAACATCACATTGCAGCAAATACAATTACAAATCCAATAAATCTTATCCTTGTATTTGAACGCAGTTAGCACAATACCGCTTCTCGCTGTCTTACTAATTCAAATGTTAACTATGTGCAGCCTAACCATAATGTAGTGCTAATTTGTCTCGTAGGCGATAGAGTAGGCTTCAATGGCTTCGAACAATGGAATGGCGCCGCGAATGATAAAACCCCATTCATGATAACGTCTTTGCCCAATCCTTAACCCATTTTTATTACGCAAGCACCCATAAAGTGCATTCCACGGTTATCGCGTCTTTTGTATTCAATTAGCCTTGCATGTAGATTACTGATGCCTTTCACGACGACAGTGGTAACGAGCGTGGTCACCTGTCAAAATGTCCAAACAATCAGCCAGTTCGGCCAGCACTCAATCACTTTACCGAAATCAAGCGCGCGTTGCAATCAGGTGTAAAATGCGCGCTCCGAACCAGCTTGAATGTACAGCGGTGTTCGCATGGAGCAGTGGACGGAATACAAGAGAGTAGGTACAATATTTTGGGAGGCAATAGTACGAGTATTGTACGGGGCAAGATTCGATTCGGGTTACATTGTTCAGTCTATTAAAGTCTTTCAGAGGTGGGTCAATTTGGATAATACGTGATCTGGTTGCGCAACCTCGCATTATGTGTCCACAAACGGGAACGTGACCGCGAGCCGTTTTAACGTGACACTGATGCTTTTTAACAATGTTACAAGCTTTTCCACAACACATTTCCCCGTAATTATTATGCACCACAGGAAATGTTTCACTTAATAGTAATTTTGGTCACCTAGTTCGGTACACAGTTTTAAACGAAATTTTGTTAACCGATCGTTTTAAAAAATTCTTTTCTTTGTTCTTGTACTTTTTTTACCTGAGTTGGTTAGTAATGTAGTTTTAAAAATGGTAATAATTTCACAATCGAATACTGTCACCAAATAAAAATATCGATGCAAAGATTTGTTCGTTTATTTGTCTCTGACGACTTTTACTTTTAAGTGGCTGAAAGGATCTTAATGAAATTCGTCAAGTGGATAGTATGGATTCTGAAAAAGTACAAACGCTATTTTTTGAAAAAAGTAAAGCCTCGGGCAAATACCTAAACTAACAACAAAAGAAAAGATTTGATTAAAAACAGATGAGGATTGTTAGGTACGATTGAACTCAAAATATACTCGACCAAGAATTCATTTAGCATTAGAAGCATCACCCTTAGCGAGTAACTTAGGCTAAAGTTAAATAAAATGAGATCAAAATCTAAACTGACTTATTACTATTTATATTTAGACGTTTATTAGTAATAAATACGAATCCTTCTTAATAGATTTGAATACTTCTCTTACTTATAGCGCAGCTATGTTATCATAATAACAAAGCTACATTTTATCTCCATATTTTATCGGCTTAGTATATATATATATATATGTGTGTGTATATATATATATATATATATATATATATGTATAAAAATATACCGCCGAATAGAAAAGGACATAGACTATTTTCAATACCGAAAACTATTTCACAACAAGCGATTTAAAGGCCGGGGCTGCGACCTTAAAGCTTGACCAGTATTCAAAACAATTTTAAGTCATACGTCGTATAGTCATACATAGTCATACATCATACGTCACAGAATGAATTATATAGAGTAAATAGACATTACTTGAAATCAGTTGTCCATAATTTAATGCAAATATCAAGATCAATGCAAACACCAAGATGTTGGACTAAATACCCTTCGTGCCATATATTTGCGGCCCATCTCCCTGCGTTATCAGCTAAACATAAGACTATTCGTTAAACCGGTGGCCAAGGCGCCCACCGCTACAATATTGCAGTACATCAATACGATTTCTAGGCAACCACCGCGTAAATATCGTTTCTTGTTGAATTATTTAATAGTAATAAATCGCTGCTTGGCCGCGTGGTCAGACATGTTTGAAGCCCCCTGGAGTTCTGATAAGTTTACAGGGTGCAGGTGGAATTGATTAGAAAATAACGACCTATAATAACAATTGTCGATTCTATAACTATCTACCTATTGATGTTAACATTTCCCTAAGAAGTAACCGCCATGTACTGTAATTGGAATACGTAATCGATAGTCTTTTATTGGCAAACTTCAAGAGTAAGCTTGATTATTAGTTATTATGTAATAATATCAGCCATTGGGAGTCCACTGTTTGACATAGTTCTTACAAAGACTGGAGAATTTTGCCCATAATTGCCGCGCTCGGAAGGCTTCTTTGCAATCGCATAGAAGCTGCTGCGCATCTCCGCCTTGTGCATTTTAGCTACACTGTTATGCATGGATATAACGTTATCTGTTGGTTCTAGTACCTAAGATGTCTCCTACAAAACCAGATACAAAGAGAGGTACTATTCTTCTCTTCCGGTACTCCACGTTAAGATTACAAAGTAGTTTTCAATTATTAAAACCATGCACATATGTCGGTCATATCTTTTGGTAAATATGATCAAAAAAGCCACAATTTACAATCGGTAAATCTAAATCAATAATGTATTTTCGCGACCACGTCGCTTTCTTGGAAGGTGATGATGAAGAAAAAACAAAAGACACTCGCGAATACCACCTGGAGCGAAGGATCACAACAGACGTACGAAAAGCTATAGATATCGTGTTATCGCAACACACTGAACAAGTTATATCAATTGCCCAACATGAATACGTAATGCGTTTCACTCGAACGATCGTCTGATTCGACAGTCCGGCCGACAAAGATCGGTATCGAACATTACCGCAATCCACAACACGCTCCGCGGCATCCGAGAACCGAGAGCTTATACGAGTACGATTGAATCGAGTAATCAAAGCGCCATGTCTATATCGATTCAACAACACTGCTATGGCTATCTGTCCAACGATCGATATTTGTTACATTCAGAAAGAGCAACGCTTTTTTACGGCCGTCAAACTCGCGATTTCAATGTCAACGGCCGACTTTGGATCTTATTGTTCACCTATTAAGGTGCTGACACAGTGACTAAATTGTAATCCATGGACAAATTGATCGTGGTTCGTCCCAGCATTTCAAATTGATTCACTGTCAAAATCGACACAATCGATTCAATGTCGAATGTTTGCGATAGCATTCGTATCTTTTATTGAATTGACCTTTTAACCGACTTCGCCTATTAAGTTAACGACAGTGCGTTAACGCATATGGTAAACTTGGCAGTTATAAAAAAACAATAAATCAAACCTCTAATAATCCTACATAGAGACCATTGTGGACACACTCCGCTCGTTTATTCGCTAATTTGAATTTACCGAGAGCCAATCATATTTTGTGGTCAGTTATAAAATATTAAATCGACATATTAAAGTATATGGTTTTCGACGTGTTTATTTCAAGCTATTGTATAATTAATCTTTAGTATAATTATATTGTAATCTTCATTATTGACAATTCAGTTTTAAAAGGTAAGAATCCAATTTTCAAGCTGGGAAAATATATTTAAAAATATCTAGTTGGTCGCCGATTCCCGTATATTCTGTAACCAAAAAGGCTAGTAAGAGAGTAGGTATAGTGTAGGTACTTCAAGTACAAATATTAACGACGATCCTCATCGGTTTTTTTCATTCAATTAATTTGATAATTTTTACTATCATAAGATAAGATGTTTCGGAATACATATTATATTTCCAGTCAATTGTAATACGAGATTTTGTCAACAACGCACGACGCTATCGAGAACTCTGCGGACTTTATCCGAAGTCGGACCCATTCTGCGCTTGGAAGTTTTCCTTTGAGACACCGGAATTGAAAAAAACTAATACGAAACAGACTTGTCCATAGAGAGTGAAGTATATACTTCACCGAGGATAATATACTGAAGAATTGATTACATATATAAAATAATAATATATATTGACCTGGCTCTAAGATATCAACCAACAGAGAAATCACATAAATATTTTATTAATATGTATTGTTATTGTTCTTGTGGATAAAAACTTTAAACGATGGATGCGTTGTTGTGTTATTGGTCGCCGCTCATATAACTGGCGAATATTGATAATAAATACATATTTAACACCCAGACGATAAGGAAACCCAAATATTTATCATGTAATCCATCACAAGATAGGAACACTACCAAATACGTCATCGGGTCCATCCAACATGGGCTCACAAAACAGTGGTACTTGGACACGGTCTTTCTAACAGTCAATTGCTCGAAAAAAATATTTTTCATTACCGAGTGAGGCTCGCACATATAGCACTCATCTCAGCCAACATACCTACTTACCTAATGAGATAATAAAGAAAGCTAATTATCCCATCACCCGGCCGACAGGTGCACGCGTACTTTCTACTTGAAACGCGTCATAATATCGCTTTACCTACCGCGAAGAATGTAATAGACGAGTTCAAGGTAATCAAGTAATACAAGGTTATTTTATATGAATAAAAAGCCTGTTAATAATAATCATCACCATTACAGCTATTGGAAGTCCACTGCTGGACATAGGTCTCCCCGAGAAAGGGGGAATTTCGCCCATAACTGCCGCGCTGGGCAAGCGTATTGGCAATCGCAGAGCGCAGCTTTGGCCACGGGGAGGCTGCTGCTCATCCCGCCCTATGCATTCGAGCTGCACTGTTTTGGATGGAGATTTTTGCGACACCTGATACAGGGGGAGGTACTATTCTACTCTGTCGGTACCTTACGGCCAGTATAATGTTCGATAATGGACTATCCTTGTCACGAATCAAACACTTGTACAATATCTTTAAACCAACGAAACGTATTTTATCTCGACCATTGTATTTATCTACAAGAAACTTATAACTTCAAACACTTTCCATTGATCCATTTTTATTTATATCGCGATATTTACTTACTTACTACATACTTTCACCACCAGTTTAGTTATGCACGAAACTCTTTATAAACGTACACCAATCTACGTATCAGCGAACGCGTTCTCCATGGCCAGAGTACGCGATTAGCCACACTTTCTTCACAATCAATTTGTGTGCAAAACAAATAATAAACAACGTTGTTTCACAAATTAATACATTGTAGATCCTAATTCGTCACGTGACCATTTCTCTTGAACACAAATTTCACGCGATCTTAATATTATTTAATATCAACTAGTATTTCAATTTCAAATTACTTTCGAAAACTTATTGATAATTGTTTTTTTTTTCATTTTAAACCTTATTTATCTGTTATTAATTATTGTTTTCGAAGTGTACAGCAATTCATACAAGTTTTGTACTACTTCTTAGTTGACTTCTTGACATGAATGGATCGTGAACTTAATGATACTATATTTTTGTTTACTCACTTTTCCGTTACCAAAAGTTTGTCTTAAGAGCAATCCGAGAGCGGAGTAAAATTGTAAATAAGATCACGTGCGCCGAACATGTAAATCTACTTATACCGTGCCGCGACTGCCAACCGACTATGTTTGTACTAAACATTCTACGATACAGCTACTTGCTGTGGACACCGTTCTTTATACAGGGTGTTACATAGTAAGAAATAGTTAAAATCGAATATCCATTTTTATTTGATGTTTTGATGATCCTTCGGCTTGCTACAATTGTACTGTAATTATTATTATAGTCCCCAATCGTTAAAAGTACAACAGTATTTATAAATATATTTTTTAAAACCTGTTTTTTAATCTTTCTGATCCTCCTGTAGCACCTCATTTAACACTAACACTTTAGAGACGTGAGAGACAGACAAGACACTTTTAAAATCATTGCCTTTCCCAGTCATACTGAAGTTACCAGAAACCTACTTATGATATGGAAAGATGACTGGATAAGGCAACTTGGAAAAGTTTAATTTGGCTAAACATAGACCAATTTAATTACCTATAACTAATATCTCATCTGCTGGATATAAACACACAAAACAACAACAAAATCTCAATAGATTTTCTGTTATAAATATATAAGGATATATTAAAATTGATTTTCTTTTTCGTATGAACAAAGTTGTATCTTAGAAATAACGTAACTAGGATTATTGGTTCTATTGACTTAAATTGATGAAAAAATAATACATATTATGGTTAAGGTGGATGTGTTCTTGCTATAACAATAACAACGAAGATATGCAACTATTATTAATTCTGTCAAAAAAAGATTATAGATAGTAAAGCAACTACCTATTTTCATAAGTATAATAAAAAAATAAGTGTGGGTATATGTAGATATAATAGAATATTTTTAATGAAATAATAAATTAATATTATCTCGTTACAGACAAAAGATCTCTCTCTCTCTCTCGCTCTCTCTCTCTAAGCTAATAATACTTTTCATGATCATCATCAAAGAACCATTGGAAATCTACTGCACGTCAAAGGCCTCCCCAAAAAATATGTAATTTTGCACATAATTGGGGCGTAGGCAAGCGTGTTGAAAATCGAAGACAACTGTCGCGGCATCCTGCTGCCCATCCCCACATTTTGCATTTGTGCTACACTGTTGTCGATGGATATGTCGCCATCTGTCCGTTCTGGTACCTCATTCGCCTCTTACGACACCTGGTACAGAAAGAAGTACTATTTTAATCCGCAGTTACCTCACGGCTAATTTAAAATGTTATATTTTATGTTTATATAATTGTTTGAATATAATACGTTTTTACTATGTACATATTCCTTGAATAAATAGAAACGATCATAGATACTAACCCAAGTTATATAAATCAGCAATATAAAACTGTATCCTCATGCCAGGAAAATACAAACCAATACTCGCAGCAAACTACAAGTGGATGTATCTTGACATCATACAGTTAAATGCTAACATTAGAGATGTAATTATAGACCATAACCGATAATACATGAAATAAAACATCCAAGCTTATAATATCTAACTTCCTTAATTAGCAAAGCGGAAGACAGCAATTTATGATAAAAAGAACTCACCTCTATTGACTGCTTGTGATTTTGAGGCGCAATCACCGAGTCAGAAATCAATTCCGATGAAGGAACAAATAAATCATGCGTTTGCTAACGACTTGTGACTGTAACTTACTTTATGACCACCAAATGTAAATAGACCGCCTACGGTGGAAACAAGGTTTAAAGTTATGCGTGACTATCATAATACTCGTATATTTATCAAGTGGCGATCTCAGCAACTTTGTTGCCCTTAGCAGATTCACAAGTTGACGTTCGCGTACAGTGCAACTGATTATAGTTGATATGTCAGTAGATCATCCTGTATGTCTTACACTACTTTGACGTATTTTTAACGAGAACGAGTACCTGCGTGAAAAAAAAAATTACGATCCGCCAGTTCGACCAGCACTATTCTAGAATTAGGAGTATATTTTGGAAGCATGTAATACTGGCTGACTGACTGACATCAGTCCCAGCGTCTCTGATAGAACGTGATCACATTTGCTTCTTATTTTATCATAATCCTCCATCATCCGTAAGGTACCTAATTATTTTGCCGTGAGGTACCAGATTAGTTTGCCGTAAGGTACCGGCAGAGTAGAATAGTACCTCCCCTTGTACCAGGTATCGTAAAAGGCGTCTAAGGTACCATACCTACAGGTGGCGGTATATCCATATGCATAGGGCAGGGATGGGCAGCAGCATCCAAGTCGCGAAAGCTTCATTCTGCGATTGGCAACACGTTTGCCCAGCACGGCAATTATGCGTAAAATTCCCACTTTCTTGGGAAGGCCTATGTCCAGCAGTAGACTTTCAATGGCTAATATGATGACCAGATTAGTATAGTGCTGCACTCCATAAGAATAAAAAGCTATAGGAATACCGGAACTGACAAATGACGGCATATCCAATAGCAAATCTCATTCTTGCCACCATACTTGGGCAGAAAAATAAATCGAGGCTGATTTATTGGTAAAAATCCTCTATAATTGACCCAATTGGAAAAATCTTGGAAAGGCTAAAGTCCAGCAGTGGAGGTGCCACGGAGCTCTACTCTGTCCTATTTTAATATCTGCCTTTTTTATCAGGCTATGTTAACCGACCATTGCGTGCCTATAGTATCAGTTCTTCTACTTGCTAACTCTTGTACTTTCATACTGTTCTGATTCTTGTAACTACTTACACTCGTTATAACACAAGCTGCGTGCATTAATAAATATTTGGTTTGACCACTTTGATTTAGCTTTTAAGTCCTAGGTCAATGATGAGCTCTCAAAATATTTTCCGTAGCAATATATATTCACATCGACATCGTGGTAAATCGCTTAAAGCACTTGTGTTATGGACGCCAGATAACAGAGGATTACATCTTAAATAGTTATTACTTATTATTTTGATATATTATTATTTAAAACCTAGACGCAGAACAAACTCAAATATAATCATATAAATATTTGTTTTTACTCTAGGTAGGAATCAAACCCACGCCATTTGGCACATAAGATAGGATCACTACCATCTGCGCTATCAGACCCATCGAAATATATATTGGTAATGCGCCAAAAGAGCGGACATTAAGTTATCTAGATATCAAAAAGAATAAAAAGGCTCGACTGCATCGTACTGACAACTCTGCGTCAGCATTAAACAATTATACCACAATCACTAGACCGAGCAATCCATGACAGTGTTTTATGTTAAAGTTAAGGAATCACTTTATATTGTCATTGTGTTTAGATTTATTTTAGACTAAATCAGGCCTCATCATCGTCATTAGTCGTAGAACGTACACTGATGTACGAATGTCTCCCTAAGAAAAGAAAAATTTGGTAGATATACAATGTTTTTGGTAAAAATACCGCCATCTACCGTTCCGGTACCTCAATCGACTCTTACGGAACCTGTTACAGGGAGACTACCCATTTTTTCCGGCCGGTACCACACGCCACGGTCTAATTAATACAAATCAATAAAAACTTGCAACACGTTGCGTTTACAATTTGTAAGACAAATAGATTCTTGTATTTCTAAATAGTTTTAAAATCTCCTAACAGGTTGCTGGTGATGATTGTAACACTTCCATAAAAAACTATTTTGATTTATCAGATATTTCCTAAGATTAACTTCTTGCCTCAAACAAATGAAATGTCACCTTCAACAGCTGATTTATACAAAACGATCAAAATAATAGAGTCATTCATTTTATTTTAATCTACAAAGTGAAAAGATATTTGTTTTTGTTGAAACTAAAGATATAAACGAGCTCTCTTCGTGGACGTCAAAATATTATAACGTGTTTAAATTGAAGATTGTTTCTAAATTTGCATCCCAGCTTTCATCGGACATTCTTGTTTTATTTTTTTTCTTAAAATAGTATCCCAACAAATGAAACGATTAATCACGAGTTGCCGCGTTGGCATCGAAACTATTCTCTTAATAGAAATATACATAAAGAAGAGTGGAATCTGTTTCTCTATTTTTGTTGCTAGTTAAGTAGTTAGCTTAGAACAACTGGAAATGTATACACTATTGCTCTTTACGCGATCGTTTCGCATATTCTTAATTAAGATGGCGCTTAGTTTCATTTCTTATTTGTCATGTTATCATTATTATAATCATATTAGCCTTTAGAACAGTACACTGTTGGACATAGGCTTCCCCATGAAAGTGGAAATTACCGCGCTGGGGAAGCGCGTTGCCATTCGCAGAGCGCTACTTTCGTGACGGGGCCGCTGCCTATTCCCGCCCTGTGCATTAGAGCTGCACTGTTCTGGATGGATACATCGCCATCTGTCGGTTAAGGTACTAATCCACTCGGCTGGTACCTCACAGCTGATAATACTTTAGTACTAATATTAAAATTGTTTTATACTAGCCAGTCAAACATTTATAACTAATTTAGAACTCAATATTCAATAGAGTTAGTAGCTACCGAAAGATACTTGCAGGCATGTATATGTGCTACTTGTCAGTATATCTATAATTTGAAATAAAAAACAAAATATGTTATCAAAAATAAATTAGTACTAGCTACTTTAACACGCGGTTTTTTCATTGTTTGTTCATAAAAAGAAAAGTCATTTTATTATGAGTACAGAACGCGTAGATGTTAGTAAATATTTAAATATAGTAATTACTACAACATAAATTAATAATAATAATTACTTTATTCAACAACAAAAGGTAACTTAAACTAATAATACATTTTGATACTTAGGTACCTAAACTAGGTCTAGCCTGTTCTTATAGGCACCTATAAATTATTTTATATGGTTTTATCATAATAATTTAATTTTACTTTTAAATACAAATATAGAAAAATGAAGCTTAATCAGAAAAAAAGCATTCATTTTACGCATACCTATAGACTACATTAAACAGTAACCTCTACAAGAAAATCCAAGAGAGAGTTCCAGCTCGAAGACTTATAAATCATAGTTAATTAATATTCATAGCAAGCCATTCGTTAATGCACACACGGTCGACAGATCAATTCTCTTGTAATCAACCATTCGGGCAGAGAATCTATATTTTGTTTCGAGAAAGTCTACATAAGGAATGATTTGTGGATCCAAGAATTTATACTATTTTTTAAATGCAGAAGTGTGTTTATCTATCTGTCTGTATATTTTATTATATTTTCGCGATTTGACTAAGTGAAACAGTTTTGATAAAATATGGAATCTAAGCAACAACCTATACCGAATATTCATATATAATTCGCATATTTCTAATAATGCTACAAGTTATCTTCTAGTTTCATACTTCTTGTGATTATCTATATATTATTAGCTGTGGGGCGTCAATTGCAAGACAGAGGTCTCCCTAAGAGGTTTACAATAGGAATTACAATAGGAATAGGGCTCCATTACTTGTAACCATGCAAAATATATGTTTACTTAAATGACGATAAATACGTATACGATAAATACGACGTAAATTTTAGAAAATATATACTAGTTTTACAACTAGTTTATATTTTATAAAATTTACGCGTTTGCTGTTTATATTAAAACTAATTTTAAATGGCTTTAAAATCGAAAAAAAAAATCTATAAAGAATCCTGATATAACAACTGCTGTCAATTAAAAAAAACGTTACTTAAACCGCGTTTTAAAGTCGTTAAAAAGTAGTTTTATTATCACATAACTATTTTTTTCCATAACAAAATAAGTGAGCTTGTCATTAGTGGTCATGTTGTGTCAAAAAATTAATTGCCACGTTTCTGTATAATATTAGCCAAAGTGCTACAGACAGAAAAAAGTAAATTGAACTTAACAATTACAGAGATTTACGGTGCCAATAATACGATCGGATGATCCGGACGTCATGCTCGAACATCTTACTTTAATAGATTTTTTGCGTTTAAATCGTCTAAAAGTCATTTCAATTTCCCACTACATTTGCCTGCGTCTCCGTGAATGTCAATTGACCGATCATAAAAACTACTCATCACAAGATATCAAAGCGAGGTGTTTCCATCACAATCCGAGGCAATTTCTTACCGGTCGCTTTTAATTGCCTTTTTTTGGGGCAACAATCGGGGCGATCGACGCGGGCAGCGGGCGGTCGCTTTTGCCTTCTCATATATTATAATTGTAATTATTCCATTAACTTCTACCACTACAATTATGTCGTGAAATTCCAGCTCATGTCGTGTGTACATTTAAAAAGCTGTTTTGAAGTAAACGCTGGCAATTTGTTTGTTTAAACGTTATCTTGTTCGGGACGATTTTACCACAATTATTCTTATTGCAACCGATTTATCAGGAAGTCGTATGTATGGCTCAGCTCAATTAGCTGATATGATAAATATTTGTTGGAATTTAACTGGCAGATTGTTTTTATATCGAGTTGCAATTCGAACTTTGTCTTAAGACATATTTCAATAGGTGAGACAAATCACTTTACTCTTTGACTTTCAATAACATAAAGAGAATTAAGAACAAACTTCATACTGAACTCAAACAATATAAGAGATATTGCAGATGAAATGTCAATAAAACTTATAATATCAAATATTAATTTTAGTTTCATACAACATTTTAAGCCGATAAAGTCTTTATAAGAATATATTACTCTATAAATTGCTTTTCAGAACAATGAAACGAATCAAAGTCTTGTATACCCAAGAGGTAGTATTATTAAAAAAAATCGTTTTAGTAATCATGATTAATGATGATTGGAAGCTTCCCTATCTCCCACTGACCGTAAAATAATAATCGTTCGATAATTTGTGCAGCATTCTATCGAAGGTAAACAAAATTGAAAGGTACAAAAAATACAAATAAAAATTTTAACGAGCACAAAAACAAAGAGAAATTCGTAACGATCGCCAAACGCCATATGACGTCTCTTGGCAACGCCGCCCACCCTAAGCAAGATTTATAGTTTATAACTCAAAATATTTCAACGTACACCGACTTTTAACTTTAACAAACCGAAATTGTACATGTTACAGAAACAGCAATGGAAAAGGTTTGAAAAAAACGTTTGTTATATAGGCACAGCATACGGAGAGAATCTGCAATATTAAATGGAGTTTTTTTGCGGCCTGCTGTGAAGCACCAGGGATCACCAACAATTTTTATTACGCTTTTACGCGCACTTAAACAAGCTACAGTCCATCGATATAATTACATTTAATAGCACTGATAACCAATTATCGGGCAATCTACATATTAAAGGCAAATTTTATTTGATTTGAAGTTCTTTTAATCAACTCACTCTCATCATGCATATTATACATAAATAACGCTATCATGAGAGTCCAAGTCAACATTAATAATTGTGTGCAGTAAAACTATTAATTGCTGATAATTATTTTTAAACATCTTATAAATTTCCTTCGAGCTATAAAATATAAAATATTTCTTTATTGGGCACAAAAACAAAACAACAGATAAAAGTGGCCGTCTTATTTTATACAATCTTTTAATATAATTAAACCAAAAAATATATTTACCTTTGTATGAGGTACATAGATAGATACCTACTTATTGGTTATACAAAGGTTTTTTATAATACCGCCAAATAGCAGTGTTCGCATTTCTGTGTTCCGGCTTTAAGGGTGGTCGAGGCAGCGAAATTACTGGGTAATGCGACGTAATATCCCAAGTCATAATATTGGTAACGCGCTATCACTGTCAGGGATATCACTATCCTTGTGATATTACTAGCGTCTAAAGGCTACTGTAACGCTTACTATCGTGCAAACTGTATGCTTTATTGCTAAACAGGTTTAATAAAAAAAATTAAGAGCATGAGGCGTATAATTTATCTAAACAAGATAATTTTAAAATGTGTTTTAAAAGTTGAAGCGCTTTTTTTTAATTTTTAACCGTCATTTTGATAGATATATGATGTGATTTATAGTCCACCATTCACATTATTGATAACGGCAAGCAATGGCCAAGATTGAGATCTGCAAAAAGAATACCTACTTTTAATATTTAAATACAATTTTGGTTACCAGTTCGATAATATCTACAATAATAAAGGACTCTATTTTAGTTAACAGTTATTTGTTTATTATTAAGGGCAGATGACATGCAGATAAAAAAAAATATCAAAAAAACAAAGGATAAGATAATGCAATGTTTATAGATATCACTATATATGTTTACAAATATAGCACATTAGATAACAAATTAACAACATAAAATTAACTACATTATTCTTAACATAACTCTAAAAATTTGTCAACTAAGCCTTGGACAATGGTATAAATAGTTTATACCAGTAAAAAAGTACGCACTACTCAGTAAGAAAAGCAAAAATATAAATTATTAAATATCGTTTAACGGGCTTATTATTTCTACTTTATATGCCTTAAATTTGCAATCAACAGAATATTCGACCTCATTTAAATGACGATCGTCAGCTGTTGAAGTGATAATAGCTTACTCCAATACAGGCTTACATTTGTAAGGATCAGGAACAGTTGGTATTCTCTGGAACCAACATTTACCTTTGTGTCCCACAAAAACAATGTTTGCGGTGAGCATCAAAGTTTTTACTAAAAACGAAGCCGAAATCCGCAGTACAGGCAGGTAGCGATTCGATAAAAAAAATATGTTTGTATTTCCGAAAAAAAAAACAAACACAATAGACAGTATGTTATATTTTACCTGACACTGATTTTAATAAGCTACAAGAAATATGACGACGCATGCACGGTGCTTCTTTTTATTTGTATGGATGGTCAAGTGTGAGTGGTTAAATAGTTTTCCAATTCAGTATAAAGCATAAGGTTAATGTATGCTACTTATTTTACAGAATAAAGTTTATCGGTAATGTTTCCGCTTTACAAATACCAAGTTATATTATTAAAAATAAATTCTATTATTTACTAGCCACAGCCACTATAAGTGATAGAAGTTATAGAATATTACAAAATTACATTTATTATCACTATTGCTGACAATTTGAGTGTCAAATACAATTCCGCTAATGTCATATTCAAAGTAATAATGCGATAAGGACTGACTGTCAATTAACTTTCATTCGAATTGATTTCCACATTATAAACTTTTTATTTATTTGCATAAGGTACGCTGACAGATCATAATCAATACCTATAAAGCAATAATATACCTGATAGCACATCCCGACAGAAAGATTAGACAATCATTCAAACTTAGTATATACATCATGAAAATTTATTCAATTAAGTACTACTTACATTAAAGAAACAATCAGAACAGCTTACACTAAATTAAACATGAGTAAAACAATTAAGCAAAAAAGGTTGAGATTGTTTTTGGCCCCGCAGTTTTCCCCGTGTCTGTCACCGTGAGAATACAGAGTTAAAATAGTTTTACAAAGGTTAAAATTATTAAAATCAGTCTGGTAGAATCTTAAAAACAATCAAATCTATCCTCTTCGTAATATTAATTTAAAAAATCTATTATTAAAACTTATAAACTCCTGATAACACCAAATTCGAAACAAAATCCTACGCAATTCCAAAACGTCCGTTAACCAAAGACCTCTAAAGCGCATCATTTGTACATTTCTACGAGTTTATTTGTTGCTTGTTTGGGCGGATCTTCAGAAATACGATTACAATTTGTGAACTTGGCGTTTTTGTTTGTTCGCCGGCGCGGAAAGGAGTTTCTACTTGGGTTGCCTCCTTCAATTGGATTTGGTAAAATTAGACACATTACGAGGGGATAAGTAGCTTGGGCCACGCAACCGGTGGTTGAAGAGGGTCAAATAATAACAATCGAACGACAACTAGTTATTATTAAAACAAATTAACAACGGATGTCTATGGAACTGTGTACACGAATGCATTCGCTTCCGCAATCGGCTTCTGCTCATTGAATAAATTTACTTCAAATTTTAGATTTTAGTCAAAATATTTTCACATCTGTTCCACTTAAAATGTTGATTACATTTCAATAACATTTATATCAAATACGTTTCAAACATCCGCCAAATATTTGCTTTGGTGCATCCAATGTATTAAGAGCCATAAAGATATCTAATTTAAATAACATGTTTACTGTTTCTTTGTTTCTAAACTACACTCATTAGCTGGGTCGCAGAGTATACAGTAAATGATATTATAACACTGGCTTTATTCCTGCTCTATTATAATCATTAACTAATTTCAAACTTTTCGTCCAAATGAGACGCGCGCGCCCATGACGATATATCGGGTCTATGTTTTACTACACAGTATAAGGAAGGCAGTATGTAGGGAATGTATTTATACCAAACCTTAAAGTTGCTTTTAAAATTTGATATTTTATAAAAACTTGATGTATACTTAACTGAAAGGAATTTATTACAATTTATATCTCAATATTTAAATTAGTATTATGAAACCTATTGATAGAGGTCTGGTTCTATTGATGAAGGAAGGTGTAATACAGGTCTCCAGGGCCCTCTTATTTATGATTCTATTCGATTTATTAAAAATACTCATTGGTGATCCTCAAACACGAACATAATGACAAATACTAGTTAGACGTAGAGCACTCGCCGGAGAGTCCGTGCGGTCCCTTCGTACACCGACCGCAACAGTGTTATACTAATTGAATATATAATAATATATATACATACATAATATAAATAACACCCAGATACTTAACAAATACAATTATCAACATAAAAATTTTTACCCTGGGTGGGGATCGACCCTCGACCTTTAGCGCACAAGACAGGATCACCACCATCTGCGCTATCAGGCACATCAAACTATAATATAAACTCTATATTGACCAAACATTATTAGCCAAAAGTTTATTCTTTCCAACGTATTTACTTTTGTAATGTTTTTTATTGATATGTATGACGGTAATATCAACTTTATCCCAACTGCAATGTAGGTACTATGACTTAATCTACTACATTATTTAAACTATGTGCCAGCAAATGCCGCTACATGAACAATTAACAAATAAGATGTTTATTACGGTTTTAAACGCGAGATTTAAATTAATCAAGAGAATAATAACATTATGATCCGTTAGACTGAGTTTGGTACGAGTAGGATAATTGGGCAATACCATGACTAGTGTTTATTTTAGTCCTGACTCTAGATTTACTATAAAAATGCCTTGTAAGTTCAATTCATCTTTCATTCAGGAGGTGTTTTGCCCATAATTGCTGCGCTGCGCAAGCGTTTTGGCAATCGCCGAACGCAGCTTTCGCAACGGGGGTGCTGCTGCCCATCCTCGCCCTGTGCATTCAAGCTACACCATTACGGATGGATATACCGCCATCTATCGGTTCTGGGACCTTAGTCGCCTCTTACGACACCTGATGCAGTTAAAGGTACTATTCCACTCTGCCGGTACCTCACGGCAAGCTTTAACTATGTTTGCTTATTACTCTAAATAAATAATAAATGGATGAAAGTAGAATGACTGCACAAATATATAGAGCGGAAATATACCTTGCCGGGACACAGGCGTTATTTATTTATGTAAATATAAAATATTCATATGTATTTAATGTTATGTTTATCATCATCATCATCATAGCAGCTGTAAAACGTCCACCGGTGGACATAGACCTCCCCAAGAAAGGAGAAATTAGCACATAACTGCCGCGGTTAGCAAGTGGCAATCGCAGAGCGTAGCTTCGCGACGGTAATGCTGCTGCCCATTCCTGCCCTGTTGCATTTGAGCTACACTGCGTCGAAAGAATATACCTGCATCTGTCGGGGCCGGTACTTCAGTCGCCTCGTACAACACCTGGTATAGTACTATTCTATTATGCCAGTATCATATGGCTATGTGTTATTAATCCTACTAAAAAACGATGTATATATCTTTGTTGAATTATACACGCCGTAACAGATCGACGATGAAATTTGACAAACATTATTGACAGTCGGTAGAATAACGGAAGGAGAATAATATATATATATATATGTATATATTATGTTTCGTGTAATGGTTCACTAGGAGATAAAGCCATCTGGCATTAAGTCCGCCATTTGTACATTTTGTGTAGTAAAGTTAAATAAATAAATTTAAAAAAACAGATGGTAACTGAGGTGTACCTTATACAAATACATACATCAACTAATATAATAAAAAGTTTCACATATAACGCATCCCTATTTATTTTTGAAAGAGGAATATCAATAGAACCAGAGTTAATCTAAACATTGGCTTCTCCTTCATTGGTTCTTACCCAACACTATTGAGAAACTGGTATTTTTTCAATCAAACTAACATAAAGGACACATGCATGATTGAGCGTAAGTTATAAGCATGCTCGGCGAAGCATAATCCCATACTCATAATGCAATCTTATTCATCAGTCAGTTTTTGACTGTACAAAGCTTTGTGCTTGTCTTTATTAACCTGCATTGTAACAAATCTGAGCAACGCAAAATTTGAAAAATACCACAACGGTCAAAAGTTAATAAAATCTGTCTTCATTCCAATGAGTTTATTAACGATAAATTCACACAGCTTTTTCGCAACGCATTATGTTTTGCGAAACGCCCGCACAATGGGGCTGCACAAAGTTTTTCAGATAATCAAATTTGATTCGGCGTACATTAATCACTTCAACACATTTGCGCTGGGGCCGTTGCTATTACATACGATTAACAAACCAGTCGGTACACGCGAAAATACATGATTAATTGTGGCAAGACGCGTTCATATCAAAATAATTACCCGCCAATTCCGATCTGCATTCGGGGGTATTGTTTAAGATTGTGTCAGTCGGCCGTCATGATTTATTCTTGCGATATCTTTTAATACACCTCGACAATGTGATGAGGGATTATGAAAGGTTATATTGGAGCATTGCGTAGTATCGCTTTCACATTGAACGTAATTCCTGGCGTGAATTTTGTTTATTGTGTAATATAAGAATCGAATGCGCAGTTCAAAGGTCTCCGAGATAAATAGACGGACACACACATTGTTGTGTTGGATCTATAAGATATATAATGGAAAAGCTACTTATTAAGTTTTGCTAATACTATATGATACAAAACATTGGAAGGGTGGTATTAAATTATAAAGTCATTTAAATTCAACACACCTGGGCTCAGTATATCACGTTAATATCAATTCACACTAATATATTGATCACATGTTTATTTAGAGTAGCAAACACTATTGATTTTGATTGTTTTGACCCTAACATACCGAATGTTCTTATAATCATCATGACATCAGCTTTGCCTGGAGAATCTCACCCATGGTTTCCGCGCGTGGCAGACATGGCAGAGTAGATTCGCGACGGAAATGCCGTTGCCCGCCTATGTTACGTTGATCTTCGCAGCTGTGAGTACATACACCGCCATCTGTCGGCCCATGGCCGTGAGCAACTGAGGTGAGGCTATGGAACTGATTAATAGCGGTAAAGCGGCTGCTAAATATTTAGAGAGAGTGCCAGTTAAAAGGTTCCTACATCAAAACTGAAACACATCTTAGCTTTGATTAGTAAATGATTGATTCCTTAAAGTCCTAACAAAAAACTGAACACTCTTCTTTCTGCCATTCGCGTTACATTTCCATTTATAACCCTATGCTGTTTACATTATTTACAAATTTTTTCGGTGTTATGATAATCTTGTCCTTAAACTGGTAAAGCCCAGTTTGATTTAGTTGGCGCAAGATTAGAAAAAAACATACTCGTCACTTGACCTATGCCTAGACGTTAATTAAAGATGTCTAATAAATAACTACTTACTATATATTCTGCCCAGTAACATCCTTCTGTGAATGCTTTCAACTCACGACCTCTCACTTTTATTCCTCAATCAAAAATATATACCAAGATATAAGAGCCAATTGCACTTTTCGGCGAGTGCGTGCAGTGCATGCCCACATAGCCCATATAGATCAAAGTGGACAGACAGACAGACAGACAAAAACAGCGGGATCGTCCTGGACCTAGGCCACTTCCAGCTGATTCAAATCAATGATGAATCACTGATTACAATTGAATAAATGTCAAGTTTATTAATTCTAGAATCACAGCAAAGACCTTGACATCTAACAATCGAGGTCACTTGTTTTACTACACCATACTGACAAAAGACAAATCGTGTTTCCTAATACGTAAAGTTGGCAACCTAACTAACTCTTCTTTGAATTGAGTAATTAATTCACCTCAACATATAGCTGGGCGAAACTTAATATAAAGTACTTACGTGTAACAAATAGTCGAGCCTAGTGAATCACTATATAACCCGTCGAAACAAAATGAGCAATTCCAACGTCAAGTTTGTAGTTAAACACTTGCTACACTGGCAGCCTTATTACGAGAGCGTTAAAGTCACTTATGATTTGCCAAAGTGGTCATCACATCGGTTTATGGGAGAAATACGAAGATTCGTTGGCTAGTGGATGACTTCATATGGGAAGTAGTATGATGCAGTCAACTCACGATTGCTCAATGTCACAGTTCCCATCTTAGATATTGTATAAATCATTAATAACTATCCGATCATGATCAGGTCTTAATTTCAAATAAACGTCGATTGTATGATCTAGTCTATGAAATGACGTTATTACCCATTTAATACGGTTAGGTTTATAAAACAGATATTTTACGAACTAACTTATCAAATAGCAATCTAACAAAGTTGATTATAAAAAAAATAATTATAAACTTCTACTTAAATCCTTACATCTCTAAAGATATATAGCGCTAATTAAAGTTTTTCTCTTAATCCGGCCCCATGCAATTTAACTAAAATAACTTCTCATCGAGAACTTGTAACTTTTTATAATGCAATAATTCATAATGCTCATCTAATCCAGCTCTAAAAAACAAAACAAAATTTTGGCCTGTAGCGGCCACCAACCGTTAAAAAAGGACAATTAATAAATAAATAAAAAATCCCAAGTCAGTGTTTCAATTCATTCGGGGGGCGGAGTCGTTTTACATTCAAGGGGAGGGTATCCTTCCAAATCATTAGTACTGGAATGCCTTCGAAAGAACATGCTCCATAATTTTCGGTGCCCTTCAAACTCGTCTCAGTGGGAGGATACAGCCTTTGTCTTTAGTCGCAAAACGACAAAAAATCGATCCAAATGTCAGTTCATAATATTTATTTGCGCTTTCGTATATTAACCGCATGTAATTTTGTCGGTATTGTCCCAGCCGTGTTGTTGTCAATGCATTGATGCATTATCGATGCACGTCGTATTATTCAAAAAAGGTTTCTGAAAAGCAACAGTGTAAAATATTTTATTCGATATGTTTGGATGCTCAGGAGCGACGAAATATAACATCGACGTAAAAATTAAATGCAATATGCATAAGCAAAATCACTTCAAAAAATTGTAAACATTTTTATTTTACATACAAGCACAGCATAATTGCAGTAAAATAATTTCAGGATACAATATTTTTAACTTAAACCTATTAATAGTTTACAGCTGCTGTTAAGTTTAACTTATTACCTTCTTTGGCACTTGAACAATTATTTTTGGTAGTAAAAATATTGCTTAAATTTAAAGACTGTAATTTAGTCATACTTTCCTGAGAAGTTAAAGACAAAAAACCAATACAATGGTCAGTCGAAAATGAATTTGACTCTGATTTCCACCTTTGCAAATGACTTACTTATAAATCCGTGTGAAAGAATCACGTCTGTGGTCACGTACACTGAAATGATTGGTAAAAGAGATGAAGCCCATAAAAAATCGTTTCCTTCATTAAGTGCATGAGTTTAAATTCGTAAATCTTCAAACAGATAAATGGGTACTTCAAAAAAATATTTAGGTACCTACTTACAAGCGAGTCCATTTAGTTTACGATCAGGATAACGAAAATACTAAATAGTTTTTTAAGTACCGCAGTCAATTAAAGAGAAAGCCTCACTGACTTTAAAGGAATTGAGTAAACGCATAACTATACAAACTATCTAATCCGAAACAAGACTTTATATCTATAATGATGCACTTAAAACCGGAATGTATGAGTTTTACGAATATAACAGCAATAAAACTAATGATATTATTATGTTATACAAACAACTGATTTTTTTACTAATGAGAGTTTGAGAGGTTATCTACCTAACAAGTAGGAACGGCATAATTGGCACGTTCGAGATAAAGCCCGCATATAGTCATTTATTCTTATTAATGGCTGAGTTTGGAGAAGTTAACTTTCACAAAGTTCCACGGATTCTTAATTTTGCTTCAGACATTTCTTGAATTTGAACTTTTCCGGTTAATAAAGTAAATTTACGAATCTTAAGGGACACTATGATATTTCAGTCGAAGACTCGATTTTCGTTCATACATTTGATTGTTTTTAAGTACTCTTTATTCCAAATTTATATTCAACTATGCCTTTGAACCTCGTGAACGGTATGTGAACAACTTTCGAGACAAAGAGTCTGCACTTTATTTCATAAGAGATTCCTATGTGACACTTTTTAGTATTTGCGACAAAATAAAAGTTTCACACACAATTGCGCGACATTTACGACATCGTCCTATTTGCCAGCCGTATAGGTGTCATGTGTATTTCTACTTTAAAATAGTAAGTTACTGACTATACCAGCAACAGAAAAATAAAAAACAAATACAAAATTGCAGTCAGACATTGTCATAGTTTAGTAAATACTGATTGCGTTTAGAACAGTGACCATGGATTTCCGCTGTGGACGCCTTACATTGCAAGTCCACTTTTGTAACGTGGTCCCACCCTCCACTATTCACGTCATTCTTATTCGCAACAGTCATCCCATGTTACTTATTACGCAAATTGATCGCATTGAGTGCGACTACGTTGGTGGCCAGTTATTTACTTTTCTAAACGGCAATGGCTCTGCATAAGTGATTTTTTGCGCAGTATAAAATACCTGTTCACATCATGTTGGTACGTTGCCTCAGTAATTTGTCGTCGAACTAGATTCCTAAGATTCTTTCTTACTTTTATCCGTAGCCAGTACCCAGGTGATTCTATATTACCATGTAGGTCTCTTTTTATTTGAATTATTATTTCAACATTATATATATACAACACAATATAATTCTATTCTTACTGTTACTATACTTAGCAATGCTATCATAGTAAATAAGCAATAAACTAACTATAATTACATTGATCTTATATTACTTTAAAAAAACACAATTGCCAGTATCTATACTTATTACACAACTGAGTAGGCTATTCGCATATTTACATAAGTCTTCCTCTGTCTAGTTGTTATGTCGTCAATTAAACGTATTATCTTCCTATTGAAAGTAAGAATAAAAATTTGACCGCTGATCATTATCTCAGATGCTCTCTTCCGATCATTACCGTTCGATTAAACTTAATGGTAGAAGCACGCAATATCCTGTGACGAGAAACCAGTTTCACGCAACTGCATTAAAACCACCGTACAAATGAAGATGTAGCATTCATTTACTATCATGACATATTATCCAACAGAGTCTTCGAGACGTGTACAAAACCAAAATAGAATCAAGTAGCTAATGAGTTTAATTTACATTAATACACTATTACCGTATGAGTGATGAGCCCCTTATGTAAACCGAGTCTTTTAGCGGGTCTCGTGTATGCAGGTTGATTTTATTTATCGGCTATTATACTACAAACCGGCTTTTTTGTTTGACAGCCCGCCCACACCTTGAACATTTTTGAGTGCTATAATGATCTTAGTGCAGCTTTAGTGCCTATGGAGCTTTATTAAGTAATTTATTTGCTTACATAGTATCTGATTTAAGAGCACTAACCTCAGTGAATGGCAGATTTATGAATGTAAATAGCAGACAACAATAAAGAAAATAAATGTTTTTTGAAGAGGCTAATTCAGATGTTTACTTGTGAATCACTCGTATGAATGACCCATAGAATTTCAAATTGTGTACGTACATATACTTACCATTCAGTAGCCTTTTTCGAATAATACTCGAATACTGAGGTTTTTATCATGTTACAATTCAGTAGTTATTCATAAAATAATGGATTGCATCAATTTAGATAGATATAGATATTTTTCAGTCATTTTAATAGTAATTTGGTCTATATACATTTTTTGATTTTCCATCCGCGGTTATTTTTCACTGATATATAGAAGCTTATGAAAAAGTGAATTACTATAGCAATCAATTCTTTAATTGCAATCCGAAAAGATTAAATTCAAGCCTTAATCGATATAACGAGATTCATGTTAGATGAGTTTAAACAGTTTTATTGTGCGATTATTGGGTTATCATTGCTTATATTGCATTTCTATTAATCTTTTATACTTAAAAACTGGATTGTCGGGTACTTGTCGAATACAATCTCTATTTGTGAAGCTGGTACCCGAACTGGTAGATTGCGGTTTTAGTAATCCTAATCTTCGGCTAGCCATGACTACTTACATAATTCTCTTTTTTCTGATGAAGCACATAAAGGCCTAAATCATGATGTATAAATCATCATCATCATACCAGCCATTGATAGTCCACAAACTAAACACAGGCCTCTCTAAGAAAGGAGTTTTTGTGCCCATAATTGCCGCGCTGGGCAAACGTGTTGGCAAATGCAAAGCGCAGCTTTCGCGACGGGGATGCTGCTATCCAACCCCGCCCGGTGCGTTTGAGCTGCTCTGTTCCTGACGGATATACATCTGTCGGTTATGGTACCTTAGTCGCCTTTTACAACATCTGGTACAGTGCGAGATACTATTCTACTCTGCCGGTACCTCACGGCTTAAGGTCCCGGTAGCGCAATGGTATTGCAGTCCACCGGCATGTAAAATATAAATAATAAAAAGTGAAATATTTAAAATATGTATACGTTAACTAACTCTAAACTAAGGGAAGAATAACAGAAGACGTAATACTTTTAATATGAAAATTACTTAATTATTATTTTAACAGTATTTATATAATAAAAAGTAAACAGCAAAAATATATGATCCGCGAAAGTGAGTGTTGCCAACATATATAGACACTAGCAGCGCCTCGCAGTTTTAGCTGCCTTTGTAGACCTTTTCACGCTAACTTTATCCCCCCCTCTTTTTACTCTCTTATGGGATTATTCATGAAAAGATATTTTAATAAAGAATTTCAATGAAATATCTTTATACTGAATTTGTTTATAATGACTTTAAAAACAGCAAAGTTTCCGCTCCGTTTTACTCCTTTAGGTGGTAAATTTTTAAAAATAATTTCTTAGGTGCCTACGTAATAAAAGGAAAAGTTTCAAGTTTTTAACCCCTATAGCCTTGCGTTAATATGTCAGTCAGTCTGTCAGTTTCTCATTTTATAGATATTGATACATAAGCCGTAACTTTCTTTAAGGAACACGAGGAAAAGCTAACTGTTTATTGAAAATATAATTTGACAAATTCTTTTGCAACTGAAAATAGTTGTATTGGAATAACCGCCTTTTCGATCCTTTGAGATAAAAAGACACAACATTCTTACACGATAATACGATCTCAATAAAGTTCATCGGCATTGACCAATAATATATATTTAATTTTATTTCAACAAATAAACAGTGATTCAGTTACCCTCATAAAAAGCTTTGAGGCATTTAAAACGCTCACTGGATATAGTACCAAATTTTCAACCTCAAAAAAGATGGCGCAGTGATGACAGTAAATTACCGCATGTTTAAGGATCTAAACAATTTACGCCTACATTCAATCTGCAATATGTTACAGTATCCGAACGATTTTAAACAAACTTGGATGCTTTTAAGACCAAAAAGTTGTATTCACAGTCCATACGCTGCTTCACCGAGTAACTCAAATTATTTTCTTAATTTCTACGTGATTTAAGTCGCATTCGTTTACAAATTTAAAAAGCTACATACATATGTTTAAGCATATTGAAACAGGTTTGACTAATTTCTGTAACATGTTAGTAAAGCTCATTATGTAATCTATACTTAGTTTAGAATAGAACTCCGAATGTGTTTAGTGTAAAAGAGAATTTTTGGTCATAGTAAGTATGGTCACTATTTTCATTTGTATTGATTGTAAAGGAAAACTTTCGCACGGCTATGTGGACTGGACACGACAGATTGTCCAGTATTTATGCGATCATAAAGCTGCGCGCGATTCGAACAATCACGCAGGCAGACACCATCTTGTAGCCGAGACAACGACATTATCTTCCATCAGACATAACAAGTCTACACTATCCCATCCTAAAATATCGTCTCTGATAGCTCGTCTTGGATTGCAATATTTGCAAGCCACTCCGATAGCAACGTTCCGTATCCTTCATTAGCGGAATGAATAATGCCAGCGGAAAACTTTGCTATCAGCATATCATCAATAGAAACTTCTCGCTGTGTCATGACGAATGTGTCTGCATTTTTATTAGAAGAAGGCCCCGTCTTCATTATGGTTATTTACAACTAAATGATAAACTTTATTTGTTCTACCGAACTCAAATCTCTGGGAACTGAATATTAAGGTCGCTCTGGACGTTTTATGGCCAGAATATTTACAACTGCAGTAAATATTATGGCGGTGAACAAAATTAACAAATGAATGGGTGTTCATTGAACGTCTACAATTTTAGCCATTCCGATACAAATTTTGAGGCAGCAATCACTTTGGCTCAGCCATAAATCAATTTTAAAACCGTTTTAATGATGAGTCGTAAAATTCGTATTGTAAGATGCACAGTGAATAGTGTGTGTCTGATTTGGCCCACTTGGAGTGCATCGCTTATGCGTCAATTTTGTAATTTAGTGTTTCAGTGGAAGTATTAATATTCTGGATGTTTATCGGTTTTCGAACCTCTTATTGCTCCTTCGTTTCTTTGTTCTCCCTCTTATTTAATGGCGGCTGCGCCACATGTATTAAGTCCAGTAGCGCTGGTCCACAACGTTAGTATCTACCAATACTTTATACAAAAGCATAAGTTTAGCACAAATCCATTAATAATTATATAAAAAACAATAAAAAAAGGATAAATTCCTTGTCTTTGACAATTCCTTTTTGTCAGCCCTGGCAGTCTATTATACACATTAACTGCCCTAACAAGCGAACTTGATGAATGAAATTTTAGTCAGGATGCAGAATTAGTTCATTTTTATTTCGTAGAGTTATAGTTTTGGTTTTTGGTCAATATACTTAAAAAGATAGACATAATTTAAAATTTCTTAGATATAGATACTGAACGAAGTAAGTATGTAATGTGTTTGATAATGAGGTTTTGTTTGTTAATATTAACTAAGATTTTTTCGGTACACTGGCTGGATGTGTCGAAACATTATGATACTAAATTTTAGTTAGTTATGTATTTATATTTTTATTTAAGAACCACGTTAGTTCTATCCTAGTATATCTTTATAAATTTATAGTGACCGCTATCTCTTAAATTTTGTATGTATGTAAAAAAATAATTTTATTTTCTATGCATTTAAAAAATATAAAAAAAGGTGAAAGGAATTGTAATAAGTAATTGTCATTTGATACGATATGGATGATTATTAAAGGTTAAATAAAAGGTGTAGGACAAAAACGTTTTCTCATTGATTACGACACCCGGCGGTATTGAACAGTCTCGAACGTCTGTTAGTGGCGGCAGCCGGCGGCGCGCGTGTCCGTTTTGCGGTTACGTAGTTTCCGTAACTTGTCCATCTAACGTGTGGTCGACCGCTTGTGTCCACTGTCCAGATTCCAAATGCAGATACAATAAATAACTCTATTTAGTTTCAACTGAGATGTTTCTTTAAAAATTTGTTTGCCATTAATTCATCTTTCTTTGTTTTAAGTATACAATTTATCAATATTATAAATATATACATTTGTCTATTTGACACGCTAAAAGCTGAGGCAGTAATTCCATTATTATTACATTTGGATATGTATATCTTGAACACTAGAAAAGGAAGACTATTTCTCACTTCCTTATTCCTCGATGAAGTTGTCGCTATGTCCTTGGGGACGGAGTGAAAAGCTATTGTTAAAATAATAGTATATTTGTAGACATATTAAATGTATTAGGAATATAGAACAAAATCATTCCATGAGAAAAAAAATAGTTTAGTAAGTTTTAACGGCAGAGTAGAAAAGTACCTCCCTCTGTACCAGGTGTCGTAAGAGGCGACTAAGATACCAGAACTGTTAGATGGCGGTGTATTTATCCAAGACTGTAGCTCAAATGGATAGGGTGGACATGGGCAGCAGCATCTCCGTCGTAAAAGCTGCGCTCTGCGATTGCTAACACGCTTCCCCAGCGCGGCAATTATGGGCTAAATTCACCATTTCTTTGCTGGGACTATGTCCAGCAGTCGACTTCTAATGGCTGTTATAATAATAATGATATAGAAATACAAATATTATATAAAAAATGGAAAATATGCACCAGTACTTACTGACAAGTTTTGTTGATAGAAATTTCGTTTACGATTTTACTAGACGATTAGTATAAGCGTTAGATTTAAAATACATATCGGTAGGTATAGGTATTTCGATAATTGTTTGTAGGTGTATTGATTTTATACCATAGATAAGTAAACACAGTTCAATTTCATTAATTTGAATTATCGTTGGATACTGCAAATTGAAATAGAACGCGCGGTCGAACTTAGCGCTGCTGTCAAACTCAATGCGCGTCCACTTTGTGGTCGCTGTCTCCTTAAAGGAAATGTTAGTTAATTGTTTAGATGTTTTTCTATTAAGAATAGTTTGTCTGTCGATAATTACTCTTAACAACTTTTAATTGTTTTAAATTACTACATTAAACAATGAAATACGGCGAATTGATAAAACTCAGTTTTGTTCCTGAATTGTTTCATTCCAAGGTATGTAATACAAATTTTAATTTATATTAAAACATATTTTCTGTCCGTGATTTTAACTGCGAGGTTTAATTTAATTTGATATGTCATCCGTATGTCGCATTTTGACAGCTAAACTATACAAAATATAAAATGGGCCAGATCTATTCTATTGCATACTATCTATATCTAGATCTATTCTATACTAAACGTCCATACATTCATGCATTCATTCATCCACATAAACCTTGGAGTTTAAAATATTAATAATAATAATATAACAAATCAACTGGCGCCATCGATTTCAGTACTTGTGTTATGGACATCAAACAATAAATGAATCACATACATAGTACTTTAATACATATTTAACACCCAGACACAGAAAAAATACACAGTCTATACATATAAATGGTTGCCCTAGGTGAGGATCGAAGCCAAAACTATAATCGCTAAAAGATAGGATCAATACTATCTACGCCATCGGGCCCGTCAAAATTTAGGTATATATGAAGGGAGAGATATCCTGAGTCAGGGATTAAATTGAAATTAAAAATATTAATCAGATCCTTCTATAAATTCATGGTTATACATCATACACGTGTCGTGCACACCCAATAAATTCCCACAGACGAAAAAAAATAATCAACAGAATCCGGTAATTTAAAAAGAACGAATCGCAGAAAAAAAGACTTGAATGCCACACAAAGCCTCAATAGTCCGCCATCGCAGACGGCGTCTAATAAAAAACGATTAGCTCACTACCACAACTCGAGGCGAATTAATATTTGTATAGCCGATCAAAGGTTACGTTATGGTCTATCTCGTTATAAAAAACATTTTTTGCGTACAATGAGTCGCACGATAAAAGTGCCAGTGTCTTACAAACGAGAATTTATGTTCCCTGTATGCAAATGAAGGCTGGTAACATTCGCACACTAAGATCTTATTGCTGTGTGCACGTCGGTGGTGCATGTACTGTTTATTGACGGATATGTTTGGACATATTCCTGCATCATATCAGCCATTGGTTCACTTTTAGACTTAGGCCCTAAGACAGGATGTTTTGCCCATAATTGCCACGTTGGGCAATGGTGTCGGCAATCGCTGAGCGTAACCTTCGCAACGGGGATGCTGCATTTGTGCTACACTGTTTTGGATTGATGTACCGCCATTTGTTGGTTCTAGTACCTTAGTCGCCTCTTACAATACCTGGTATAATTCTTGTTCACAACGGATACTAAATCAATTGTATTCATCAGTATTCATACATTAAATTTAAATATTACCCCTGTGGAACGATCCTGTATTTTATTAAAGCTACCTATGATTGATATAATATCCTTTAATATCAACTAATATTATTCAAGTGAAAGTTTAATATTTTCTCACATTGACGCGTTTTGATGAAAAAAAACTTTTTTTATAGCCACCTAATATAATTACATTTTAACAGATTCATAACACTGTTCGTTTTAGTTTATACATTTTAACCCGAATCCAGTCAAATTTTTATTTGATGAAAATTTTTGTTTGTCTGATTGTTTCTTTGTTGTATTGTGTTTTTGTTCATATCCTTAACACAAGTGCTTATGGGCAGGGCACAGGGCCTGCATGTTGTGTGAATAAATTTTCATTAAACATTGACCCAAGAATATTAATAATAAATTTAATTTCCGGGTGAATATCCAGGCTCCGATATAAGTAAAATAACATGACACTAACTCAAATCCATTCTCTGGGAGAGAGTCAAATCTTTCTGTCCGTTAATAACTTCAAAAAAAGATTCTTAAACTGTACTCAATTGCCTCCTACATTTTTATAAATTGTAGACACTGTACATCTGGTATCCGAATAATCCGTGAACGCACATCACTACACCGATGGATGCTGTACGATTAGGAGTGGTGAGGCGACATTGTTGACAGAGTTAATGATGGCCGATAGTAAATTATTTAATAATTGGCCACCTCGACTGAATGAGCAAATTTCGCAGGTGGACTTATTATTTGTGTCGTTTTTCACTTTACGATCCTTTCGTAACTACAGTTCGCTTTGTTTATACATATTTTATTTCTGCTAAGAAGAATTCATTTGAAAAGGAAAATAAATTTTCTTTTGCATTTAAATATATGATGTTTAAAAGGGAGTCATGATTCTTTAGTGCCAGTTGATATATTGTGGACTTATAATTGCAAAATTATATGATCTACGAAACAGTAACTATTTATATATGTATATGGATCTATTTATTTCAAAATTCAGAAACGACAGAATTCTTGTTTTGAATGCAAGACAAAAAAGGGCCATCCATGTCCATCATAATGGACATATAGGTTTACTACAGATCGAGTGTTTTCAAGTTTAATCTCCATTAAGATTATGTTTCGTTAAAGTAACATCCTTCCCCTCCCACTCCATTAAAAGAGAAAGATGAAGCATGCGAAATAACTATTGTTTCTTCTTGTTGCAAACCTTTTTGGAGTATAATATATCATAGGATAAGGGTCTGCAAGATCCGTCTTGTACAAAGGTGGTAAAATTTTAATCAAAACTACTAGATTTTGATTAAAATTTTACCACCACCACTTTTTCTTGCATCTGCTACTATGTGGTGGCGTAACGAACCTGCTGAAAACTTACTGTCTGGTTCCGACAGACTAGTTTTAAAGTAGACCATACACTAATTGTATCATCATTATCATCATCATCACATCAGCCATTGACATGCTGGACATAGACGTCCCCAAGAATGGGAGAATTATGCCCATAATTGCCGCGCTGGGCAAGCGTGTTGGCAATTGCATAGCGCAGTTTTCGCGACTGGGATGCTCCTGCCTATCCCCGCCCTCTGCATTTGAACTACACTTTTACGGATGCATTAACCGCCATCTGTCGGTTATGGTACTTTAGTCGCCTCTTACAACACCTGATACAGGAAGAGGTTCTTACCCTACCGGTACCTCACGTATTTGTTTAACCCTTTATATTGACATGCTATCATTGTTCCTTGAGTAATGCTGTAATCAGTATATTTATATATTTTAAATATATTTTATATATATTTTGTATATAAATAGTAAATTGTGTGTTGCACGCCGAGGTTTGCATACTTTGTAATTTATTTTTGATGGAACAATAAATAAAAGCCCCCGCAGCGATGCTCAGCGGCTGTTCGTTGAAGTCATCATGATGTTATGGTGATGATACCAGGAATACGCAAGGACATACGTACTTAAGGATAAGGCAGCTATGTACCTGCATCTGTATGATGATGTCATCATCATCATCATGTCAGCTATTGTACCTCCACTATTTGATTTGGATACCACATCTGTACTCGTATAAGGTGTCGTCAAAAGCGACTGAGGTGAGACTATGTTCTAAACTATAAGTCATGTCCTATTTTGATCTTACAAAATCATGAGATGTAATTCTTAGACATGCCTTTAAAAACAGACACGCAAATGAAACATAGTATAAAGGCCTAAGTAGCAAAATCTAAGACAAGCCATAAAAAGGTTTTCTTAAAGATAGACAAAGTCACAAGCGGCCCCTAGCGATATACCGTGTAATTTATGATACCTCACGCCTCGTCCTTACAATCATTTTATGCGAGAAAAGGTTTATAAATCAAAAGATATACGACAAGGTAAATAGAAAGTTTTTGCTTGCAATGCTAACGGCGCACTAAATTATCGGGAAATTTCCTATAAAAACCTTTTATGTACAGCAAATCCTTCATAATTGCATATCTAATTTAATAATACTTTGTCTCCACAATCTTATATGTTATCTAACAATAAACTAATGCAATATCCATTCTAAAATCGTTCACATACTCAAACTGTTTAGACTCAGTCTAAACTTATTTTACCTTCCATAACGAAGTACGGGTTCAGTCACGAACAGACCGGGGACATCTCCCATCTCTGAGCTGCAAGCTGAGGAATCATACTCGGAACATTAACACCACTGACGAACTACACTGACGAACGATAATACGTCAAAAATTTACCTCAAGAACGTACTGAATCATACACCGATTCAACTCACATAACATTGAAGACAAATTGGCACCCTTTAACGTATAAGATAAGAGGGATAGAATTTTACTACATGGTAGAGGGTCATGTTCCTTGAAAGCTGTAAAATTGCTGTCAAATAACCAACCTAGTGGCAGTGATGACCGGTTGTCAGCGTAAAACAATGTTCACAACTGAACAGACCTGAGTAAGTGCCAGTTTTATGGTGAAGTACCGCAAGCTGTATGTTAGGCGTGGCGGAAACGTTTATCCTGTATTCGACACAGGCAACTGGCAACTTATAACGAATTTTATTCCATACAATCAGTACATACGCATGCTATTTATAATTATTGATGAGTTAACTTATCACGAGCTGTTTTAAGGCGGGATTGATCTGAAACCGTCAGATGGCAGTATATCCACCCGAAACCTCAGACGTAACAATGTGGGGACGGGCAGCATTTTAAGCTATGCTCTACCACTACCCTCTTTGGGAGGTACATGCCCAACGTTTTCATCATCATCATTATATCGGTCGTTGGAAGTCAACTGCTGGACTTAGGCATCCCCAAGAAAGGAGGAATTTAACTCATAATTACTGCGCTGGGCAAGCGTTGTGACAATCGCAGAGCGTAGCTTTCGCGATTGGGATGCTGCTGCCCATCTCGGTCCTGTGCATTTAAGCTACACTGTTGCGGATGGATTTACTGCCATCTGTCGGTTCCGATAGCTCAGTCGCCTCTTACGACACCTGGTACAGAGGGAGACTATATTCTACTCTGCCGGCACCTCACGGCTGACATCGTTTTAGATTTGCTATAATTATGATGATGAACATAGACACTCCATAATGGTTTGATATAACTTCCTTTTATTAGATTAAATAAGAAAATCAGAAATAGATATAAAAGTAAAATAATTGTTAGACCCTAAATAAAATGAAGTACTTATGTGTATGTGGACAAGTTGTTATAAATGTTATTGACCGTGAGACGTATATGAAACACCGAATAGTTACCAACAGCAATTAGCAAACGGAGTCCAGCAGTTGCGACTATACCTTCGCTCGACTGCGGTCACAAAGTGTATCATGGTAGTAACAAAAAGTGTACGCGTCTGCGAGCAGCTTTACATTACATCCTTTAAATACTATAGCAGTAAATTTAACGACGTATCACTTTACAAGCACTAATAATGGCATACTTTAATTTCCTTCTCAAGTTTTTTTAAGTATATTATACGTAGTCTCTAAGTTCTTATACTATGTTCTAGTAACACGATATATGATATTAAGTAATCGGATACTTAATGTCATACTACTACGGTACACCACGCCGCCAGAATAGAATAGATCGTGCCTCTGTACCAGGTGTCGTTAGATGCTAATTAGGGAACCGACAGATGGCAGAACAAAGTAGCTTAAATGCAGGGAGGTGATGAGCAATGACGTTCTATAATCGCCGACACACCTGCCCAGTACAGTAATTATGGATAGAATTACTCTTTACTAGAGGTAAACTTCTTACAAAGGTTGTCTGCTTTAGTATCTCACGCTCATCTATTTCTACCGCTAAATAGCAGTATTCGTATTGCTGTGTTCCAGTCCGTATTAGGTGACAGTGAAACTACTTGGTAAATGTGGCATTGTATCTCCAGTTCACAAGGTTGGCGACACGTTAGGACATCTTTGTCATCACACGAGTGTCTATAGCCTGCGGTTACTTTTATGATTAAGTGAATCGTATGCGTGTTTGCTGACTTCATAACCCAAAAAAGTTGATCTTCTACGGCTGCACTGATGATGATGATAACGATCGAGATACAATGAAACATTAGCATGTAGTATTTGCAAAAAACGATTAGTTAAAATATGTTAATCATCATTATACCAGCTATTAGAAGAGGACGTGGTATCCCCGAGAATGGGGGAATTATGGCTGTAATTGCCGCGCTGGGCAAGCGTATTGTCAATCGCAGAGCGCAGCTTTCGCAACGCAGATGCTGCCCATCCCCATCCTGTTTATTTGAGCTAGACTTTTTCGGTTGTATATACCGCCATCTGTCGGTTCTATAAACCAAATAAACAGGGCTTCAATTTGAAATGGTTGATTCCAGAAACTGGATATTTCTGGAATCAACGAATTGGTGGTCTAAAATTCTTGACTTAGCTATTCTGCTTACTGGAATTTACTGGTTACTGTCAGAAATACTCCATATTCCGAATAATTCTAAATATTCGAGAAAGTTTAAATAAGCATCTGTATCATTGCATAAACTTTCACAAAACGTTTATATACCCTTTAACTTCTCCCATAATAAGTTTCGCTCTGAACAGCGTTCAAGATTCGTAGAAGTCCGCAAAATATTTCATGTTAAGTAGTTTTCTTATGGAAGTTATACTCTTGGAGAAACTTTTGCGTTTTTTCGCAACACTAGATTGACCAAACTTTCTAAAACTTGTTATAATATGAGTGACAAATGCTGACTCTTAAATAGTCCTGAATAGTATGAGAATAATTTCAGGATACAGTTCTTAGTGTGTTGTGGTTATATTATTTCTTTGACAGGTTACATATTTAACGACTGCAACGCTCTTCTAGTCTATTGTAATGACATATTGATATGCGGGCCAAAAAGCACATTCTCTAGGGTCCCTATCTTAAATGCCAAAGGGTCGTGGGATATGACGAATATTTATCTTTGTTCTGTATCTGGGTGTTAAAATATGTATTTAAATATTTTATTTGTGAAGTCCACTTTCGCCCATAATTGCCATGCTGGGCAAGCGTGTTGGCAATCGGACAGCGCAGCTTTCGCGATGGGGATGCTGCTACCCATCCCCGCCTTGTGCATTTGAGCTTCACTGTGGCAGGTGAAAATACAGCCGTCTGTCGGTTCTGTTACCTTAGTCTTAAGGCACCTGGTACAGGGGGAGGTACTATTCTACTCTGCCGGTACTTTACGGCTTTCTTGTGATTCATCTGTTGTTTAATATCTGTAATAAAAGTGCATAATGCGGACACGGTTCAGTGTATAAGAGGTTAAGTAAATTAAATCTTACTACGAACGTCTTTAAATAACACCTGTACTCAGAACTGATAGAAAATGCTTGTATCGGAACTTGCCAATTAAATCCTTTCTAGGCCAAACTCCGTTCTACTTCACTGACGAGATGTTGTTAGATGAACCGTAGAGTAACCCGAACGTACAAGAGGAGCCGCGGTCGAAAATAGGAAGTACAGGTAATTACAAATTAAAATTTATTATTATTGCCGATTAGTTGCCAATTACTACATACCCGTGAGACTGAAGTCGGCGAACATCTTTTACTTTCACATGTTTAGAATTGCTTTTACAACGGCCTATGACCTATCTAGAATTTTCCACCGAGCAGATGCTAAAATTCTTAGAATAAAAAAAATAACCGGTGTGGCGTCAAGGGAGACGTTGGTTTTGATTGCGAAGAACTCCTTGTCATAGCAGAGCAAAAGGCAAAAAGTCATACTTTGCGTAAAGGATATCCATATTGTTTTCTTAATGTCGCGTTGAGCCGTGAAAATTCTTAATTATTAATGAAGTGAGAAGATATCGTCGCCAACAAAAAGTAGATGGATTTAATTTCACAAAGCATCTCATTCATTGACCTGATTCCGAGATAAGTACCGTGTTACCGACGCCTGACAACAGACTTAAATACATATATTTAACACCCAGACGCAGAACAAACACAAATATCATCATATAAATATTTGCTCTTAGTAGGAATCAAAGCATTGGCGATAATATCTCTACCATCTGCGCTAGTATAGTAGTGGTGATCCAAATTCGACCAAAATTCATTAAGTTTTATACAAACTGTTCTATCATTTGCTTGATAATTAATCTTCTACTTCATGTGAGTATGACAGTATGTTATTCAAATATTAGTATACAATTAATGTGTTATATATTATATTTACCTATATATATAATGAATTTAGGGAATTTCTTGTGCTTTTTGTATAAAAAATATAGCCTTATGCACTTCATCACCACATTATCTCTTAAATTGTTAAGTTTTACGACCATTTGGTCGCGCAATATTTTTAAAATAGAGTCCAATGTTTTGTTATTAATATATAGACAAATCATTTTTTCTAAACGTAACACGTAAACAGTCGAGAGTGAGGTACCTTACTCTCAACTGATATGCATGCAGCAAACTTTCTAAAAAATATAGCTTTATGCACTTTTTCACAATATTAACTTTCAAATTGTCAAATTTCACGATCGCGAATCGCGCAAATTCCTTAAATGTTTTTGCTATCAATATATAGACAAGATATTTTTCCCAAATGTAACACGAACCAAAATACTAGATATCTCACTCTCAACTGACTTACATTCTGACAACTTTTTTGTAAGGATAATCTCTGATTAAGTGCTTGTGTAAGCTAAGACCAAAAAGTCGTATCTAATAATTGTTTGAATACTCGCTAACAAAGAGAAGAACATGCACCCCGCAATAACACACAACCACACGCTCCCTCTCAACTATCACAAACAACATTGTGTCCAATTAATTGCATTAGCCTTTACCGGTCATAATAACACTAAGCGAGGTTAACTTAGTACAAAATCATGTATGGTCCCCATACAAGCACCGTGGGCCCTGTAATTCTCGGCCCTGTGAAGTACGTTAATAGTTTCCTTTAATGGGCGAGATATGCAAACACCAGTACTTTATAGAAGGTGTGTTAAATGTCAACTCCATACATGTCCTTATAAACGTCGGGTGCAAAGGCTTTTATTGGGTTTATTGTATGAAAAATCGGACAAGTGTTAGTTATTTGTATGCCATTATATCGATAGCGTTATATACAGTCTTCTAGTCAGAGTGAATTTGTTAAGAGATTCTTGTTAAATTGCCTTGCTTATATAAAATATGTATAGTTGTTGAAAGTTGGTAAATAAACTATTATCGCTCTTTTTAATATAATGTAACTTGTATATTGATCACTGACTATTGATTAAGCATGTTTTACAAAGGGCAAAACCTTCAATATCTCTTTTGAAGTCCCTATCTCTTACCTAGTACAAGTTATAACTAACCTTGTCAAGTACACCCCACATTTTATTTAATTAAAAAATACATATACCATCTCTAACGTGCGCTATATTGGGGGGCAATTCCAAAACCATTTTTCATTTATTTGTACCGATAAAAATACTAATTCAATACTCGAATTAATATACAAAGGCACAAATTACCTTAAATCTAGGTTACCTACACGAGAGCACGAGATAATATTTTTGAAGGCTCATACCTTGCTACTGTAAGACTAAAAATAATTATAGTCCTCTAAATATAGGTTAAAAATGATAGTTGTCAAACCAACGTGTTTGTTTTTTTAGACTAAGTCTACAAACAAGCATCGTCATATCAGCCTAGTCCCTAGTCCACTGTTGTACATAGACCTCCCAGACAGAGGGATTATGCCCATAATTGCCGCGTAAGCTGTTTCAGATGGATATACCGCCATTTATCGGTCCCAATACCTCAATCGCCTCTTACGAAACCTGGTAGGAGTAGGTCTATTGTAGTTTGCAGGTACTCCACGGCACAAACAAGCATACGATCGGCGTGATAGATGGCGCCACCGTAGACTGTAGACCCTCGTGTTGTCGCAATGATGTCACTAGCGCATTGCCAACTTAAAAATATTATGTACAACGCAATGCAAATGTAGTGTTTTAAAATCATTTTAATGCATTTTTACCTAATTTCAAGTATTATTTTTTATAATATACTTAATATGTGAAACCATTATAATAAAAAAAATCATTAATAACACATTATGATGTCAAATATCGTGATGCCAATAGAAATAACTCATGCAACGCTACTACATCGATATTTGTTATTCTATCAAACAAAATTCGAACGAGTATAGTAGCGATAAATATCCCTTGTTACTACTAAGATCGTGTCTCCAAGTGTACGACGAACTTATTTGTGGACGAGCCCGTATTGACAATGGCGGTTCGAACTCCCAATCCTCACGTATGAACAACAAGACACGCTTTTACAACAACTTACAGGGACCTCTCCTATTTTCTTCTTTTTTTATTAGCTTCTGACATCCGATGCTAGTCTTTCAAATAGTTGTAAAAACACTGTTTGAAAAGGTAAAGTAGAATAAGTTGTGATAGGATTTCAGGGTAGCAATTCACAAAACACACATACAAAATATACTGAGTGTTTGAAAAGAGTTCTGACTATGATAAAAATCTGTTATATTTAAATGCATTTATTTTTTAATTAACAATGTATACGGATTAGAATAGTTTCTCTGCGTGTAGCAGATATCGTATAAGGTAGGTATCGCGCAACATCCTAATGACGAGACGAAGCTACGCTTTAGGTACGAAAGATATATTTTTTTTTATGAAACCTGGTCGAACAAGCCTACAGTCCGCTTTATAGTAGGCATCACTGCCGCCTATAGATGAAGATAATATCACATGATATCACCAGCGTGTTTCCAACCTTGTGACTTGAAGATGTCACATTATCCAGTATTTTCATTATCTTTCTCACCCTTCAAACCGGAACACAGCAATGCTTAAATTCTGGCGGTAGAAATAGGTGAGAGGAAGGTAGAGAAGTAGTAGAGAAGGAAGATACTAATACAGACGACCTTTGTATAAAGTGTACCTCACGTCCAACGGGTGATATAAATCGAAAATATCGCTAATCCTGAAAAGTTTCACTTTCTTTATCTAGTAAATCAGTTTTACAAGAACGATTTCCTACAATTGTTAATCGTTTGGTCAAACTCTTTAAAAACTCCATCAATTAAAACTTGGGTTCACTATTTTCTCTTTTTTTTAATTAACTAGTATTTGTTGTTTCATCATCATCGTGTTGGCAAACGCAGAGTGCAGCGGGGTATGCTGCTACCCATCCCCGCCCTGTGCATTTGAGCTGCACTGTTTCGCATGGATATACCGCCATCTGCTGGTTTCAGTACCTCCGTCGCCTCTTACAGTATAGAGGAAAAAATCTGGTCTACTCCGCAGGTTCCCCACGGCCAATTCATCGTTTTTATGTGATTAATTAACAAATAAACTTTTTTACATAGTATTTTTAAAGATTCTCATTGCCGTTAGATTACAATAAACCGAAAAAAATGGAGTTTGAAATATTTTATTAAGCCGATAAAATAATACTAACTATATGATATATAATAATACAATAGCATATGTTCGGCTATGCCCACACAAGTTTTGTTTTTTATAATTTTTTTTATTGAAGAACCACCCGATTTTTATTTTTTTAATTTTATATGTAATTATAAATAAAAAAAACTTATTTATTTTATTATTCCAATGATATATTCGTTAAAACGTAAATAAAAGTCATGGGAAACTTTCTTGGCTAACAATATTAAATTGATTTTAAAGCAAGAAGATTTTACCGTGGTATCTTAGCAATTTAGTGTCGGCAAATTGGATGGATGCAATTCAAAAATGCATTCTAGTCTGTCTTTGTAGATGTTGTTCAATCACTAAAAGAAGCTCGTTTAATGGATTTCTACCATTACTGAGCAAATAATCGTACTGGACCCGTAAGACTGCTCGCTTGGTAATATGCTTTTCTATCTCTCCCTAAATTTTTTCAGGATTAAGAGAACGAAGGAAATATGTACAATACCTCTCTGTCATATATCATTCAAAACCTCCGATTCATCATACCAGCCATTGAAAGTCCACTGCTGGATATAGGCCTCCTCAAGAAAGGGGCAATTTTGCCCATAAATTGTCGCGCTATGTAAGCGTATTGGCAATCGCAGAGCGCAGCTTTCACGAAGGGAATGCTTCTCTGTTCATCCCCACCCTAAGCATTTGGGCTACACTGTCTCGGATGGATATACCACCATTTTTCGGTTCTGTTACTTTAGTCGACTCGTACGACACCTGATACAGAAGGAGGTACTTTCATACATTCTACTCTGCCGGTACAACTTGAAACGCCTTACTGACTTATGGATCACATACGATTAATCACGGAAATAATATCACTGCAGTTCCCTGAAGCTAGATTAGTAATCCCGAACATTTCACAAATTGTTCCTAGCTACCCGATATTCTTTTCACCTGAATTCGCTTTATAAGATCATGCAGTCAAAATAGTTCCAAACTTATTTTTATTATAAATTGTTATTAAACTCTTTGACAAATTTCGTACAGTTCTACACAGCCGTTCGGGCAAGAGCCAAAGCTGCTTCTTCTCTAGCTAAGTTGCAAACACGCCTATCACGCTACAGTATATATGCAAACTTCCGATCTCGCTCGGATTACTCGCATGGCCAGGTGAGCGAGCAGTGCATTGGGTCGCTCATTAATTAGCAGCCTAGTCTCTTTCCCCCGTTGATGCTGGAACTGACGTCAGCATGAGGCATAACTAGAAGCAAATACAAACGCCTGACCATCCATCCACTCGGTTCCAGAAACGCTTCCCGCTGACCCCGTCACCGAGCTGTGAGACGGCGAGCCCGCGGCGCGACGGCGCAGTCACGACGTGCTCGGCTCTCCGAACCGCCAATTTGTGGCCGCCCCGTGTTGGTTTTGTTGAAGCCAGCGTCTTCTTACCTACATGAGGGCTTTTTATGTTTTTTGCCACTACTGCACGCGTACGTGGAAAAATGCCGCAGCTTCATAGCTTGAATTAGCACCAACGGTTAGCCGAGGGCCTGTTTAGCTTGTAATGTTAGTTCAAATATCTCTTCCTGTGTATAACTCTATTGTAAAGATCGATCGAGAAGACACGAGACCAGAAACAAAATTGATATTGAGCCTTAAATAAGAATGTAAATTTAAATTACACAACATAACTGAGTCCCATAAAAAACAATAATAAATAAAAAAATATGTGGTTTAACTTAAGCATAGTAAAGGTAATGAACCGTGTTTTTAAATTCAAACTGGGCTCACGGCTAAAATCAATCTATTATGTCATTATTTTACGACTAAACACATAAAAAATTGATGAAAAATACTCATCACTTTTTATGATGCGTGAGCCAAATTAGCATATTGACGAGATTCGAGTTATGAATGACACGAACAAAATAAATACACTGACACACATATAAAGTACCTCGTTTTTAAATTAAATTAGTATGAGATAGTAATTAATAATTAGGCGATAAACATTTACTGCATGTTTCGTCAACTAAGAAATTTCGAAAACAAAGTTTCCAGCTACAGTTGACCTTTGATTGTTGGTTCAATTCGCCCGCGGTCATAATTTAGTAAAGGGGCTTAAGGTTTACTGGGGGTCAGGTTAAAGTGGTCCTACCTCATAATAACTGGTCCGTCAGTCCAGCCGTCAGTCAACGGGCCAAAGAATGAGTTCATTTCCTTCGAACACGAGATACGATTTTTAATTAAGTTTTTGTTAAAATTCATTAAAGAGCAGCGACGACGAGCAAGTTCACTACATGCATAAATGACTACGTAATTAATGAGCATAGAACGAGCCAGTTTACTCTTAATAATGACGAATTTTCAAACTTACGTCAACATTATTTGGGCCGTCAACTTTTTGAATTAAACTTCTAACATATGGAGCTTATTTTCATTTTCTACCCAAGATAATTTTGTTCGAGTAATCTACTTAGAACGTATTTTTATTTTAATTATTCTGTGTTATGACTTTCATGATGAAATGTTATGTAAAGTAACAGTGAACATTCAATATATGTGGTTAATCTAAACAATATATTTAAATAAGTGAGTACTTATCCCAATTACAGGCGCACAGATCACGATTGTTCCAGAATAAATTGCTTACAATGGAATTATTATTATATTATATTACTGTTATTTAGATAAACAATGAGATATAGGTAGATTTGCTTGAGGACCTTCACTCCTTGATGTAACCAAAATATTACATTAAATTAAAGCAAATTGATACATACATTTATGTGGAATACAACAATTATAATAAATGTTTTGACAGTGAGGTTTCATGTTTAACTTTATTCCACTCTAGTAGACTAGGTCGACAAACAAGCATACAGTCTAGTAGATATCTCTAGCGCGTTGCTAACAATTTGACTTGAAAATGTTACGATACATTACCCAGTAATTTCTCAATTCTCAGTCAATTTCTCAAGTCAATTTCTCAGTCTTTAATATACATTATATACGCTAGAGACTCGTGTGATGTTCGATCGCAGCATTGCAACCTACAGACATACCCAGTACGTCACCCCTTAACATGTCAGTATATAACCAGCGCATAACCGTATCTTTGTAACCATGAAATTCTCGTAGGGCGTAACGCATACAAAAGTCATTCATCTTTGTGTATATTAAAGGTGTCATCGTGTTTGTCAAGGATGAACTTCTAAACTACTGTCCCGATTTTAATCAATATTTGCATACTGTGTCCAGTTTGATCTAATTTGAGGGATAGAATAGTTTGTATCTCAATTTTTATTAGCAATATTTTTTTCATGATAAACATATATGTAAAGTTTATAATAAAAAAATTCTCACAACATCTCATACACTGACCTACCTCTAAGATAAGTTGCTTAAAGCATTTGTGTTAGACTAATTAGACCACAGAGGAATCACAAATATAATACTTAAATACATTTTAACACTCATACACACAGAACAAACACAAATATTCGTCACCCACGACTATACCCACGACCCTTAGCACATAAGATAGGATCACTACAATCTGTGCCACCGGGCCCGTCAAATTATTACCACATTCTCACTTACTCCTGAATGTCGTCAGCGATCTGACTATTCATAAGTGATTCTCGCCCGTGTCACTAACTCAGCCAACGGATAGTCACTCCTGTAATGCACTGCGCAATCGACGCTTGTATTTATGGCGTCGAATCGTGTCGGAGCAAGTGTGTTGTCTTCATAAAGATTGTGAAATAAAAGTGCTCTGAATGATGAATTTTTGATGGAGATAAATATTTCATGGACTCGTGACTTGGTATCGGTGAAGTTGCGGTGCCAGTACAGGTGTTTGGATATATTTTCTAGATATTGTATGTTGATGGATCTTCTTTCGAGAGCGTAAAGAAACGAAGAGATTAAACTTTTCGTTTCTTTATGCTCTTACGAACACGCTTTTACTGGTTTTGGAGCACCTAACTCGAGTCTTTAAATATGTTTGCCAGAGGTATATATAGTAAGCGGCACAAGTAGATTGTGTACCTTATCACTGTAACAGTAAGTACTTATGAGATGTCATATACCACTATGACAAAGTTCTACGACTATTGGTTCGTCTATGGTTAATTTTAAATCCAAACTCAAGAGGACATACATAGAATTTAAATTTGTTTGAAAATATACAGACATGAATAGTGAAATAAACTAATAAAAATATCAAATTACTTCAATTACGAATCCACCCATGACCTTCCACAAATAATACCTTACTACAGATTCAATGATATTGTGCATATGAACTGATCTTTACATATATTTCGTGAATTTTGTGAGAAAATTATGTTAAATAATATATTTTTTAATAGAGTTCAAATTTATCAAACTACTAGTACCAGATTGTATGGCATAGCTTACGAAATAGGCTATGCCAAAATAATAAAATAAATCTAAAATTTAATGTGTTGATGATCTCAATTGCGCATTCGGTAGTTCATCTTGTGCGCCAAAGGTTGTGGGTTCAATCCCCACCAAGGACAAATATTTATGTGACGAATATTTGTGTTTGTTCTGTATCTGGACGTTAAGCATTATACTTGTGATTCTTCTGTTGGTTAATATTCGTAACTCAAGTGCTGTTAGCAACTTATCTCATGTTGCATGGATTTATCATTAGAAATTAATATGTTTGTATTTATTCTGTGTTTAGGTGCTATAATTTCATTTACACATTACATTTGTACTTGCTCTTTTGTCTGATATCCGTAACACAGGTGATTTTAAGCTTCTTATTTCAGAATCAGGTCAACGTATGCGGTGTCGAGGGAATTTATTTAAATTTTATATAATCGGATTGATTAATGTTCTAATGATACTATAATAATATTACCTTACTATTAAGGCTGGTTTATAAAAGTTCGCATATCAAATAATAATCTAAAAATAACAATCTGACTATATAGTATAGTACAGGCAACATTACCCAGAGTGCAGACGAGGGTTAGTCGCATCACCTCATTTAAAAAACCAGTTGAGGCCAGCTGTGGGCATTGTGAGGTCCCACGGCGCCGAGGGAATAAAAATTAGGTAGCTCCCTTTGTAAATCTAATGCGGAGGGACAAACTACTCATGTATCCATAAAGAGTTGGACTACTTAACTAGTTTATTCTTAAAAACATTGACATCTGTGGTGAGTCACCCTTATTTAATAATACTACTGGACCCTTCGTCTTAATGTTCATAAAAGCTTAAAATATTGAATAGTCGTTTGGAAAAAATAGCAACAATAACCATTTGGTGCTGCTGACAAGAAAATAACTATTTTATTGTAAGCAAAAACATCGTATTTTTATCTTAACCCATACCTTCTTAACCACATTTAAATATTTACATTTGCACACACACATATAATTTCCCATATTATATAATAGCCATGAAGTGTAAGAGCGAAATTGCCTTATACAGATTGTTTACGTAATAAAAGTTCTTCAACCCGTAGAGTAAAAAAGAAGAGTAAAAAAGATAAATTAATACATTCACACAACATCGCTAACGTTGACTTGAGATAAGTAGCTAAAAGCAGTAACAGATATCAGATAACAGGATAATTACAGATATAACACTTAAATATATGATACATGTTATTATTTTAACCACTATTACTATTCATATACTCAAATACTTAATATATACACACACAGAGAGAGGGAGAGAAAGATTCCACTAGCTATTTCTTAACCTCTTTTTTCTGGAAATTTATTTATAGTTATTTATCATTAAACACCAAATACAGAACAACATAAATGTTCGTCCAAGATAAGGGTCGAACCTAGACCCATGTTACTATTTGATTTCATTTATCAGGTGCTACTATGTACTTTAAACAATATTATATAAAATACTCAGTCTGAACCATAATATATGTAAGTCGATTGAGCTATTAGAAAAGTAAATCCAATCCGCCACGGCGCGGTCAATTCAACCGGATTATTTAATGAGATGCGCCCAATCAGATACAGTCGGAAAATCGTTTATCTTTAACCTGTCAGAAGCAATGAAGGGCGAAATATATACACGACCAAAAATGGTCCAGCGACGTCGGAACCAATCCAATGGACTAGTTAAATATTTTCTATTAGCCATACTAACGTACTGTGATTAGTATCTAAAGAGGACCGGGATGTTTACGATTGCTGGTTTTAATTAGAGAGCGAGCAAGTATAAAATGAATGTTTACTTTTATGAAAGAAATATTAACAAGTGCTCTATGTGATTCTAAACTAGCCGTTAACGTCGTAGTGGGAGGCTGAGGCCGTAATCCGCTGGTTAATTATTGTACTATCTGTCGCTCGCGGCTCTGCTCGCGTGAGATCGCAGAGTATGTCTATAGACTAGCAGCGACCGTGAGACTGTTCCAGCGACAATTTATAGTAAAGTGCATTTGTGGATACAGCGTTCTGTAAGCGCAGATTTTTTTACGAGGAATCGTTTTAAGTAGCTGCTAAAATAAGAAGATTGCTTGGATATTTATGGCTTTCTACATACACGATGTCGAACATCTAGAAGCCTTATAAATAATTTAAGTATTTATCCAAACCGTGTTCTCTAATTCCCTCCCTTAAAAAATGTTACGTTACGACCACTCTCTGCCTGAAAGCAACAGATCAACCTACACAAATCTGTCAGTTTTATTTCACTGTCACCTTTACAGTACATTTTGAGCACAAAGAAGTTGCTTGCAATTAAAGATTAAGGTCGATTGCGAAATTTTGCCAGATTTGTGTAGGTTTATTTCTTGTTGTATGTACTCACGAAAAGTATCGAAAATGTACGTCGATTCTTAGTCGCTAATGACTGCAGATGTTTCTGCGCCTCTATGCGTCACTGTTGCCAAAGAACAAATAACCTTTGAAAATAACCAAGAAAATGTTCCGGCGTTGTAAATAAAAATCTACTCGAGTAAAATTAAAGAATAAATTAATGTCGCGTACTTTTTACACTTTGCAAGAAGTCGTTTATAGTGATGTCGTGAAAAAGAAATGTTATTCTACATATCACAAACTAAAATGCAATCAGATCGAAAAAGATAAGGGCATTGTCTACTCGTTATTTGCCTGGCATCCATTCTTTTTACAACTGTTAAACGACTTACCGTAAATATATTTTTTATAGCAACTTCGTGGGTCGGTGCTTAACTAAGGCATAGTTTATCTATTGTTAGGGAACAAAATTGAAATCATAAAGTTGGCAACACACTGACGCTTGCGGCTGTCGCCACTAGACAACGCGGCCATTTGTAAATTTATCTTCAAAGTGATACGTGTCTGTAACATATAGCCCGACAGATTCGGCCCAACACAGGTCGTTTATTTGGTTCTAGAGTGAAATGAGAACGTTTTTAATCGACTGTTTAGTGGGAGGATCAAAATAGACGCCATTGTTGGGATGTACCTTTATCTTCGTCACAGAGACATCTCATTTCAAAAGGAATGCGGAATGTGTTGCAATAGAATAAATAATTTATCTACTATTTTATAATATACGGCTTACTCTTTATACCAAACTTTATGATCAATTCTTTATATAAATATCTCTAATTCAAGAGTAAATAAATGTATAGACGTTACCGTAAACAAAATTAATAATAGTGCTATAAAATAAATATTGGAACAACTGTATTATCGCTTATTTCATGTTCTCTAAGAAAAGATTTCAACGCACTTCCTAGCATACAATCAATACATAATTCAATTAATGACATTCATATTCGCAAAGCTTTAAATTAGTGTAGGTGGTAACAGCAACATCAGCGTGAAATTTAGTTTGATTGATACCCTTTTCCTTTTAAGATTTGATTTAGTACATTTTCACAATACAAAAAACAGTAGTTGAATAAAAGTAAAATTCACAGTGCGGTACTAATACAGCACGATCGTACTCCCGTATCAAATGTCCCAAAGTGACTGGTTACATCGCGTGTATCCACCCAACAGGCGGGGACGAGCAGCAGCATTCCCGCCGCAAAGCTACGCTCTGCAATTGCCACCACGCCTGCCTGTCGAGGCCAAATAATGGACAATAATCCTCCTTTCTATGTCCAGCAGTGTTCGATCTATGGCTGATATAAAAATAATTATATTAAGATATATTTATTTAACTCTATTGCACAAAATGTTACAAAATGTACAAATGGCGGACTTAATGCCAGATGGCAATCTCCCAATCAACCATTACACAAAACAGAAAAAAAATATATATATATATATAGTGGTGCAGATAATATATATACAAAATAGATAAACGTGGCATACATATTTGTATAAATAAACGCAATAAATGCATATGTTATATATACATTTATGTAAGTATGTTTTAAGAGAAATATTAAAACCTACTAAAAGTTTATAGTATAAACTTAAATAAACATATAAATTGAAGGTTAAAAAAAGACCGTATCTGAGTTAAGACACGACTTGTATTTGCATTTTCAATAGACCATTCTCATTCAATATACAGAATGTCCAATATGGTATAACAATAAACGGTTAACGTATACGTCCAGAACAGACGTTTATGCAAAAGAAAATTTATTTGATGCGGCAACCGGCAAATTTACAACTTCATTTTGTACTTTTAATGAGGTGTTTCCTTTAATATCGTTTTGTGGCGTAACTTTAAAATTTTATTACAGTTATCAATTTCATGATCGGAAAGAGTTTACGAATCACGGTTTAAGGCGATGGCCGGAACTTTATTTATATCAATAATGATCTTCTGTTTTGGTCTCTTTGTTTTGTTATCTGGAAAAGAAGTTTAATTGTTTTATATATATATATATATATCTATTTTAACAATGCAAATAAAGTCAGGTGAGTAAATGGTGGCTAACCCTTAACTATAACAAAACTAAGTCTTTATTGTACGATTAAACATATATACTTCAATTTACATTTACAGATTAACTTGTGTAATTCGTTCTCAAATATTTATTTGTTTATTGTTAACATAAGTTTGCAATTTAAGTTTATTTAAGGAGGGCACTGACCTCTGTAACGCAGTTCATTACAACTGTACCATTTCTTTATGTGACAATAATATTATTATTATTATAAATATGATATATTTACCAAAATAAATAGAATCAATATACATATAAATTTTGATTCTATTTATATTTATACACACTCTTCTTCAAGACAATTATTGGTGATAATAAGAAAAATTTTGTGTGTGGCTGCATCATGGAAACAGCCATGCGTTGTGAACGTTTATGAACATACGATATTAGATATGAAACAAATATCGTAGCTTTACCAAGTCAAAAATTAATACGCAGAAAAATAACCTCAAAACTTCCGCGCTTCCCTTTCCACCGCGCGCGTTTCTTCACTGTTCACGCTTACCGTAATTACTTCTAAAGCTATCCTGTGGTATAATTTAGTTGGATGCACCAACTGCACCTAGTCGCATGCAAGTGCGTGCAGTCGGTGCATGCAGCCATTACATCACACACACATCACGCGGAATGGGTCTTGATGAGTGCACCTGGACTCTTTCCGCTCTCTGGCAACAGCCGCTTAAGCCGGGATAATTGTGAATTAGATAAACACTAGTCAGATCTCGTGATCTTCGAGGGGACTGATTTATTATTATTAGTCACTAACTAATGCGTCACCCAAAGTTGATATCATGATGAACAAAATTCCGAAAATGATTAGCTAATAAATTGAATTGTCAACCAACCAAACTGCCGTTAGGTACCGGCAGAGTAGAATGGTATCTTCCCTTGTACTGGGTGTCATAAGAGGTGACTGGTACCAGAACCGACATATGGCGGTATATCCATCCAAACATTGCAGCTCAAATTGTATGTCAAAACATTAAACGTAAAATAGTAAAAATATATAATAATTAACGTATGAATTCATATTGGAATTCAATTTTTGTACGAAAATATTAAATACTTACACGTGGTAATCATCTTTCTGCATCTTATTATCTCCATACTCTGAGATTACACCCTGAACGCTGTTAATAGCTTTTATAACACTATTAATGCAGCGGAGATACTGTTGTCACCTTAAAGGCTTGTTCTGAAATGTCTCTATGCAAATGTACCAATAACTTGTCACTTGTTATTTACTACGTCACCATAAAATTAACGTTTAACACCTAAAGGAATCCGATAGCGTATTAAGAATGCTGTCAATGTTGCATTAATGTTCTTAATGTTAATATATTGAAATTAACAACAAAGAAATAGAACACCGATCTAAAAACTACTTGGATTAAAATTTAAGACCTTACTTGTTAAAGTTATATGCCTAACTTTAATATGCAACATACGGACGACATAATATTAAATTTAACTAAAACATAAGGCGACTAATTCGAATGAGTTTTATGTGTTTTTGTTCTTAATTTGAATAAATATTACATTATAATAAACTCTCTGTCTTATAATTCGTCCAAATTTATTCAACGGTGAATAATTATTTAAAATGATCATAAACAATATATTATTTCAACCTATTTAATTGCCTAATGAAATTTTATTACATATCTCTTTCCTTAACAGATCACTATCAAATAATTACGTATTTTTTGCCTTCAGATTATGTGTGGATACTTTTAGTTACTTACTTTTACTTTTTACTTTACTTTTTTAACGGGCGTGCCAGGTTTATATGATGATGATGAAATGCAATGGGAAATTGAACAAAGTCCGCCATTTTGGTTTCAAAGGTGTGAGTTACGTTCACTGCTAGATAACAACATTTAATATATGTATGTATTATTCGACCGGCCATCGGTATAATAATGTTATAGTATAATAATCGGCATTCATAAAGGATAATATTTTAGAAGGCTAGTGTGAATGGAAGTCTGTTTTATACCCCTGCAGTTGTGGTGACCACCTTTATGACTGTGATATTGCCTTTGTCCTCTTATGCTAGGGTGACCATGAAGACATAATAATAATTTACAACATTTTATTCGTTCTCAAGCCGATGTTACTAAAGCCTAGATATTCCTAGGAGTGTTGTGATACTTACTTGACAAGTTACAAATAATATTCAATTATATTATTTCGTTTTATTTTTTATTCAAAATTAAAGGTATTAGATTTCAGTCTTCTAACTTCGTATGATAAAATTATTTAAGGACTTAGTAGTACATTTTCGATGTACGGAAATTGAGTGTCTTTCAATTTTTGTATAATACTGGATGACTATTGTTTTTGATACGTCAGATAGTTTGTATCATTATCATACTAATAGCTCATTTATTCATACTTCAAGAGCCTATGAGTATGTGAAACCTAAAACCGATTATTAATTACTGTTAAAATCTACTGCTGATTAATTTATAATGATACGTAAGTCTTGCAGTGGTACTTTTAAAATCGTGCTTTTATAGTAGATAAACAGGAATGTTTTGTTAAATAGGTAACATTTATAACAAATAATGCTAGATATAAAATATATCATAAATCATTGTACTATATTTTTAACATTTTAATATCATTATCATGCAAAGCACCCAATTCTCACTTTGGTACTTTTAAATCTTGATAAACAAGTTGTGCCATACAAAAAATACTTGACCATTACCTCGTATCAATTATAGCTCATAATAATTTTTTTTTTTTAGGTTTACTTATTGTTCGTCTAACTTACCAAATTTAAAATATCTTTATTTTATATATATTCAAAATCAATAGCTTACACATCTCGTTCCTAAAAGTATCCTGTTGATCCAGAAGCCATGCACACTGTACACGCCAGTACAATCCGACCATTTAGCATGTTTATGCAAGAAATGCGTAAGCGCAGTGCAATGTAGACAATGGCCGACGACCGCCTCTACACGACGCTGTAAATCCGGTAGCGGCCAATCCTTTACTTTCTGTGCGGACTTAAGATAAGATTATCCTAGACGTTGTGTAGGCCTTACCTTAATTGCTATAAGTTATTAACTAAAACCTTTAGAAGGGCAATAATGTTATATATTAACGATAGTAATCAAAACTTTTGAAAAACAGTAAACAAAAATATTGAATTCAAAGTTCACTAAACCGCTTCCTAGATTTATAATGACACTAAAAAGAAAGTGGATGATATCCCATATCAAAAACATCTTGTGTGCAGGATCGTGGTTCCTTGATTTCTAGAAAAATTATCAACAAATCGGAACAATATAAATGAAATTAATATAATCCCACGGTATCAACGTGACATAAAATCATGTCAATAGAAGTAATAAATAACACAATATCTAAAGATGAAACAATGATGGAGATATAGATTTTTATACACAACACATGTCACGAAAATTTTAATACTCCTATTTCGAAACGTATTTTATTTTCTTTTCTATAACATTCAGTAGATTATGATAAAATCTGGATACCGTCTGTACTATAAACGAATAAATAAATAAAATCCCAACAAATGTGAATATCATAAATGCGAGTCGTTCATACTGTAACTTTTTAATCGTATATTTCAAAGCTCCTGGTACCACAAAAATAGCTCGTGTTTTCTTTTGATTTTTCAACAGAACGGCGCCAATCCGCTTAGTGCTTCTAAGCATCGAACGAACTGGCAAAGCCTTTTAGCTTTTTAGGTAGCTTTATTTAGTTTACTGGTGCGATTTTTGTGAACTTTAATTCGCATTTAGCGAAAACAATTCGTGCATTTGAAAAAGGTTTCAATTAAGGATGATGTATATGTGTTTTGAGCAATATTAAAAGGATGACAAAATCTTAAGAAAGTCAATATACAAAATATGTGAAACATAGTGAAAAAATAGGTTATGTAATATATGTGTACATTCAATCCTGAGCATCAATAGCCAGGATTCGGAAAAAACCTAATTATACTCATCAGTGAAATGTTCAAAATTAAATGGCTAATAATACTGAATAGCGATGTAATAAAGTTACACTCAATACATGTTAACTTTAAATACATTTAACGAAAACCAAATAAATACATTTATAATGTAAGTCTATAAATTGCATTCTTAAAGAAGTGTTTGTGTATATAAATAATTAAGAAGCGATTAATATTCGTTTATCGGACTATTTCTGTGCTACTTGAATAACAGGACAGAATATACTTCATTCACTCACATCATCATCATCACATTAACCGTAGGCCTTCCAATTCTGGACTTGCACCTGACCAACTTACCAATTTCACATACTATGTACAGTTCATACATTTAATTAACTTTGAGATTAGTTTATACCACTTTAGTTTCGGACATAAGATTACAGAAGAATCACAAATAAAATTTTTAAATACATATTTAATTTAACACCCAGACACAGAACAAAGACATTTATAATATAAATGTTTGGCGATCAAATCCACGACCCAGCGGGCGAGTGAGAAACACAACCATTTGCGCCATCGGACCCGTTAATTCGATCAATCCTATCGCAGTGCGTAGTTTCGCGAGGAGGATACTGCCCATCCCCCTGATGTCGTTGCGCTATACTGTCATCTGTCGATTCCAATACTACAGTGACCTCTTAAAACAACTGCAACAGAGTGAGGTACTATTCGGCGCCGTAGGGTACTGGCAGAGTACTATGAGGAAAAAATTCTTCATAAAACAAATACTAGACTCTCGGAACTAAGACTAGTCATGTACTCTAATTCGGAAGTCTAAAATAATGAAGTTAATGAGTGTTGGTGGCTTATAGATCATTCTAAGTGGCGGTGAAATGCTCTTCCTTAATTAACACTAAATAACGAAATTATAAAAATATGTATGCCGCTACCGTGCACAAACTAGGCCCCTTTATGGCTGTGTTAATTAATTCAGACCAATTTTTACTGTCGGCACCTCCAGGCGGCAATAATCAAACCAGAAATCAATTTAACCAACAAATTATATAATAGGAAGCAACAACAACGGTCTACATTGTACGCAGTTTAAACATCAATAAGTAAAACAGTACACATTGGGTTCGAAAACGCATTTTTCTACGAAGTAAAGGGATAATATTTACCCTTTCCATAAGCACAAAGCCTAATGTTTACTTCGACGTTGCACTTCGGGTCCTGTGTAAACTTACCCTAACAAATTGAAGGTAGTCTTAGAGTTGATTGATAAAACAATTTTTATCTTATCACTTTGTCTTTAAAGTTTATATTAGTTTGAAGTTGGCCGTGAGCACACTTTGTAGTGAGACACAAAAAGCATTATGGTTGATGTCTATAGTAGCATTTAGTAGCCCGGGGCAGGCTGCGGTAAGTGTAAAGAACTTTATAAGAAAGGATATTTCGCTTTAGCGTCGCGAATAAATTCTGGTAAATATACCTTAGTCTACAAAATATTTCCGGTTGAGTTTATCAGTCGTTATAATTATTTCAAACCACAAATATGTTCCAAGTTTTTTAACCCTGGTTATTTAAGTCGATAATTTTGCTCATGTAGGAATGTTTTTTTTAAAAAAAAAAACAATAAAATAACTTAACAATCCTTCATTGAAAATAAATATGACTGATATATGTTGTATGAACAAAAATGGGGTTAATGCGCATTTTAAAGCCTATAAAAAGTGTTTTAGTAAACGCGTAAATATAAGAAAATATATATTGTATTATCTTAAAACTGGTCTCCCTAATGAGTGAACTAGTAAGGCCCCGCGGTTTTGCCCATAAATACAAAGATGACTCTTCTATAACTCAATGTATACCAGTACCATCCATTGTATTTCCTTATACCTACCTTATAAAATAATCAGAATGATTTCTAAAATATCAGTTTATTCATTGCAAACATACAAAAAAGATATTTAGCTTGCATCTCCATTTAAAATTCCATTTAAAAGAATTTTGAAAATTGATCGATTTTAAATACGATACGAACAAATGTACAATAAAATTTTTCCTCTTCATAATACTACAAGAAGCCGTGCGATACCGCCAGAGTAGAATAGTACTTCCCTCTGTACTAGATGTAAAAGGCGACTAAAGTACCACAACCGACAGATTGCGATTGTGAATACGCTTGCCTAGCGCGGCACCTATGGGCAAAATAACCAGCAGTGAACTTTCAATGGTTATAATGATACTATAAAATAAGAAGCGCAGGGCAGGTGGATTTCAGTACTGTAAGCATGAAGCAATTCAAAATAACCAATTGTGTGTCACGCATCCCAATTCATTCAAGACCCAATTTCGCAGATGTTAGTGATCCTATCTTGTGCGCCAAAGGTCATGGGTTTGATCCCCACCCAGGACAAATATTTATACGATGATAATTGTGTTTTTTCTGTGTCTGGGTGTTGAATATATGAATTTAAGTTATTTATTAGTGATTCATGTTTTGTCTGATGTTTCTAATAAAAGTGCTTTAAGCGACTTTTCTCAGAGTCAAGTCAAACGTGAAACTATTATCATTATAAATATCAATGTGCGGTTGGCCATCGACGCCATGAGATTCAAATATTCTATCAATATTTCGTATGAGGGATCTTAGGAGAGCGCATTTCACATCGCGTCTATTTATATTATTTTTATGTGGGCGTTGTGTCGAAACGAACAATAGCATGTAATGTGTTCGCCTGACAAATACAACACGTGTCGACTGTCTAGCAGCGAACAAGACTTGCCCATTAGACTAGGCAACGGATGTGCCGAAATATGTGGGCCTTAATAAAACTTGTTTTTACACTTAAACTAATTATATTAATGTGAACTAGTTCGTAAGATGTAATTTTATATAGGGTTAAGACGCTTTCCAAAAATACAGAATATAGTGGAAAATTTTAGATTGCTTGCAAAACTTTTATGTGAACTGTATTAACTAATTGTTGTAGGATGACTTTTTTATATTATGAAGTCAGCATACGGTCTTGATGGTAAACGTGACCGGAGCCTATAGACGCTGGTGTCACCACAAAGATCACTGAAGTGTCGCAGACCATGTGAACTTAAATTACGATACTACATTTACCCAGTAATTTCACTGCCTCACTACCCCTTAAACTGGAACACAGTAATGCGAACAATGCTGTTTGATAGTACAAATAGGTGACAATTAGGTACCAATGTAGTCGACCTTTGTAACTGATTAAATTAAAATCAACCAACACCACATACTAATAAACTGAAGGACCCTACAATGTAGGGTTATAAGCCCTATTTAGTACTAAGGCTTATTGTAGAGCCTGGTCTAATGGTTTTTTTATTCAACTTGAGAGAACACTTTCATGTAGGTAACTAATAAAGAGCTATAGATATAAAGAAATATAATTCTAAAAATATTCTCATACTTACGCGTTTACCACACATAACAATACTTTCTTTTTAGGTCTTAAAAACGGTTTCCGCAAGGAAGTCGAAACGTTGACTAAACAAATTAAAGCTAAAACAAACTGAGTTTTAATGTCGTTAAAAAGTATATTTACTAATACAACCTACGATTAAAACATGTGATTTAATGTTCCAAAATGTTTCTTTGAAGAAAGTTTAGAAAAGTTTAGGTAAGCGAAGAAGAGGACTCTAAAGAATTGAAAACTTAAACTATGTTAGACTAAACGCGTGTTAGATTAATAAATTAAAACCGTGATGATGTTAATTTTGAAGAGAACGTATATAACCTTTGTATATGCAGATTAAAACTCTCATATTACACGTGGATTTTTTATGAATTAGTGCCCGGGGGCTGATCGTCTAGACTGAGTCACAAAGCTTGTGTTATTCCACTTTGTTTTAATTTATTAAAATTAACCAGAGATTTGTGGTAAAGAGAATTAATAATATATTTAAATCATTTATTTGAAGTTGTATTAATTTAGATGAGAATGAAAATATCTTGCACATTAAATATTCACTACAATTGTATTTTAAAGGTACTATTAGTTTTAAAGTTCGTCTCTTTAACACTGTCAAAATCCGCAGTTTAACTGAAAATTCCGCCCCAAGACCGTCAGGGAAAAGAAGATTTTGCATTGCTATTAGTGTAAATGGAGATCCCAAAACTTTTGATAGAATTATTGTTGTGTGGAAGCGTACCTGCTGGAAGGGTTCCTTAAAGAATGTGCATGGTCAATGTATCATTTTAGTGAGTCACGACATATTTAAGCTTGTAAGCTTTAATTGTAAGCTACAACATATGCTATCTGCTAAACCTTGACAGTATATCCATCCGAAGTAGTGTAGCTCAAATTTAACAGGGCGAGAATAAGCAACAGCATTCCCGTCGCGAAGCCACGATCTGCAAATGCCACCACGCTTACCCAGCACAGTAATTATGAACAAATACCTCTTTTTTTTAGGAAGGCCTATATTCAGCAGCCGATATTTTACATTATAAATTTTTTTATAATGTAAAGGTTACTTTATATATTACCTATAACTATATATTACCTTTTTATACTTACATTATAAAAAGGTAATATATAGTTAAATAGATTTATTTTTAGCATAACCTTATGTTTAATTTCACTTATAACATCTAACCAAATGCAAATAACACCTTAAATAAGATACTATACTACGACTATAGACGTCTATATCAGATGTCAGATAGTTTTAAATAACTTAGATTAATTTAACTCAGACAAATAAGTCAGACAATTACAAATAACTAGGCATATAAAAATATTTTAATCTATTAGCAAAATATATAGGAAATATGATACTAATCACATATATCTAATGAAAATAAAACCATAACAAAATCAGGTACTATCCGGTCCGGGAATCAAACCCGCAATGTTTGCTTCTCAACGCTCCTAACTACCAAATTAAAAGGAGTCATTAAATAGTTAAATACGAAAAGGTCGTGTATATACAAATAACCAATGCGTCATCATTCGTTACAAAAATAACTATAAAAGAGAAAATATTTTTATGGATAGGTCTCACGGATCTATTAAAACAACGACACCAAAATGGCGTAGTAATAAAAAGCAACTTAAACTCATTCAGTCATTTAAGTAACAGAATGACGGTCCTAAATCACGATCCGTCAATTATGTCATCAAAACACGAAAAAGTGTTAAAAACTTGGCGATTGTAAAGCTGTAAACGAAGACAGTAAAAAAAACAAAAGCCTTAACTCTATTATAGGAGAGGATGAGTCTACGCTGAATTTGCAACATTCGGCACAATTCGCTAAACAAAACAATTTCCAGTTAAAACATCATTGTTCTACGTCAGAGAACAAAGGGTTGTCGCTAGTAAACAATGATACAAATAGAAAAGGGTGTAACCGGGGAAGCTGTAGAAAGTCTCCAAGGACAATTTTTAGTGAACACATTAAACATTATGTCATTTTGTTATTTGCAATTTCTTTTGAGAAAACCAACTGTGAACAATGCTATGTTTTTGAACTTGAACAAATTTTAACTATTTAAAATAAAGTATTGAGCTTGCGTTTTTTTACTATATCCCACGAAAAGAATTGGTTGGTGGTTTCGTGTATCAAAAATAAATGCGGTCTATTTATAATTCCCAAATAAAATTGTAATTTTATTATCAGTATATCACGTGACCGAAAACGCCGGCGGCCATACTTTTTTCGTGTGTCACGTCAAATGAGTAGCAACATACAAGTAACCTACAACAATAGAGAAAGTTTGATCTCTTTAATTCAAATTTGTGGCTTATTATTATTTTTGCACCTTTAATACGTTATTATTTACAACATAGGACGGATTTCTGATAGTTCTATCCAATCATTTTTCATATGAATGTCGTTTGAAACACTGAAAAATAACTTTTATGCAGTTTTCAATGTTGTGTTGTTACAATTGGGCAATACACCAACGATACGTTAAATTATAGCTCATTATTATGTTTCGAAAAATATAAAGTTTAATGCACTGCACTCGTACCTTTGACATTTATTCATTTTTGTCCATTTTGGCGCAAATATTTTTGGCTCAATTTTTTCCTATTTATAAAGCGATATTATTTTTAAATGTTCTAATCGATTTGATAATCGATTAGAACATTTTAAAATATGGTTTAAAATCTAGAATAGCCTATTCTCATTTAGCAGGTTAACTGTCATATCCAGCATTTAATGCCCAACATGTCAGATGTCTTCGAAATCGGTTATCATTACCTAAAGAAACAGATGGTGTTTTTATCATAATTACTGTAGTCAAGTACATTTAATAAAATTTATTTCGACACTATAAACTGACACATAAATTTGACCTATGTTATATATGTAAGCTATATGGCAAAGCACCAGCTTGACCCCAAATATATTGTGTGTTGAGATTAGCCCACGAAGTCGTATAACCTCCGAGCGAATCAAGCATCCAAACCGCCTCTAACTATCAATGTCTTTGTAAGCTGCGAAACCCTTTGATCGTTTTGCAATGAAGGATGACTCAGAAGCTATTAACTCGCTATGTAGAATATTTCCGAGCTACCTACACTAAATATCTGATGTACCTTTGTTCTACACTTGCAAATTTACAACAAACATTACCTACTGAAGCAACAATTTACCGCTGCGAGGGAATAGACAAATAGAATAGAATTTATTATTAAAATATACATTATCGTGCATTATAAACTAAGTCTAGACTTTATTGAATTGAGAGAACATTTAGATTAGGCATAGAATTTATTGATATCAATGACGTTATGGTAAAGATCATCGATGCAAAAATTCTAGATTTTATTCTGCAAACATGTTTATGTATTTAGAATAAATTTAAAACCGTCCTAAGTATATTTTTGTTACATAATGTACACTGTTAGTTATTCCTAAAATATTAACGTTGTGTATATTTCTAGAAAAAAAATAGTAAAGAAATCACACAACACATCATGCATTGAATTTTCTCCGTGGTAAGTCACTTAAAGCACTTGTTTTATGCATAACAGACTACAGATGGATCAGAATAATAATATTTAAATACATATTTTAACACTTTAACACAGAACAATTACAAATATCTTCATATAAATGTTTATCCTGGATGAGGATCGAACCCACGACCCTTGGCGCTTTCATTACAATCTGAGGACCCGTTACTGGTCATTGCCAAATACATCATTTACGTGAAATAATTACCCGACGATTAGAAATAATTGTTTTAAACTTTTTATATATAATTTTTAATTAGTGGCTAGTTAAAACAATTTTTGATCGAAACCCGAAAAATTCCAAATGAAATACCGAAAAGAGCACAAACAGAAACCAAAAAATACGTCTGGAATATTTTCGAAACTAAAACCTTTTGTCAGTAAACAATTCTAATAATTCTAACACAAACCAAACAGGACATAAAATAAGAGGATTTAGCCACAAATAACTGTATTTTAAACCAACAGCATACTATTAAGCTGGCGTAAATTGCTTACAAATGATCTAATCTTGCATTTTTGCTTCAGAATTTACGATTGTCGTCTGCCCAAAGAATTTGTCGGACGATCGGCATTTTTATCGGGAACAGTAAGTTTAATGTTCTAAAACATAACCAAACCTTAGGAATCCCTAGTCACTTTAACTTTTAACGATATCATTTAATACCGTAGTTGCAAACAACATTATATTTTATTTAATATTTTATACGATTTTCATACAAAAAACATCATATATGCAGAAAATGCTTTGTCTTGTAGCGTTGTCAACACCGTGGATGGAAAAATTATAACTTGTCATAGATTTTTGAATCCGCGTCTTAAACCGAAATATCGTTTCAATTGATACTGTTCTGTATGAATCTTTGTTCTTTTTGCATTAGCTATTTCTTTTTGTTTAACCTGAGACCGTAAGTCGTTCTTTCTTGCATCAGTTAAAAGTGACGTTAAATTTAGCTGGACTTTCTAGTAGCTTTAGCCTTAAATGGTTCACTACTTATACATACTTTTCCTTCCTCAATATGCATGTATTATTATATTGTTACCTATTGACTAAATTGCTGTTTTGTGTACGTGAAAACAAAGTAAAGTTCAATTCAAAGCTTTATTTATTTTTGTTTAACATGAGTGCCTAAGTCATTCATCATTGCATCAGCTATAGTAGACGTTAAATTTGACTGGACTTGATACACACTTTTCCTTCATTAATATGCATGTATTTTATTTACCTATTAGCTAAATTGCTGTTTGTCAAGTCAAAGTCAAAGTTATTTTTTAATCGGACAAATAGTATTTAAGTATATCTATAAGCACTACAAACAAAAGAATCATTAAAAATGAAGATTAATTGGTTTATTGCATGAAGCACTAAAACAAACAAATCTTCACTCGACGTAATTTTTACTTCGACAAATATTACGCACGAGTAGATAAAGGCGAGCCGAATTAACTTAGGCAAGAATATTTTTCTACAAAAAATATCAAACAAGTTATCGATAAACATTGATATCTACATCCAAACCAAAAATCAGCTACCACGAACAAGCTCGTCAGACCGCGACCGACGTGTTTACTTTTTGTCGGCACATTCCGTAGTTTAACAATGTCTGGGTGAAATCCCTTTAATCCGACATCCCCGCGGTACTAATGGAAGGTCAAAAATACCGCCTATAAACGCATTACCTACTGTCAGATCATTCCTCTACGCCGCAATATGCCGTCTTATATCTAAATCCCCTGATCGAGGCTCCATGTAATAAGCTTGGCGTCGAAACAAAGTTGCGCCGTGTAACATGAGAAGTGTGGAAGTGCATCTGGAATTATCCGTCCACTTCTACGGAAAGAAATTCGTAACGTATCCTTTTTTAAAAACAAACACCCTCACAGTAATTTTTTTAGAGGTTTTACAAGTAGATATTACATTTTAACGAGTATGAGGCTAACCTTATACAAAAGTCGTCTGCTTTGGTGCCTCACTCTCACTTATTTTAGTTTATTTTTTAATTAAAGGTTAAAGGGTGAAGGTGGCAGTGATATTACAAGGTAATGTGACATCTTAAAGTCACTAGGTTGGCAACGCGCTAGTGATATCCTTGTCTTAGACGGTGACGCTTACCAGGTCTAATAAAAAAAATTACCGTCGGTGGAGATAGTAGTACTTCCCTCTGTAGCAGGAGATTTTTTAAAGAGGTAACTGTAGTAGAGGTAACTGATGGCGGTATATCGTAACAAAAAGGCGAGAACAGCAACATACTAATCGTCAACTATGTTCTGCGATTGCAGATTATAGATGCAACAGTGTGATGATTGAACGCATCGACGTGGCCGATGGCGCAGATGGTAGTGATCGTATCTTACGCGCCAAGGATTCGATTCCCACCCAAAACAATATTTAATGAACATTTATATAATAAATTTTTGTATATTGATGCTTATTGTGATGTTAAATACGTGTTTTAATATTATAATTTAAATTACACTATTGTCTGACGTTTGTAACACAAATGCTTTATCGACTTATCTCGGAGTAAGGTCAATGTTTGAGATGTCACGTAGATTATATTATCTAATACACAAGTCTGTGATCTCTTGAAACTGTAAATCAAGCTTCTAGTTAGTATTATGTAATTGTTTGTCGTCTAGTATTGCTCAATTAAGAGCGTTGAAAGACATTTATTTGTAGAAGCATATGTTTTTTTTTTTTTTTTTCGGACGAACCTAGTGCTGGACTACTCAGACTTCAATTCCAGCGCCACCGAAAAAGAGGGCGGGGCCTCTTATAGATGAGAGGACCGATGCCCGTAATAATCCTGCGTGCCCCGCGGCCGCCACCGCGCGTTTAGCGCGGTCGCGCCCGCAATGGCTCGCGAGATTTGAGCGGGACCGACGGCGTGACCGAGGGCGCCTCTAGAGGCTCGACCTAGGCTCGGTCGCGTTCGTTGGGGTTGAATTTACTATGAATGAATTAAATTAAAACAAAAGAGGACGGACAGATTGAGCCCGACAGCCCTAGGGCTGTCGGTTATCGCTCATAGGGGCAGGGACTTCACGCGTTCGCCGGCGAACGCGGTGTACTGCTCTGTTGTACGAGTGCATGTGGAGTGTTAGTGGTTGAGTTGTGCCAGTGAGAGGGCGAGAAAGGGCTGCGAGTTTCGTGGTTATTTTGTCGGGAGGGTCGTCTAAGACGTGACGCGGTCTACGAGATCGGACGTGGACGTTTTTCCTAGCAACGTATTTCGCGGACTTGGAAATTAAGGGGTTAGAGTGATTTGAGGCCCCGTCGAAGAAGCGGCGCGATGCTTCTTTCATGAACTCGCGAATCGTGGGAAGATCGATCTTGATCGTGATGAAGGCTCACGTTACGGACGTAGAAGCATATATGTGAGTGGGTTCAACTCCTGCTACAGAACAAAAAATGCGTTGCAGGTTTGCAAATTACAAGAGAAAACCTCACTGTGGCTCCAAAAATATATGAATATAGAATTGCCTGCCGTTATTGAAAATATCGAAAGGAAGAGATCATCATAAATATATCAGTCTATACATGTAGCATAAATTATTATAATTTGGTACATCTCCAATGTATTTTCCACACATTCTCCATGCAAAAGTTGCCTGCAACTGATCGCTCTATGCGATAAGGCCTTGGCAGCCTGTGAAGTTTTTATTATGTACTTACTATTAATATTATTATCTCAGTAAATCAAAGATTACAAAAAAATTACGTGGTATATACCAACCAGAAAACATATAATTTAGCCATTAGCATTATTCTTTCAGTAGAATAAAGAAATAGGTCTAAGAATGCAATGCATGTTCCGCACTCAATTACCTTTAGTCAAAGAATAATAACAGCAACTTTGGAGTGAACTTTAAAGTAGCTCATCAAAGTAGTTCGTTTTGAAAGAATCCCCTTTGTATCGATATCTGGAATTTGAATAAAAGTCCAGCATCGACGTCGCCGGTTCCCATCCATTGTGATCGATATCCATTCAACACTCCTGTCGTGAACGGCACAAACCGTATAATTGTCGTGGACGTGAAAATCCCCGTGTTTTTTTTTACATTATTCATTGCATCTTCTTCTATATTGATCGAACTAGCCGTTATTTTTATTACTTTTATTTTAGTACTTTATTACGTTGGCGAATTAAAAAATTACGTAACACATAACATATTAGGTTACATTAGGCTTAGGCAAAATCAAATCGGTCTTTTTTGTGAAGTAGGATCTTGCTTTAACCATCATCTTCTTGCAAATTGACCAAACTAACCATTTTTATTATTACTAATTTGATTAGACTTTTTATTACGTTTGCAAATTTAAATTTGATGGAATTCTATCATGTTAGACTGAATAGAAATCGAAACATCGGTCTTTTAGCGAAGTAGTACAGGCCTTATACGTTATCTTTTTGTAAATGGATCTAATGTATGTATAACACATACATCACGCATGTGTCCCATCGCGGAAGGCAGTTCTCTACTTGCTGACATCTGTGCATACCTCGCTTGCTTCCCTTACTCGCATTTAGTCCATAGTACTTCTAACCGGGCCCTTCTTTAATACGTTTTCTACCTAGTTAAAGTATGTCCGTCTAGGTCGTCTTATCCAACTCTTCCATTCACTTCCGTTCCTTATGTTTGTGCAGGCATTCTATTTTCATCCATCTTTTCTACATGTCCAAACCATCTCAACATCAACATTCTCTACTCAACATTCTCTATTGTTGTCACGACATTATATTTTACACCACATTGATCTCTTATCACTCTATTCTATAATCTATCTCTCAGACTCACACCATACATACATACTTTGAAGTGCTCTCATTTTGACAGCATTTATTCTACTCGCGTGCTTCTACTGCCATAATTTGATCTAATTAACAATTACTATTATATTATTTTAATTATATGCTTTCCTAATTACGTTTTTAAATTTAAAAGATTACGCAGTTACGTTAGATGTAAGTGAAATTTAAACATCGGTCTTTTTAGCGATGTAGTACAAATCTGGCCTTGGACATTACAATTTCGATATATTATTTCAAGAAAAAAATTCCAGGCCTCTTTATTTTAAGGCAACTTTAGTTCCAGATCAAGCAAACGGAATTGCAAGCATTTATAAGTTTAAGGACCTCTCTTTTTAAAATATCTATCTATCTTTAATGTATCATAGCATTTATTTTAAAGAGAACTTTAACAAATAATAACGTTTAACGATAGAAAGCCATGTGACATTACGTTTTATTTTATTTTTAATAATCCAGTCCCCGTTTAAATAACATTATCTAAATGTCGTAAATATCGACCATTATCGAGGGCCCTTCAAAATTCCACGCGGCGTTTTTGAGCGCGAGAGAATGACGTGTCTACTTCATCGGCAAAGAAAAATATTGAGACAACAGACCTCTGTAGTGCCCTTCACGACGACATAATGGCTTTTCATTGAATTTTTGCTTTCTTTTGTTTATATCCCATAATGTTTCGATTGGGGCATGATGGAGGGCGGCCGTGATTACTTTAATAACAATGTCGTCGGACACAAAGGACTGAAATTATGTGCGGGGTCGGACTACATTCTCATGCAGCTCACGTAGGACACGAAGACATGCCCGTGACGTTGACGATACCTGAGTAACGTTTAACGTTACTAGAAAATAATGAGTTGTTCATAGTCCCCATTATGTTTATGACTGATGTCAGGACGATTACCGCGTATCTCGGCGTAAGCCAATTATGAGAGCCATATCGCCCGCATCTATTGCTCTCGTGATGTTCCCGGACTACTGTAAAAAATGTTTCCTCATAAAACAGGTAAAAGTGGATTGGGATAAATCATTTCTAATGTTCAAACCTGTTCTGCATCGTCAATCCGAATGACAGTGCATACAGCATCAAGCTATAATTTAAAATAAAAGAAGGGACTAAGTGAACATAAAATTAAGTCACGATACAATTATCTTCTTTCACTTCGACAAACGTATTCCGATACAAAACAAGCACGGCTTGAAAACACGCAGACTTATAAATATCAAAGAAGGCAAATATGGAAAGTACATTACGTCCGCAAGTTACGACAGCCCCTTATTACAAATTGTGGCTTGTTTAAATTTAATAAAAAAAAAATCTGTACCAAAAAGAGCGACAGAGCTTTTGAGAGCGCGTCAGGTATTCACAATCCGTGCGCGGTGCATTAGGTATGGAAGGCCCGCCTCGGCGGAAACAAAACGCATTTCTTTATTTTAATATACAGTGACGACGTCCCGGAACATGGCCGACGATATGTATGCAGCACGGCAAAGGGACACGCTGTTTGATATGGTTATTACGTCCTTTGTGGAAAGGATGAAGGAGCGGCGAGAGCGTCTCTAGGATCCACGAGATTTGTCTTCGTGATACGCTAAAATTTTTGAAAAAACCCTCGAAGATAATACTCCGGCGGCCTCCTTGGAAATGGTAATGTCTATACAATACCGAAACCTGTTTGTGGCATATTTTAAGGAATATTAAATTTGGTGTGACTGGACCAGACACTATGCATCATAGATGGCAACCATTCATAAAATGATACATTTGGTAGTATGACAAGTCTGCTTCGGTAGCTATTATTATAGACAACCCTGTCTCATGTAACATTTGTACTCCTTAATAGAAGCATGAAAGTTTAAACATTCGCTTTGGATTACTTTCATCTGGTTTACCACTAACTACAGATTACTGTGGTTAATAATCACACTTAGCCTCAAAAGGAACATGCAATACGCTTAATAGTCTTTAGCCGTCTTCTAACAACAATTAATGTGACAACTATATTTGTATTACGTTAGCTAAAGAGAATGTTCGATCATTAATAAATTAATAATAAGTTAATTATTTATAGAAATACCTTTTAATGGCTTCAAAACAATATTTATTTAACATTGCATTTTTTGTGTACGACGTTTGGATTCCCTTGGTGTAAAATAGTTCATGTGTACTGTATGTTAGAAAATATGTGACGTTAAAGTTACCTCATTATTGCTACTAAATATAGTTCATGTTATATATTGTAGATTTAATGAATATTAACGAAATGTATATCGTAGTTAATAACCTGTATTAACGACGATATACATTTCGTTCTTCATTTCTTTTGGTATTCACAATTTAACGTCATATATATCACAGTAAAGTAGGAAGTGTAATAACATTTGGAAACGGTTAGTATCAAACGTTAACTCTTTGACTCTTATTTATTTTAATGGTGTTTACATACGCATCTACTTTTGTTATATTTCTTTTGTTCGCAAAATGCATGTTCTGCTAAATTTAATATTTCCTTTTTATTAATCGACTTTAAATAAAACAGACCTTATTTCCTAACTTCATTTACTTCGCAACATAATACGATATTACATTTAACGTGACACCTTTGCGCCAAGTTATACCTACAGAGAATTGTTGATATAACTGAAATACAATAGCGATTCGAACATAACCCGATATCGTTTTGCAACAAAAGATTGAAAACCGGACTGGACGTATTAAAATTAAAAACAAAGATAATTATGAAGATCCGCCAGGACTCAAGGCAGGCAAACAGGAGGCCGTCACTGTCGGACACCCTGCTATTACATCGTTTGCGTAATTGCAGTCCACATGCTCTGACTTGAAATGCTAATGCATGCCAGCAACACAGGGATATTAGTCATTGTGCTGTAAGAATTGAAACTTGAACCTAACCGACAGAAAGTGCCGTAAGCTAGTTGAAAAAATTAAGACAACGCAGCACTATTCACATCGATTGGTACTATGCAGTACCAATACGTTACACGAATTGGTTGATGCATGTTAAGAAACACGGACCAGCGTTTATTATACGCACTTAGTAAAGTATTTACACAAAGGAGTACGAACTTTCAATTGATATTTTACATTTAACGGCCACTTTTGCAATCAAATTTAGAACACAATCTTGTACAAAATTTAAATTAAATTTAAATTCCACGTATATTATTTATTTATTTATTGAACTTCATTGCACAAAATATTACAAAATGTACAAATGGCGGACTTAATGACAGTTGACATTGTCAACCATTACACGAAACAGAAAATAAATGTAAACGTTACATACATATTTGTATAAATATGTAATAATACGCAATAAATACATATGATTTAAATAATATATATAAAATAACGAATTGTTAAAAGTAAGACAAAATATAACATTGTTTGATTTGTATAAATTTAGTCAATCTTCGACCTATCATATTTACCATTGAGACATTCTTGATCAATCGTAAACAAAGACTCGGTATAAACCTAATGAAGCATCCAAAGTCAACAAGAAATGTAAACTGAGGCCGAGGCGAAAACATTTGGAAAACATTGCTATGATAATACGGCCCGAACTCCCATTCAACTTAACTTATGGGCCATGATGTTAAACGTTAAGAATAAAAATACATATAGATGGGGAATAAAGAATGCGAGGATGGGGTAAACATGGCGAACACTCCACGGCGAGCACTATTATAGTGAACCATGGAAACATACAAGGTTGCCAACTAAATATGTCAGTTATGTGGAATTATTCATAATTCCACGATACCTTGACCTGATACCGGGAGTAGCTTAAAGCTGATGTATTACAGATATCAAACAACGGACACATATCAAATACGAATGTCCATCACGTAAACATTTCTCTTGTGTGGAGATCGAATCCATAACCTTAGGCGCACAAGATAGGAATATACCGAACGCACCATTGAGCCCGTCAAAATATTCTCTAAAATATTTGAAATGTAATTGTTTTAATAATACACGAAGACAATTATATACTTTAACCATATTAATGTTTGCAATTATAAATATTTTCTCCTACCTCGTATGTATATATAATGCGTGTACAAATGTACAATATTAAATTATATGTATTGTTCCCACAATTAAAATCAAAAAATTTGATTCCGATATATCTATTGATTTTGGATTTTCATGTGGATATTAATATTTATATACATATATGTTAAGTTTACATTTATTTGAATTCACACTCTGTAAATCAAAATTGTTAACGTTTATTTTAAAATAGAAAAAATAACCGTAGTAATTAAAATGGAGGGCCGTAGCCTGCCTAAAAATGACCTCAAAAGTTTAAGGGAAAACCGGAGCAACATCCCTATCGACACTCGTTTAAGACAAGAGGTATCGCCTACCGATGAAGATCTAATCTCGATATCTGCGCCTGTTCCAAGGCGGCGCAAAAGGGCGCGAAGGTACGAATAGCCACCTCTTCCCTGCGACATTGTCAATTCGCAATGAATCTCTTACAAAGCCGCGTGAGTCCATCGGACCTTATCCGGCCATCTAAGATGCCGCCTTCTCTCCGGCGGAGATTTACGCTGTCTCAAACCCTCACTCCTACGAAAAGAATGCCAAGCTACCGTCAATCAAACAATGCCAAGCAAATATTACTAGTTTTTTTACATGACTGTCATAAATCATTGCTGTAAAAGTTTTGCAATACAGCGAAGGTGGCGATTCTATTCGTGACCGTCATTTGCGACGTTTGCAGCGGACAGTTAAGGGTTTTCCAAAAGAGTTGCGAATAATAAAAACAACAGCGGACAAAAGAAAAGGTTGGGACTTAAATAAACCGTTACACCATTAGGCCTTACCCGGTAGAGGTAGACATGAAGGTCGTTTGGTTTATTGCGCCCTTGTAAATGGAAGCAGTTTTGAAAATATAATGGCAATTGAACAATGATAGATAACTGGAAATAACCCTTGCAACGGTAGAGGGACAAAATAGTTAAATATTAGTTTGCAAAAAGGGATTATGCTAGATTCATAAATCATGAAATAACGAATCGTTTATGCTGCACCGCAATCTGGGCTCGAGACAAAGCTATGTAGGCAGAATCCATGACTCATCAAAATTTCACAGTTTGTAGGAAGCAACAAGCGATCACAGGTAGTCTGATGATATGACAATTTTGTTTGACATTTGCTACATTAATTTAAAATAAAGTTTCGGAGATAGTTCCTTTTTAAAATACCTTCCACTAATGTATCTCAAGTCTTGGCTGTGATTGAACATTATTATTAAAAAAAAAAAACAATCATTTAAATGAAATATTTATGAAAAGATAATTTTGCATGGCAAGTATTTTTTTTCCTAATTTTTTGAGATGTTTTAAAAAAATTGACATAGCAACATATAATGTCCCAATTATACGACGATTGAAGTACTTACTTTACTTAATAAAAAAAACATACAACATCTACATATATACTAGGAGAAGCTGACTGTCTGACTGACTGATATATCAACACAGGGCCTAAACTCTAAGGGTTATAAAAACTTGAAAACATGCACAGGGAATCATTTTATATATTTGCCGTGGGGTACCAACAAAGTAGAATAGTACCTCTCCTGAATCAGGTGTCGTAAGAGGCGAGTGAGGTACCGAAACCGACAAATGGCGGTATATCCCTCCGAAAGAGTGTATCCCAAATGCACGGGGCGGGAATGGGCAGCAGCATCCCCGTTGCAAAAGATTCGCCCTGCAATTGCCAACACGCTTGCCCAGCGCGGCAATTATGGGCAAATTCCCCGTTTTTAGGGAGCCCCATAAACAGCAGTGGACTTACAAAAGCTGGTATGATAATGACCGGTATAACGGTCCTTTTATAACGCACTAAGAAACGATTTTAGAAGAAATTTAGAAGTACTCCCTAAAGAAATAAAATGCGAGAGCAAAGTTTGTTGAATCTTTGCTGTTTTGAAGTCATTTGAATAAAATGTACAGCTTCTTTACTAAAATCCTTAAAATACAATTATTTTTATCGAAAATCATCCTTTAAGGGGGTGAAAGGGGGGTTGCAAAGTTAGTATGAAATTTGAACACCTTAGCGCGTGTTAAACCGCAGTGCACTGTTAATTTAAAATAAATATTGTTCTCTTAACCGCGTAAATTGTTTTGAGCACATGTGAAATAAAGAACAATATACTGATAAATGTTCATATCAGCCATTGGAAATCCACAGTTGGACATAGGCCTCCCCAAAAAAGGGAGAATTTTGTCCACAGTTGTCACGCTGGGCGAGCGTGTTAGTAATCGCAGAGCGCAGCTATTGGGATGGAAATGCTGCTGCCCATCCCTGTCCATAATTCGGATGAATATACCGCCATCTGACGGTTCTATTACCTTAGTCGCCTCTTACGATGCCAGATAGAGAGGTAGGTACTTTTGTAGTCTGCCAGTACCCTACGGCTTGATAAAGAACAAAACACATATAATTGTAGGATATTAGCGAAGTTTGCATATAGTCGAATCGTTTTATGCATGACATAGAAATTTACTGTTTTCAAAGGCCAAGCCGCATACAATGGACATATTGTTGTGCCTAAACGCGCGCGTCCACCGACATTGAGTGACGGGCAAATAAAAGTAGACAAAAGAGAATCGCCGACGCCGGACGAGCGGGTATCTGCTACAACCACGAGTGATTCTCACACTTTCTCAAAACAAACATTGGACATAGCCAATGTTTAGCTTGAACGCTCTGTCACGATATTGAAATTAGAGCTGGCTGGCTTTTTTGACGGTATTGTTGCACCGCCTTGTCATATTGAGATGTCCATAATATGTACAACCAGAAATTTAAATATTAATTCCCAAACATCAGTATATATCACTAATCCAGTAATATTATCACGTGACAAACCAAATGTCGTTTTACACAATCATATTAAAAAAATATTTTTGTTTTATCCACTTCTCTATTGAGTAGAAATGAGGTTTCTACGTTTCAAGACAATTGAATATCAGCTTCTATAATCTCCATTTCTAACAGTAAAACGAGTTAAAACTAAAATATATAACTAGCTAGTTCTGAAATTTCAATAAGTAACGAACGACGTCAGCAAAGCTATACAATAATTCCTAGTGGACAGTCAATACTAATACTATCCTTCACTAAGTGTCCGATCGGAGTTCCCAGGTGTAGAGCAACTTTTCTATAGAGGGGCGGGTCCGAGGCGGGGGAGGGGGGGGAGCCGGACCACCAGCGCTGCGCCCGCGCCGCGATCCGCCGCATAATTACTATCTACAAACACACACACATACCCGCGCACCCATCGATAAAACATTAAATTAAATTTTATCTGCCTTGTAAATTTCATGGGCATTGATTGAGTTTTTCGTGTATAGGTGGATGAATAAACGCGTCAACCAGTAGCTCGGTCGAAAACGGGTCACGATTTTACGACCTCTTTTATTATATTTTCTTTTTTTAATTTCGGACATACCTATTGCTGGACTACTCAGACCTTAATTCCAACGCCTATATATTTTCAAAACCAGCTCGGAATCTTAGTTGATAAATTTAACTCTATTATTTAAGTTGATGAACTCCTTCTTTCTATTTTTAATTTATACAATTTTAACCCATAGTTATATTAGTGACTAATGTTAAATATCCCAATATCATTACATCTTCTACATAAACTCGAATCCACTATTAAAAACATGGAGCTATTGACAAAACAATGTGTTAGCGTGTATTCATGCACATTCCTCGCGAGCATGGCGTTCCGATCGAAAATGGCTTCTATATTTGCTCAGTGAAATGTCAAAATGTGTCGTGAGAAAGTCAGAGGCGGAGCGTATGATCGGCGCGAGCGTCGTGTCTTGTCGGTCACGCGGAACACTCTACACTACACTTGTATCAGTACACTTACTACTTTACAACTCTAAGACGCTTGTGAACCAAGAATTTTCGCCGCGGGCCGGACGGACCTTTCCTCTTTGTGTGGTTTTCACAATTTCTTTCAACATTTAAGATATAATCCCATTGAATTTAAAAGGGAATTGAGTCGCATAAAGTTATCGATTAAATTTGATGCTTTAAAAATTTTTTAGACAATCGTGAGAAGAGCGATACTGTTCACTGTAAAGTGAACAATATCAATATATATAATATGTTAATTATTATAAATATCTATTGCAGCCGAAAAGATTTTTTAGTGTTAGATATAATATTAAAATAATAGAATATGTAATTATTTTGCAGCACAATAATAGTAATGAGAATTGAACAGTGCAAAGATAATGTAGCGTCAATCAAAAATCAAAAAGACAATGTAAGTTGAATGAACTATGAATATGGAAAACATTGACGATAGAGGATCTCACATAACTCTCTTGATGTGGACGATAATCAATGATTCATAATAGAGACTTCGAAGAGTTCTAAATCAATAGATAACTATGAAACATGATCTCATAATTACTAGCAGGCCAACGGCGGTATAAAACCAACAAAGCAAACGGGAAGACTGTAATTCAACGACGGCCCATCTGTGGAGGCGACCCAGTAATGGCCATCTAAATCACTGGATATAATCGCAACAGTGATTTTAAACAGAGGTCACGAAGCACTCCTATTGGGCAATATTTATGGAGACAAAAAAGGATCTGAGCGAATGAACGTCGTTTATTTCACGAGACGGGGACTTTTTACGAGTATAACAAGGTGCTCGCCAAATTTCCGAGTGTTCATCAATTGTTTTTACATTAATCGATCTTTATAGTCGGGCATAACCAAACATGGTTGATCGACTCGGCGCTTCACCAAAAACAGTGCCCTCTTAGTGTTCAAACCCTCCTATCTATCCGGCGTGTCTTGAAACACATTAAGCAGATAAAACTGACAGTATTTTACACGTAAATTGTGTGGAGAGTGGGCCGAGGGTCACGGCACTACTACAAATGACTGCGTATCCTTATCAGGTAGCTCCGATGCCTGCGGTGAAATATTTTTATGGGATTTTGAGGCGGCTTCCGCGTCTTTCATATTGTCTAGTATCCGGTTACAGATTCCCATTACTGTAACATATTACAGCGAGAGAGATTATGAAACTTTTACGTCAACGTTACCCGATTCTCTATAAACTTCAACACGTGCGTAGGCCTATTAATATTTGTTTTGAATCGTACGATGCTAACATAAATTCCGCTATGGTTTTTATTTTTAATTGGGCTGAAGTGGAATACGGCTTTACGTACGTGACTCGTTTCAATAAAATTGATTGTAATCGCGCTAGTATGTTTTGTCTATAAAGTAAATTTTTCGAGCGGCATTCCATGGCCATAATAAATCGAGGTTCATTACAGAAATCGCCGTAAAATGCCGGAGCGATTTGACTACGATGCAAGACGCTGCACCGGGTAGCAAGCAACGCTAGCTGAAATCAACTAGGGACAGGTGGTTCTTTCCAGCTGTAACGGTATTAATGAAATGTATTGAGTGGGTTATCTGGTCTGAAATAATTCGTGGCGCCGACAGCGCGCGCCGCGGCGGGGTGTGTGCGTGCGTGCGCGCTCACACAACACCTCTCCAACCGTGAACAGGTAGTGTAGTGTATAAACAAATAACAAAATCGACTTGTCTTACGAAGCGTTCCAAGGTCGCACGCCGACCGGCCCGCGCCCGCGCCGCCGCCGCCCGCCACTCCATCCAGACTTTTATACTTTTTTCTTCTTCAAAAGCTCTTATTTATTGTGATGGCCGAGTATTTGGGCGCACAGTTTGTATAAGCAATCAATTTTATTCATTTAGACGGAACGAGTTCCCTTGTACAAATAAATGAGTAAATATAAAATATTGTAGTGGCCCGGAGAGGCCGGGCGATGTTGTGAGACAAAATATTTTGCTTTTCTAAGAGGCGACAGAATGCACGTGAAAGCTGACGTCTCTATTTCATTGTCCCGACGTGAATGAGTTTACCGTGCCCTATTTGTACGCGGCGTGCTGATTGAATTAACGGTTGTGCTAAGCGTCGAGTCGGTGTAATCGATACGTTTGGATTCTCAATCGATATCGTGATGAACGGCGTTGACATTCGATCCCGATCGATTTGTGAATGGCGGCCGGAAGTCCCAAAGCGGCGGCGACGGGAATCGGGCCGCGGAGCGTCGTAAGCCACGGGATGACCACGACCCACGTCTGTGACAAATCGCTGCGTGCCATCACTCGTTCTGCTCTCATCGGCGATAATTCTGATTTAATTTAATTAACGCTCGAATGCGCCCGAAGCGATATGAACGAAGGAGCAAAAAAGGTTTAATGGTTTTTGTTTCGCTATCCTTAAGTTAAGGCGCGGGAGTTTGTAATTTCCACTTGATGTATGTTGCGCCGGGGCTAAAGTATTGCTACTGATCTCCGGCGAAATCATGGTTCTTGGTTATACAAAAAGAAATTACCGCTGGCATACTTTCCAGGCAGTAGCTGCTTGAGCACGAGCTAAAAGAAAATAAAGTAATAATAAGGCTTATTATATCTGATGAACAAGTTAACATTACAAAAGTTTTGCTTCAATATTAAAACAAAAAAAACTGACAAAGCAAACACTGAAATACACACAGCAACAGATGAACCTACCCAAATCTGTCCAAAATGAGCAATCAATATGAATCTTTAAGATAGAGATATTAAGTTGAAAATTGCCTGTAAATATTTGTTATTTTTGGTTAGATTGATCTGTTGCCCACCGTACAACTCACGACTAGGTGTCAAACCGACTTCGACGTTTTATTACTGTGCAGTGTTGCTCAGTATTGTTTTTTTAACTGAATCCAATAAAGACTACGATCGCTTAAACCTCTCTAATTACGTAATAGCAGATAGCTAATATTCACAGCCAACCCACATTCCTTGTCCATAGAGCTAAATAAAAAGTCTAGAATTACTAATAAATGCCGTCGAGTGATACAATATACTAGTGTGAATTTTCCCACATGTTTTATAGGCATTCTAGGAACTATGAACAAGAAATACGTGTCAAAATTCATAACATATCGGATGTCAGAGATGTTCAAAATAAAACAAAGCAAATTTGGTTGTTATACTTATAGAAAATTATGAGCCCCTCATCAGTAGTTATCATGAGCTATTAAGAATACGGTGATACAAATAACAAGACAGTAGCAACCGTGTATTAGTATAAAAACATGTAAATCGATCCGTTACACGCAACTCTTGCATGTCAAGTGTATCAAGTCCGTAAAGGTTTTTAGTGGCAATCGGAAACGGAGGGTTGCCATGTCTATTACAAGACCAGAGAGTAGGAACGGTTAGCATTAACTCTGTATTTTTATACATGATTGTGATTGAATAGTTCTTTTTTATGTATTCAGACACAAATGTCGAACGGGCGTGTTAGATCTTGCACGTACACAAAGCAATAGATCAAATGAGCCCGAAGACGCAGATGGAAGTGCGTTGTTGTTGTTGTGCGAAGTTGGGGATTGAACCCACGACGGGTTCAATCCCCAACCAGGAAAAATATTTATTTGATGATATTTGTAATTGTTTTGTGTCTGGGTGTAAAATATATGTATTTAAGTATTATATAACGTGACACAAGCGCTTTAAGCGACTTACTCTCGGAGTCAGATTATATATCAGATATTGTATGAATTAATTATATTCTGCACTAATCTGTCAAAATTTTACTCAATATAGTGCACTTGAAGATTAACGTCAATTGCGAAATAAAACCACATTTAAACGCCTTTTAAACGCTTTATATTAACATTTTTATTTTATTTTTGTTCGCGAAATTTATGTGGGTTAATCTATTTTTTGAGTGCAAGTTTTAATAATTTTCACATCATATAACATTTTTACTTTGTGCGTACAAAAACTAGCACAAAAACTATAGATCAACGTCAACAGAAAACTGTCAAAATTTCGCAATTCATTCATGCCATGAGGTAGACCTCATACAAAAGGTCGTCTGCATTGGTACCTCACTCTCACCTATATCTACCGCCAAATAACAATATTCACTTTACTGTGTTACGGTGTAAAGGGTTAGAGTGAGTTTACTAGGTTTTGTGATATTTCGAGCGTATATAGACTGCAGTGATGCAAACTATCTCGCGGACTGTGTATGCTTGTTTGTTGGCCTGGTCTAATAAAAAGAAAAAAATAGAGTCAAAAATGTACTGTAAATATTTGTCAGATTTGGGTAGGTTCGTACACAAATAATAAACGCAATGCATTTTTATTTCAGATTACCAACCGCACCCGCATTTCCTTAAAATCGTGACATGGTCATCAGCGAGTTGAACAAAAATATATTATGTAAGTGCTGACAAATGCGTAAGACCGAACAATAAAAATAAATGATACATCCAATGTTTTCTACTTACTTTCATTTTATAATGAATGCTGCTTAGAGTTCTAACAATAAACGTAAAAATAAATAATACACACTTAAGTAATTGTATTTGTTCACTAATTATATACATTAAATCTTACTTTCATTAATCAACATATTTTTAAATGTATTCTTCTCTGTGTCGTACTGACCACTTTAATCAAAAAATTAAATAATATCTCCTCATTAGTTCAGAATTAATTCCTCTTTGCTTCAGAATTCCAAATTCAAATTTGTAAATTCATTTAGCTGGTACATTATAGCTTTAAAAACCGTCATTCATATGTTTTGTTTCCTAATAATTTTGTCCTTTGGCGTAGCTTATTACCGCACTAAGAAAAACATGAAATGTCAGTATATTTACGAGTATGAGTTCTACCATGGCACCAGTGCTGCAGAAACAGTTCGAAAGATTAATAATGTGTACGAAGATAGCTGCAGGCACGTATGATAGGCCATAGGGATTTCAAATCGAAGCATTACTTGTAATGAAAAGTGGATACTGTACTATAATCGGAAGCGTTCGTCGCAATAGCTGGTCCCTGGAGACCCAGCCAAATCCTAAACTAAACGAAAATTGACTCAGAATAAGTTACTTGTGAGTGTTTGGGGGACTAATGCCGGTGTTGTTCGCTGCAGCTTTCTGAAATCTGGCCAAGTGATTACGGCATATCTATTGTCAGCAACTGCAAACCACGTAGGAAGAAAGAACTAACTGCTTAAACACCCGATATTGGTCAATCACTCTAAGCTGCTTTACGACAACGCAAGACCACACACCGCACAACAAAGTTAAATATGCTACATAGAATATCTGTCTACATTTGGAACAGATTAAAATAATGGTATTTTTCCGGAATTTTGACAAATCCTTTCAAGTAAAAAAAATTTTATAACAAAGAGTTTTTTTTATTTCCACCCCCATGGTATACAATATTAACTTTCTGAGCGACTACCGTAAACTTCTTTCAAACAATAGCTTAAACTAAATGTCCGAAGCAGAGAATTATCTTACAAGTATCTTCTACAATGATCAGCTTCTTAATTGAAGTCAAACATCAACTATAAATATAATATTTAAAGACTTCTTTATTTAACTATTTGATTGGGATTATATTTTTACAATTGTAATGCACAGTATCCATTTTTTCTAAAATAAGGTACTTTCACTATCTGATAATCAGTACCTCACAAAATTCTTTTATTCCGCGGCTTGGAAGGTGAAAGAGCCAATGAAGTGAATGAATAATGTGTTGTCACATTATCCTCAAGAGCCAAGTTTGGCAACGCGCTGGTGATATCCTTGTGATAATATGAGCATCTTTATGCTTCAAAAAACAAAGTAGCCTGTGTTCAAATTCAAAACGATCCAGCTGTTCCTGAGAATTTTCAACACAGGACACGTAAAGTGTTAAATTTAATTTATTTTTTAATATCTTAGGAACATTACAACAAGACACTTTTATATAAAATAACTGTATCTGACAAAACGATAAATGTTTAATTATCTAGTCAGAAATCCTCTACTCATTAATTGTCCCAGAATAAACGTTTAAGTCTAAAAAAGGAAATTGGACGTTTATAAAATATGTATATGTTAATAAAACGATGTGTTTAACAATGATTCAATAAAAAGAGGACTAGACGGTTGAACAAAACCAAACGTCAATTACTTGGGTATCGCTGACTCAATCGTCGACATGGTATCGAGCATGCGACGTGCACTTATGAAAGGACAATTACAATACATTATATTATTCGCAAAGCCTTTTAGGAACTGCCAGCGACTGGTTTGAGATGCGAGTAGACCTAGAGAGAGAATAATATCATAGAATGCTGAAGTTTTTAGATACCGCTGTGTTAATACAAGAAAAAATATATTTTGTTTTTTTAATTATAAACAGCAGCGCCTCATAAATAGTAAAAGTAGCCTAAGTAAGCCTTACAGACAGACAGACAGACAAAACATTTTAGAAATTATCTCCTTTCATATGCTTTTAGTGAAAATCTATAGAAAACTAAGGAATAAGAGTAAAAAACTATGGAGAAATTCTGTCACCTGCAACGAGTTTTTTTTAAAAGACTAACTCGACAAAGAAGCAGACGGGCCCTGTGCTAGTAAGCGTTACCGCCGTCTATAGACGTTCGTGTTATCACAAGGATATCACCAGCGCGTTGCCAACATTGTAACTTGTTGATATTTTTCACAACACTCAATAATTTCACCGTCTTCCCAAGTCACTGTCACACCACAGCCGCGAACACTGCTATTTAGCGGTAGAAATATAGACGACCTTTGTATGTAGTCTACCTCCAGTTCGACCTTTATATGAGGTTTACCTCTAGAAAAGCTGTGACTGTAGTTAGAAACGTATGCAATAAATTGGTCATGATTTTCTTAAGCTTTTTACGGGAGATACCTGATCTCTAGAAATCAAGTTGTGTAAAAAATACTAACATTAAGGAAAAGTTAACCTATCTATTTGCATATACGTTTCTGCGGTCCTACGACTTAATGGTAGTCTTCAGAAACTTTCCTCTAAACAAGGAGCCGAATACTGCCATTATTTGTATATACTGGTAGTGGTAAACAACTCTTATTTAGATTAAAATATTTCAACTCTCAATGAAACATACAAATTTACTCAAATATAATTTATTTGTTAGATCGTCATTATTATTAATAAAACTACATCTAATAGTAACATTACATAGCAATAAAGATAATCTATGCAATATTTTTGTTAACAAGTTGCATATAATGGAACTGTCTCAGGACTTCTCCCTGGCAGTAGATAATTGAGAAGCAACATTTGTATAGTATGAGGTGACGCAGGCATATTCACAACACGCGTCATCAGCATGCTATCCCTGTGACTACCGTCTACATTGAAGCTTATAACAGAGGAGTCCGTGTTAAGGCTATGTCGAGGGCACAACATTATGTCGCCGAGGCCGCATTGTATGTCACTCAGGCGCATTTCACCACGACAAATGGCGAAGATCCAGGATAAACACACCACAATGCAGCGCGATTAAATTAAAACATTTCGATACGATTTTGTTACAGTGTGGGATCGATTTTAATTACTAAGATTTAGAACCGTGTCACAATGAAGTACAAGAACACCAACTACTCTAATACTAATGGTAAACGTTACTTTGACATAGTACTAGTATTCATTTGCTTGTGATGGTGAACTAATATATCTAATAGCAGTAAACTCGGAAGTATTTAGGATTTTAAACTCGATTCGTAAGGTAAAACACCTATCGCAGATCATAGAAAGTTCACTGCTGGGCGTAGGGTTCTCCAGGAAAGATGAAGTTGTCCAAGCATGGCGTAAATCGCAGAGTGTAAATTCGCAACATGGATGCCGCTGCCAATATCTGCCTTGTGTGTTTAAGCTTCATTGTTTCAGATGAGTATATCTGTCGGTATATTAACCTCAGATGACTCTACAGTACTATTCTACTCTGCCGGTACTCCACAGCAAGATAAAACAGCGAGGAGGAAATAATAAAGAGATTAATTACATAAAGTATTTCTATCGACAGAAAATCAAGATACATAAATGTTACAAATTAAGAAACATTACACTGTCGTAACTAATTTGTTAAAGGAAGGCTTAACGCCCAAATACCAGTTATCAATTACCACAAACATCCAAACTGGCTTGCTCTATAAATACAAATGTTCCGAGAAGATATCAACGGTATCTGAGTTTTTGCTACCACGATGTAGATGGCTGTGGAACGATCACGTTCGCTGTCTATTGATTGCAGATGGAAAAGTGTTGCGAATCGCATCGCAGTCATTACGAGGTGCCTATTTATCTGTAATACACGTGTTTCTTAAATGACCTATAAATTGAGTTTTATGTTTTTAATTTGCAGAACTTTTTACAAACAGTTACTTTGAACTAATATCGGCGCCTAAATTAAGTACAGGATTATTCTAAGGGGGATACCAAGATTCTCATTATAATAATATTGCAGCTCTTTGGTTTACTTCAAGTAATTATATCAATAACTGTAGTCTGATATGTTGCATCTGGCCATTTCTTGACCTCTAACCAAACGATACAACTACGACTTTCTATAAACTGCTGCAACCCGCAATTTCACCTGCGTTGTTCCCGTTCAGGCGAGGATAAGTCGATATGTTTAAATCGGTAAAACCTTTGCAGAGATTAGTTGGAACAAACAGACAGACACCAAAATTAATAAAAAATAATATTCTACGAACACTTATAATCAGTAAAACTCTCGACTATGCGAATAACAACAAACACTTTAACTACATATATAGTATATGAATAAAGAGTATTATCATAATCATTGATATGATTCAAAGAAACATGATTTTTTCCTTACACAGCGTTTGCAGCTTATTCAGCATCTGTCATCACTTGTCAGTGAGTGAGGCCGCTCAGGCCATCGCCGCATTTGCTACGTTACAACACAGATGTAAAAGTGTAGCAAATCGCAAAACAGTCGGCATTGCTTACGGCGCTGCGCCTGATACTCTAGCCGTCAGGTCGCATTCTTTACATTAGCTATGGGTGGGGTTTAAACTGGGATTATAAAATTTAACACAGTGTGTGTAGCGTCAAACAAAACAACTCTTGTATGTATCATGACGGACCTGATGGCGCATTTGTTAATGTCCCCATCTTATACGCTAAAGGTTGTAGTTTTGATTCTCATCTAGCACAAACACGTATACACTTGTGATGAATATTTGTGTTTGTTCTGTGTTTGAGTGTTAAATATGTATTTAAAAACTAACAACGCCCGTATTATTATTTAGGCCGTGAGGAGCAGGCAGACTAGAATAGTAGTACTTTTGTAATATCCATCCGAAACAAAGTACCTCAAATATATACGGCTTTGTTGATATGGCAATCGGTCATCTTTTCCTTATATATAAATATATAAGGAAAAGCTATATAAATATATTTATATATACATTAGGAAAAGCTGATATATATGTATTTATTATTCCTCTATTGTACGATATCCGTAACACAAGTGACATAGATACAAGAAGACTCAGTGGTATCAATTATCATTTATAAACAGCTTTTTTTGACGTTGGCACATTTGATTGTATAAATAAAAGCCACAAAGTAATAATACTCCACAACATGTCAGTCGTGTACAACATACAACATATCACTGTTGGACACAGGCCTCCCCAAAAAAGAGGGATTTTTGCCCATAATTTCCAGGTTGGGTAAGCGTGGTGGCAATCGCAGAGCGTAGCTTTGCAACAGACATTCTGCTTCCCATCACCACTCTGTTGTAATTGACCTGCGCTGTTTCGGATGGGTGTACTGCCATTTTTCGGTTCTGATACTATTCAACTCCGCCGGATCTCTGGGACACTCCACCAAGTAACCCAATAGTTTCCTATCGATGTATGTAATTACTTATGTATCACAAGTTAATCTATTTACAAAGGGACAAGTAATACTGTACTTACCAAATGCTGAGTTAGAACAGAAACCATACCACTATTTTGTTCTCAAATAGTTCGAAACAGTACACTAACTCAGCATAACTATTTTAAATCTCCGTGCAATAGATTTTTTCGTTTCGTTTTTGAATAAACCGGACGCACTCCAACCATTTACATATAAAACCAGCTGCAATGCGAATGTACAAGCACTGCATCGCATATGTAATTACGTGTAATTTATTCAAAATAGCCTTTCGTTGTCACCCCGCCCTCATTAACCAATAAACCGTGACGATTTGTATTCAGGGCTGGCTACGACTACTTGTGATATAGTCAACCCCTTTGTCACTACTTTAAAAGCTTTATGCATTAAAATGCAGTATTGAATTTTTAAATGGATGAAATGGATGAAAGACATTATTTACTAGAATTTCAACATGTCTCGGGCGTTGGGCGAGACTCGAACCTGTATCTTTCCCATGCTGGGGGGCTGCATTACTGTTGTGCTACCGAGACTATAGCAGACACGACGAATTTCTCCGCTATCTCTTCAATGTACCTCGGCATAGCAAATATGAAGATATGTAATTTTTTCAATTATTCTTTCTTGTATTTTTCTACAATTAATTTATTAAATTATCGTATCTTAAAACTATATATATATACATATATATTTTTAATAAATTACAATTTAACATGTTAATTGATCTGTCAAATTTTTCAATCGGTATTTAATCCTGAGTTCAAATTGGTTGTTAAATTTTAATAGGCTTATCGCTAGTGTCAAAAATTTAAATAAATTTGATATAAAATGAAGGACCAAAATCGCTGTTAGTAATTGGTAAAAATTGTTGCAGATTGCAAATATTTCCTCTGTGTTATTCTTTTAAAGTACATGCTTTTGACCGAACTACCTTAAAATAAACAAAAATGAATTTGACAATAATCTTACTAGAATATATCTGCTCAACGGGTACATCTACAACTACTTGATTATTTTGGATAATTATTATTTAGTAAAACATTATAATTAAAGTTAAATAGTATATTTAAGTAGCTGTAGATAGCATTTAGTTAAGTAGCAATAACGCCATACTGTATCCTCCGATTATGTTGTCTTTGACTGTTTGAATTGTCTATGGGCACAAATTTAACAGAGTTTCACGTTATTTGCGCCTCAATAATTTCTGAAGTTTTATCATTATCAGAGTGTGGTTTACCCTAATATGTTTACATCGGTATTATATTTTACATCACAGAGTATCTAAATAAGAATATACGAGTATATACATTTATTCTTACCATGTAATTAGACAAATCAAATGGTAATTAGTTGTATTATTTATTTTTCATATCTCTGTACACTGCACGGATGTGATAACTAATCAGTACATTTTAAGCATTATTTGTAGATATATTATTAGGGTCACCATTACAATAATTAAATCGACTATTTATCATTTATTTTAAATAACTATTCTAGTAAATTAGTAAAATATAGGTCCCAAATAGTTTCGACAACCCTATTGCCACCCAAAGAGCGAACGAGTGCGTACAAAACAGAGTCCAATTTTCCTCTCACACAATTGTAGGATTAGAGTGAAATTTATATGTCTGGCTTTTTCGCATTAGAAGGCTTTGGTTCGGCTTAATTCCGACTGAGGGCACCACTCCTGCCGTTTGTCACACAAATCAAGGACGGGGTTTACGTACAAAAATAATGTGCCTACGATATTATAAGGAAATAAGGGCTTTAAAAATGTTTTGAGAACTATTCTAGCCGTTTGCCTTACAAAATTTTATAAAACTTTCCTGACAGTGAAGTGAGCATGAAAAAATATTTTAACTCACAATTTTGCATACGTGGTAATTTACGATTCTACGCATTTGTTTCAACATAATGAATTATTAGAAATTCTAAAGCTTGAGTCATAGACAACTATGATGCTATAATACATGTCATAATATTGTTAGACAACTCTGGTAATAACCAAATAATTAAATACTTATAACTTACGTTAAATAATACCATTGAATTGAAAATCTATATTATTTTTATGAATGCGAAAGTCACTTAATCTATTATACATTATATTTTCTGCCATAACTCTCTAACCAAGTACCTTTGAAATTATTAAAATAGGAGATAAAAGTTAGCATAAAAATATGTCAAATTAAGAGTATAAAAATAAATAAATATTGTTAAGAAACGTGTTTTTTCGCAAAAAGATCTTCGCATTATGCGAAGATCTTTTTTCCTCTATTTAACACATGCGATTCGCATAAAAGATGGTCACAAATTTCAACATTATTAAACGTTGAAAAATAAGTTATAAAGCTAGAACCGAACCTTTGTAAGTTCGAGAACAGAGTATTTTTACGATCATTATAAAAATATCCAAATGCTTTTCAATAGTGGAAAAGCAACTCACAGCAAACCCTGGTATTACCAGTAATTCTTCACGATACATGCGATCTATTTGATAGTGTAGTTATATTAGTGCCATTACAATACCAATTTCCTATTTGGCCTTCCTAAAGTTTAAACTCTCCTTACCAAGACATAATCCACCTCATAAACGTCTATAAAACAAAATTATGTCCAACAGACTCACGATTTGCAAATATAAAACTAGTGCAGATCTCTTACAGATAAAGAAGGTATACATGGTATTAAAAGGCTGATAACCTCTATACAGAACCATATAATTATTGGAGATACCATTTGCAAGACGACCAATGTTTAACAAAACGGAAAGGGCTTACGAATATAGACTTTATGCCTATGACTTTATTGGCGAGTTTTTGAAAAAGTGATATGAAGAAGTTGCTGGCACGATGCTTGCGTCGCCACGAATTGGTCTATAATTAAGAAATAAGTTAAGATACGGTTTTTTAGCTGACTTTTTACAAAGCATCTTGTGGGCCAACGCAATTAACCCGCCTTGTAAATTGAATGTTTGCTTTATAGTGATTAGTAATTAAGTTTATTTTTTTTATAGGAGTCCGCACGACGCCGTCGGTCTTGCTTGTGCTCATTTGTTTGTTGGCACAACGTAAGTCAATTTTGTACAGTAAACGTTAATTAAAATTAACTTGACCTTTACAGGGTAATGAAAAATAAATGGTAAATACCTTGTTAAGAATTCCTATGTTAATCATACGGTATTTATTGAATATGCCTTCTATTTAATATATTAACATCGTACCAGCCATTGAAAGTCCTCTGTACCTTAGTCGAATCTAATACCTGGTGCAGTGGGAGGTACTTTTCTACTCTGCCGGTACCTCACGTCTTTAGCTTTTTAATATATAATACTATTTCAGATTATGTCGAAATTAAATATCGTTTTATGTCAATTATATGTATTACTGGAACGTGCAATTGGTCGTAATTGAGAATTAATATTTATAATTATCTTTTTTTAGGGACCGTTTCAATAAGGACTTTTCATACGCTTTCGACATCCTCCCTTTGCTTCAAAAGAAGCAAGGGAAGTATTATTGAGCAGAGCAGAAGCTCTGCTCAATACATAGGCGACGGTAGACCCCATTAAATCTTTACAAATTGTCATCAATTAACTAGTAACAAAATATAGCCGTCGCCCCCCAAGGACTCAAAAGGCATTTTCTTTTTTACACTTTCGATTCCTTTCTAAATTAGCCTTCATAATTGCATTTTTTTAGTTTGCATTAATAATTCAATCATCCAAGCCGAGGGATACCGGAATAGTAGAATAGTACCTCCCTCTGTATGAGGTGTCGTAAGACTAAGATACCAGAACTGACAGATGGCGGTACGGCGGTGGGGATGTTTTCATATTTATAATATTCCAACCGGCTTAAATGATTTGTTAATCAACATTAACTATAGACTTAATTTCAACTAAACAGATTTGTGATAGTGACGCTATGATCTATTCAGGATTTTGCTATATATTTACAACTGCTTGACGCAAGAAATAAGGAAAGATCTATCTATTTATTAAAATAGCACGTAAATAATATTTCATATAAATCTCTAAGATGCTATAGGGAATTAATTAACAGGCTCGATGGCGTATTCTGTAGTATTTCGATCTTATGCGCCAAAGATCGTAGAATACCCACCGAGTATATTTGTATTTGTTCTGTATCTGGGTATTATATTGTATCTAAGTATTATGCTGTAACCCCTGTGTTGTCGTAACACAGTGCTTTAAGCTACTTATCTCGGAGTCAGGTCAACATATGACATGTCGTGTAGACTACGCGTAATGTTTTCTTGTGTCTCATTCAAAGGTTCTCTGCTTTGGTACCCCGCGTCAAATATTTTTACCGCCAAATAAATAAACCAAATACGTTCGCATTCCTATATTTTAGTTTACAAGATGGAAGGCAGTAATATTGCTGGCTATTGAGATATGATATACCCAAGTCACACGGTTGGCAAAGTGCTGGTGATATCCTTGCGATATAGGTTGCGGTGTTGCTTAATCACGCGGACCGTATTCTTGTGTGTCCATTAAGTTTATAATTAAGAATAAATCATATAAAAACAATAACAATAGGTCATTCCGCTGGAAAAAGTATTACGAGGATATTTCTATATTCATATTAAGTGTATGACAATTCGTGGCGTAGACATTGAATTAAAGTTTCCCTTCTGTTTGAATTCGATTAAACTAGTTCTGTCAATATAAAAACGGAATATTACTACACTTTGTAAATAATTCGTATTAACTATTCCTAGATACATATCTAGGGAAACGACAAATATAATTCTAGATTTTACACAATTTTAACTAATAAATCTACTAGATTTTACAATCCCATTTCATTCTCTAAAGACATTTCTTAAAAACCAAGAAGTATTAATAAGCGGCAAGTACACCAACCAGCAGTGATATCTAATTCAAGATAAATAATACGAGTAGTTAGTTATATTACTCAACAAATATTTAGACTCTATTATAAGAGCGTACGCTATAATTGCTTCATCGAATGGAACGAAATAAAGAGATACACACAATTTTATATTACACAATTAATATTTCGAATTAACTTAATATCAATAAAAGAATTTAAATTATACGAAAACCTAGTACATGATACAACTGACTAAACATAATTCCCTATTCTTATTTTAGAATAATTATCATAAATATTCTTAAAACAAGATTAAAATAAGCACATCATTACACTAAATACAAGGCTAAACTTACAAATATAAATAATAATATATGGCGTAGAAGTCCCTTGAACACGCCATTAGAGACAAGTCCTGTACACATCGTAATCTATTGATACACACTGGACAAGGAAGAGTCCGCAACACAACATAATCTCCCTCCCAGCGCGGCCGCTCCATTTATTTATTTATGGAGATTATTATCGTGCGTAATAATTCACTAAGTTTCAATTGCATAATGACGGCGGACAGGGCTACCAACTCGCTCTAGGCGGACCAACAGATAATCTAGCTAGGACTATTATTAAATAGAGGGCTGTCAGAGGCTTGCCGCCTCCCGGAGAGTCCGTGTTCTCCGGATTCACTGTCGAACACTAGCTTGTAAGTGTACGCTGCACTGATGTTAATTCATGTTTATTTTTAAAGGCACGGTAAACACTACACTTGAACTTGTAAATGTTCCAGACCTGGAATGTACCTGTCCCTGTTCAGTGAAAGATGGTGCGTTGATTGCTCATTGGTAAGTACTCATTCATTGTTATCGCGGTTTGCGCAGATGCGTAGAAGATGGATGCGCACTGTGATAACATCGTAAACTTTAATGTTACGAGGGAATTAGAAACGATGATAGATATGAGGTATTTCATAACACATCCTTTGCTTGCTGCTTGCATTGAAATGCATCACACCGCGTTCTAACTCAAACAGGAATTCGAAATCTTTATAAACATTCAGTAGCAAAGTCATCGTTTGAGATAGAACTAAATTGTATTTACATGTAGACACTAAACAGATATTGTAATCGCAAGACTAAAATACTGATAGCGCCAGTGAAATTGAATAAGATAAGCGCAAAATATCTACGATGAGATCAAACGACGTCCTATCTCAGAGTTTATCGCAAATTTTATGCCACCGAGATCACCGATATCTTGGGAATAATCTATGGATTCAGGTTATTGTACCAATTACGTACCTGAGTTATGCATGATCAACATTACGGCATTTGTTAAAACAAACAGTAGCATATAAAACTGTACAGAAATGGAACAAAAACAATTGAGAATATCGGAAATATCAAAAAAAACTAGAAACGCAGTGTCCAGTCTACTACACTGTTTCACAGTAGCAAAAACAAAAGTAATGGCACCCGAGTAAAGGAATAAAAGAAATGAATTCGCAAATGACAGAAAGTAGAAACTATGTCAGTCAAATAACCACTCATCAACACATCAGAGCTCACTTTTACGATATGGATCAACTAATTGATGCCCTTTAAATAATTCAATAGATGTGCGCAGACAATGCCCAGGCGTGCGAGATTTATTACAAACCAGCGATTTCGATTCCCATCTCGACTTTGCCTCAAAAAGCCCCGTTAGCTAAACAGATATTAATCATAATTTTCACTGACGCGACCTCCAGTATCCCAAATAATAGTTATTAACTCTTTTTAGCTGTTAAACACGACTGTGTGTGGGCGAATAAGAAACCAGCTACTGGAAAATTACTGTGTGACATCCACGGTTAATGGATTTAGAACAGCTCGCGGAGACACTCTTCGAAATAGTAAAATAATCACTTCCTGCGCAATTACCCGCGGATACATTAGGGCGCGAACGCGACCTCTTGTTACTTTGGCAACACAATAGACATAAATCTTAATACGAGAGCAATAAAGTTCAAAATAAAATAAAGTCGAAATAGACACCTATCGCCGCTTCCGTATTATTCGCATCACAAAGTCTGGGAGGCGTCACAACGGAATACAAGCTCAGTCGTAACAATGATCTCGAAAACCTCGCCTATTCTAATAATCATTGTTCTCTAGAAATTCTTCTTACCATTATATTTAAAATTACTTCCAAATACGAATTTGTCGTTCCGTTTAAAAACAAAAGAAGATCAAGCAGCGAATAAATTCTAACTGATGAGAACTCCACGATCCACTCCACTTTACTGATCGTATGAAATCATGAAGTTTATTGGTTAGTGGTCGAAGTTTAAATACTGAAAAATATTGAGGTCACTCGTATGTATATTCTGCCAAATTGACGTGCACACATGGCCAATTGATTGAATCTAAATTAAATAGTCAAGACGTCCCAGTCTCAGATTTATTCGGGATCAATTAAGAGACCGGAGGTTGTCATCCTTTAAACAATTTCGATCGGCCGGTGACGGACCGCGGTTGTGACCACTTGATTTAATTGAGACAATCAAGCGGTTGAGATTTCTCGACTGGTACTTGCTGCAAAGATTTATCTTTGAAAGTAACTCACAGATTTTTATTGAGTGCACGCCGCTTCGTGTCATAAGTTGTATATATTTTACGGTTGTCTGGCAGAATCTTAGTTTATCGTAGTCGAAGATGGACTGTGAGAACTTTATTTAGTTGACATTGTTTTTATGTGTTGTTTATTAATTATCTACAATACTTTTAATCAAAGTGTTAATGTTAATTATAATAAATAATTAAATAATAATAATTAATAAAATAAATAATTACTGTTAATTCAGTCTGCAAGTAAACCAAACGTGTATTCCTGGTTCAATTATATATAAATAAATGGTCACTTTATCGAGTCGTTGAACATTGTACAATATTTGTTTTAAATTAGATTTGAAAATAAATGTAGGTTCGTAAATAGACAAAAATAGATTACAAAGTGTCACAGCTGCCAAGAAAACATAATGACGAACAATTTTAAATAACAATTACGCGTTACTGTATCGCTGGCAACACTTGCCACTTCACTTCATCACTAACCTTACTCACACTGCAAATGTTTGTTTAAAAGAGATAACGTTCTGTAACTATATTATTGTTCACAAATTACATGACACTAACCCACTATTAAAATGCACGAATTGTACAAAATGTTACAAGTATCAAACATTATCCCCACATTCGTTTGTGTACACATCTTGTAGGCTGACGGTCACGGGTTCGATTGCCGCCCAACAAACATTTATATGATGAATATTTGCGTTAATTCGTGTCTGGGTATTAATCGAGTATTGTAATTTGTGATTCTTTGGTTGTTTGATATCCGTAACACTTGTGCTTTAAGCAAATTATCTCAAAATGATATGATATGATGATGATGAAATGTTGTAAGAATTTGTATATTTAGATGTACATGCTTAAAAAATATATTATACTGATCTATCTCTCCTCTGCAGTGTACAGTTATGGAATAATACAATGAAAATCGCTTATTGTAATCTAACTTTGAATATTGCAAATCTAAAAGAGTTATTCAGGGAACACTACGCACATCAGACATAAAGATTTGATATCCGCGTCTTATATTTCATTATCCCATTGCTCTAAGCACAACAAACATATCAAGCGACAGAGTAACAACTCATTCAGCGCGAGGCTCGTTGTTAGCTCTTTAATACCCCGGAGGCACCAGAGCCTTAGTTACGTCGGCTACGCAGCTGTTTTACTTAATAATTGCTCACATTTCAATCTCGAGCCTTAGTGCCAACTTAACATCCGCTGAAATAAAATAGACAATAAAAAGAACCCAACGTACGCCCCGTCTAAACAGTGCGGATAGTTAACAATTTAAATTCACGATTCCACCAGTTTTACAATGCTCGGTTAGCAGAAATTGCTTCGTTAGGCACGTTTATGGCTGAATAAAGTGGTAAAAATACACAATGATAAAAACGTCAGTGGAAAGATAACGATAACTATATAAGAGAGTATAAAAAGGGATGCATTAATCCGTACGCACGTATCCGGACGACTCGCCACGTTGGAAGCTCAAGCAAAACCGATAAAAACATTACTCGACGCTCTCAATAAATACACATTAATGTCCCGAAGCATTCTGGTTTACATTCCGTGCGGTTACCGACGAGTTTTATAAAAGCTCCGTTCGGCCGCACACGCAATTACAAGCGCCTCTTTGCGGCACAATCAATATTTATCCTTCCACGAGACAATGTATAGCGTTCAAATACATTACTGCTTTAACTCTATTTAGACCAAGTATTCACTCTCACTGGCCAGCAATCATTGTCTCAGACGAAGTTTTATTCAATGCGAAACACTTTTGTTTTCTGTAAAGGTTTATGCTCACCAGCAGACCTACGGATTTCATACAAATAAAATAAGACTGGAACCCCGTTGAGCAAATAAAATATCATTATTAATAAAATTTCCTGAAGAACGACAATCAACAACGCCTTCCAGAATAATTTGATATCGTTGTGAAACTGTATTTATACTGTCCATGCAAATGCAATTAATTTCAATTACAATCCTTCGCCATCACAATCACTCAATGAAAAAAGACGATAAATTGCACAGACAACGCTAAAATAAAAGCAATCATAAAATAACTGTGGGCAAATTTTATGGCGCGGAAAACAATGCGCTCGATTCGAACAATCGAATCGATGCAATGCGAAGGGTTGGCGGAGTGAAAGCGCATGCGCTGAAACAAGAAAAAGGCTTGCGGGCCAACCAGTTATTACACTAATCGCTGCGATATAATTCCACAGTCAACTTAAACACAGGTTCCTTGCGGATCGAAATGCAAACATGGCGGCCGCTTTGAGGCGATAGCGCGGGAACAGAAAAGAGCGGTTTTCCTCTACCGAACATTTCCACATGATGACCAATCGTTTTAACACTTAACATTGCTAAACGCAAGATCGCAGCCAATTAATTTATAAAGTTGTATAATAACTATCTAGAATTATAATTTTAAATTAAAATATTAAACTAAATTTTATTTATTTTATTAAATTTATATTAAACAAAAATTATACATATAAGTAAATACTCTGCTTTACAGTAAAACTAAAGACCATGCTACTCTTCCTGAACACTAATGTATGCAATTAATTGCTTACTAAATATATATCGTTTAATTATAGTTATATGTCTCCCAAAATATTTAATATAATCTTTTCTTTCGTTTGCGTTTATTCAAAGATTTTATATTATTTTATGTTATATTAGGCGTAGTTTAAGCGTAAGATTAAAACAATAATATTTACATTAAAATATCAATAATACTTGATTCTCAAACTGTTAACTATTAATGACTGAAAGGAACTCAAACGCAAATCCATGACGCAATATTCGCAGTAACCAACCGGCACTTCGTCGCGTTTCGGTCCATCAAATCGCAGTGCGAAACTCCCAAGGTTCATTTTATCGCATTCGCGCGCCTGAGTTATCTCCCGGCGCGCCTTCCTACAAAACGTTCAGAAACAACGCTTAAGTCCTCATAAACGTTCTACACGTTATTTATCACGATCTTAGTGGGTGACCCGTTTTATTTACGACCGCGATGAATTTGATCGTCAAATTTTAAACGAGGCTAGTGACGCAACTTGAAACTTGCTTAGTATATACCTTATATTGTGTCACCTAAGAAAATTATTGTTTTTTCTTAGGTTCATAGTATTTATAATTCTTGTATATGATTATATTCCATCTAAAAATTTAAGGCATAGTTGCGGACTCGATGAAAACATATTAGATTCTAATATTAAATACATTTTATTGAAAAAAAAAAAAGGCCTTACATATGGTGGACAGAAAAAAATAATAACTTAAAAAACAATACCTTTAACCGGGATTAACTAAATGCAGCTTGTGTACGCAAATTTCTATATTAAGCTGATAAGATATAAAAGTTAAAACAGCTTACATCACGCCTGTGTTCCATCGATATAGGCAGAAACTATGGATCTTCACTTGCAACTTTGGCATACTTCATTCGCTCTCCTTTACTTGAAAACAAATTTCTTCAGATTTCTATGATACGCAAGAACAAAAATCTTTATTTGTCTTAGGTCTTAAGGTCTAAATATACTACTAGGACCTCAGCTAATCGAAGCAGGCAAGTTGCTAACGGGACCAGATGGGTCCGCTTCATCTCCCTCCTTCCTTATTATCTACTGTTTAATCTCAATCTTTGCCCATCTCTATAATATTGTCTCACTTATGATGAGAACTGCATGATTTCACAACATAAAATCCATCGGAGCTCATACTCTTAATTATTTTCAATATACACCTATTAATAAAGTCTTTAACTCGATCTATTTAGAAGTCGGGTTTAGTTAATTGGTACATATGCTGCCTGGGCTGTAATTTATCATAATATTATGCAATAATAATGTTATGTAACAATAATGTTATGTAAGGATATTTTTATATTATAATAATGTTAATTAATGTTTTTTAATCAACTTTTTTTATATATACCACTCTTTGAACCCTGAAGAAAAACTAATGTTACTAGCCTTTGTTCTTGAACTTTGAAAAACAAAAGGGGGCCACTTCATGCGATATAAAGGAAAGTCCACGTTAACTGAGTCATAGTAAGCTAGTTTTAAATAAATGAAGTCTTACAAAGTGTATATACAGTCTATAAAAAAACATAATTTTACGAGCTAGAAAAAGACAGTGCGAACATGTCTAAATCTTACCTTAAATAATTTGGAGCTCGGATCACATATTACAATTCATACAAACGTTTTATTACGTTTCTTTAATTTATTGTAATGTAGTTTTTAACCAATTTATTAACAAGATAAGTAAACAACTAAATCTGAAGAAAAATCCGTAATCTTATCTTCTCCGTAACTAATAGTGCAAAATGGCATTAAACTACAATCTCTTTAAGATAAAACAACATTTTTAAATAACGTAGCGATATAATGACATCACTGTTCGATATCTAAAAGAAACATGGACGGAGTAACATTATATAAATAAAATTTAATCTCCATTTTTCCTAAACGGTCCACTTTATTATTTATGCTCAGGCTTACGTATCTCTATGCTAATATATGTAACACTTGCCAGTAAAGATGACTTTTATAGGCACAGTGATATCCTAATATTTATTAGCTTATAACAAATTAAAAGTATAAATTTAAATATTAAGGAACTAAAAACTATTATCGTTTTGACACTTGACATCCAAATCCTGGTCGTAAGAAGCCTGCTCGCGGAGCTCCCGGTGTGAATTTTAATGAATTTCACCCATAAAAGTCTAATAATTCCTTTGAGTTTTTATTCTGTTATGTTTGTTATGTGAACATTGTGGTAATCCAGTTATAATTTAGTTTATTAATATTAAATCGTCGTGTTATACGAACACCCACAATTAAGCTAACAGTAATATGATTAAATAACATTAAATACGCGTACATTATTAATATTTCCGATGAAAAAAATATTAATAAGAGCTTTTTATTTTCGCTAGATATATTTATTACATGTCAATAAATTGAATGATAAATAAGTTTGCCACAGAAAGAATGCATAGTTAGTGACGCAGGTATTGCGTCCTGTGTTACAATATAAGATTATAAACACGTGTTCGCAGTCAACTTTTGGCACAGTTATCGTGTATTTTGCTAACATATTTTGTTTAGTTCAATAATAATATAACTATTTAGGTTACCGGTAATGAATGTTAGTAAACTTGTTGCTGCAACTGATCATAACCCCGCACACCTGTACGATTACAATAACTGCTATTTGTATTCCTTATTTACTGCCAAAGTAATAAAAACAATTAACCGCATCCCGATAAAACCACGCGAGCTATAAATAACAGTTAAACATACTTATCAAAAATTCATACTAATTGTTGTACAGCATAAATTGAACGTTACAATCAATCGGTGGCATACAAAGCGCACACACGATGTATCACCGTTCGGACCTCCTAGCGTCTAGATTAAAGATTAGGTAATTAAAAGTAAGTTCTTTTAAGGGTAGCTATTAAAGTTTAAAATATAGCCACGGAGGCTTGCCTCGGAATCATTCGCTTAGCCCCCCGCGAGCCGGCTGAGCGAGAAGGCAGACCACGGCCGCCTCTATATTTAAAATTTATCACCTGGATATTAAATGTCATCCCAGATATAAATTACTATCCGTAATAAGCAAGTGAATTGGCACGATTAAAGCCACGTTGATAGTACCCATGATTTTAATTGAAATTATCAATTGCAATTTGCCTTTATTGCGCCGACGATTTTATCGCTGTTTTAAGAATTGTAAATTAGTGTTAGTACTTATCTATTGACAAGTTCAAAGACTAGTGGAACGTACTAACGTAGTACTTGTGCATAACCTGCCATATGAACTTCACGAGCAAGTATCTAATAACGTAGCCAATCGCCAACGAGTTCCCACGACCTTCACCAGTTGAATTGTTAAGTACTTGCCCCATTTGCTGTAATAATGCTATTAAAATTAATAGTAAAACTCATTTGTGATTATATCAAACCCGCGACCGCCCGCACCGTCGTCGGTTCCGTGAGAGCTTTCTTAAAAACCCTTATTAGTACTAGTTTATGTTTAGACAAAATTCTAAGTGCAAATCCTCCCAATAGTTAACATTATGTTCATTTATTATTAACATTAGTAGTAATCTAGTTTTATAATTCTAAAATATGCTGTAATATATCTATCACTTAAGATACCATTATAATTGATATTAATATGATTACTTTATAGGTTTATATCAAACTTAAAACTAAATCAACCAACTTAGATCATTTTATAATGAATCTACGCATATAAATATATAGTGAAGAACGCTAAAGTATTTAACCACCCACATCAAAACAAATTTTGAAATGTATAGTATTTAATCGCCAGCATTTAAGACAAGCGCTCTTCATCATTTTAAAGCTTACTTTACTGCCAATAAAGTAAGTTTTTTTTTAATTAGCACATGTTTCAATAATGAGAAATTTCTATACGCAAAAAAATAAATGCGCTTTTTTCAATAATAAATATGTGCATACTTAAAAAAGTTGTATTGCAAATACTCAGGAATGAGCCAGAATACCCCGTCTTTATAACATATATTGGACAAAGCCATTTGAGTTTCAAGTAAGAAAAAGAGCCTCCCAGCGCCACGCAATTTTTTCGTCGCTTTTCAAATAATTATAAACGTACAACATTCCCCTTTTGATTGACAACAATCGCTAAGAAAATGGTAATGGGAATGAATTATTTAAGATTTTGTTAACAGATTCGTTATTTCGTACGCATTGTATATACATTTTCGATATAAATGAGTAGACAGGTGACACATTTTGTTTTTATTGATTGTCGTAAACCGAGCGGTTGATGTATGGGTAGTGGGTAGTGTTTAAGAAAAAACTGTAATAATGGCTGGTCGGATCTTATGAACAACGGAATAACTCAGCTTGTGTCTTTCCAGAAATAATTGCTTTATTACTAAGCCCCCATTGCGTAAAATTGCCTCCATTAGCGAAGGAAATTACATCTCAATCGTTCAACAAAGGGTTATTTAGCAGAAACGCACTTTTTCTTATAAAATTGGTACTAAGTAACCTTCAAAACATTCCATATTTAAATATATATCTGTTTTGTAAAGTAACAAAGGGCATGGTACCTACTTATTTATTTAGGTTTAGTGCATTACATTATTTAAAATTGTATATATGTATCAATCTAATTTCAATTGCATTATCATCGATACTATGTCCTATTATTGTGTATCATCATCATCATGCCAGCCATTGGAAGTCTGGACATAAGCCTCTCCAAGAAAAGAGGTTCTTTACCCATTATTGCCGCGCCGGCAAGCGTGTTGGCAACCGCAGTCGCGACGGTAATGCTGCTGCCCATCCCAGCCCTGTGCATTTGTTTCGGATGGATATACCGCCATCTGACGATTCTGGTATCTTATTCGCGTCTTACGACACCTGCTCCTGTGGAAGTTACTATTCTATGTTATTTTGCCGGTACCTCACGGCACGGCTTATCCTGTATATATTTTATACTTAAACATTAATAAATTTTAAATAATTCCTCTGTATAAATTTGTAATCGATAGGCTAGGAAATAATTAAAATACATTTTAGGCTCATAATATAAATAGTTTTAAATGCGAATAATTAAAATATTTAAATTTTTTTGTTTGAAATTTTGACAACGATGTTATCAATCTTAAAAACGGTCACTGCAAAGTCACCAAAATGTCAAACATGAAGTATTTATATCATTTGTATAAACCAGAAAATGTTAGAAAATATTATATATTTCAGCTATTATTTTATGTTATCTACATATTAAGTACACACAGAATACTATTAAAACTCTTTCATTACTTATAGGTACATAAAGAAATTCCCAAGTGAGGCTTTGTTGTCACGCCCTCTGGCATCCCTTGGCGGTACCAACTCGTCTGAAAACTGAAAGGTTCATTCACGTGCTGCTCGCTTCTCGCTATCAACTGTAAGAAAGAAATAAGCATGCGATTGGGCCGTTGGTTAATAAAGACGTTTGGTTGCTTAATTATTTCCGTGTGCTGTCGTCGCCTCATGTAAATTTGATTGTTTAATCTATTAGGACCTTAGTTTGGTATTTTATTTGGTGAATTTCATTTATAAACGATCAAACAAATTTATTTTACTCTCAATCTTTAATAAGCCTTACAATTAAAGAAATAGTACCTATGAGTGAATAAATTTAAACTATATGAAAAAATTGTAATTGAATAGTATGAATGTTATTTACTTAGTCAGTGAAGTGAATAAACAATTATTATTAAATTTCTATGTGAAGGAAATAATCGATGATACATACAATATGAATAGATAAAAATCATGCGTGTTAACTAAATCGACTCCGCCCGTCGTATGTTTGCTCCAAATAAAATTCTAATAATGCTCATTTTATTTCAGTATCATTGTAATTTGATACCCAATAATAGAGCGAAGGGTGGCGGAACTACAGGGTCGGTCAATAAAGTATCTCCAACAATAAAATGCGCAATCATTGCAAAACTACCAGATTTCGCTTTTATTGCTCCATCGAGTGAGTAGTCCCTTTACAGGTGGCTCTTCAGCTATCAAATTACAGAGCAATTGTGCCCTGAGATTTCTGGATCAAACCTTTCCGGTCGGAACTGGGTTCCCGCCCATATTCTTGTATTGTATTTACGATATACAGAACATTAATTGGCCTCAGCCGCAACCATTTTATGAATCAGAAAAAACAGAAAAAGGCGCCCCCAGATCTCCCAAAGCTTAAGCATCCGCGTATGAAAGAAACGAAACGTGATATTTTAGTAAGCGATTTGTCAGCAATAGCAGATGGGCGTGTTTGGAAACAGGAAACGACTCCGACTTGTTGCCACTGACTGATCTCTTGTTTTCCTTTTGCGAATACTCGACATTGATGTTTCTCATGATGATATATGAACACTTGTATTGGTACTTATGTAAATCCTTTGAAACAATATAGGATTCCAAGTTTAAGACCGAGTTACTAACAACGGATATGACAGGTTTGATTTTATTTGTTTTTTATTCGGACATTTATACCGCAGAACATAGACGCTCATAAATTGTGATTATACAAGCGCGTTGCCAAACTTGTAACTTGAAAATATTACGTCACATTACCCGGTAATTTAACTAGCTCTCCCACTATTCAACCCGAAACATAGCAATGCAAACACTTCTATTTGGCGGTAGAAATTAGTTTGAGTATCAGAAAACTTAAAAAAATGTATAACGGAAAAAAATATAATTGATTGTTTAGCAATACAATGTAAAATTAAGTTTGACACACCACTTTAAAAGGAGTATAAGTATTTATGAAATACTACCGCTAAGAATGCTATACAATAATGGAGCCATTGTTCAAGCCTAGGTACTATACAATAAATGGTATTTTTTTCAAGAAAGTCCACAAACGTTATCTTATAATACCAAAAATAGTGACCGAAATAAAAAAGGGAGGAAGAATCTGTAAAGTCATTCTTCGACGTCAACAGAAGTGCCATCCAACATTAAGTAGATCTCTTAAAAAACGATTTGTTATTCAAAATAAAGTCGAAACTATTTTCGTATATTTATATAACGGAACCTATCCGATCTTGATGTTACCGTTCAGGTAAAATAGATTTTTTTTACCCAACCAAATGCTCCTTGTATCCGTGCCAGGGTGTTCGGTTTGGGGATTATTATTTTCGTAACATCTGTACATGCAACTCCAACTAGATACTAATAGATAACCGCGGATGTTTTTTATGCCGCTCGCTTTTTTAATCTTTTGTGTCGTCTGCCACACCAAATGCGCGTTTTATTTATTAGGGTCCGTTTACACAATGCGCATCGGGGTCGTCAGACAGCCGAACAACAATAATATGAATGATAGAGGACGCACTTGTGACCACTTGTTGTTAATTGAATTTTATATTAATGTAGCAACAAGTGTACACAATTACGCCATTTTTTATTCAGAGACCCCGAACGCCACATAACGAGCTCCGAATTTGAGCAGGTAAATTATACGTAAGTGGCAACATAAAATTGTCTACTTTATTATTCTGCGTGGCAGTTAATCAGATTTGAAAGCAACAGGACGCCCCCAAAGTTCCAATAAGCTACCGCTTATTAAGTAATTCAAGAGCCGTGACCGAAATGAATAAAAAAGCTAGAATAACCGAGAGAGCATTGTAGCGGCGTGCGTAAAGGAAACGCGTCGCGGGCGGCGGACCGAGGAATGTGGAAAACACTGGAGTCGCATTAGCCTAGGGTGTGTATAACAAATGTAATAAATAATCGACAAACAACTCTTAAATTAAATAAAATAAACTGCATATGATGTATATTCACAAATAAACAAAAGGTTAATTACTTCGTTTATTATTATCATTTACTTCGTTTCAATTAGAAGATTAAATTAGAATTTAGTACATATGTATTTCATTTTTGAGCCAATCACTCTGAATAGAAATGCGCAATTTTAAATATTATTTTATTTAAATTACAAGT
>JACJUM010003147.1:11846784-12090991 GCA_020976665.1 Heortia vitessoides
ATCGATATGACTTAAGAGACTTTCGGAGTTGCTGAAATTTTCCTGATTTAAAATCTGCTGAAGTCACAATTTGACCCACGATTATAATTGTACTTTTTTTATTTACTAACTAGCGACCGCGACTTTACCTGCGTTAACGTTGGTTTAATTATGACGTCTTTATTTGAATCGGATTATGTTGAAGGTTGCAATGATAAATTTCGTTTGTGTAGATTCCAAATTTATCCGTATAACGTCAACTATTTGCCAGTGATTTGAGATTCAGAGATAGCCGGCACTAATAGAGGCAATTTTGTTTTGTTCTATGTTTTATTATTCGTTTACTTTATTTTTGGGTTTTTTTTATAAGAGAAACTGTTATTATGTTTAATATTTAAACATACACTTAAATTTTAAATATATTTTTATATATTCAGATTATTGATATCCCGCCGTATTCTATTGACTTAGATTGACTTTTGATTAATGCAATGCTTTTCTTGTAGGTAATGCTAATAATTGTGTTCGTACACGTGAATGTTTGTGTTACTATTTAATGCATTAATAACTGAACGCATTTAAATGAAGCTTTATAATAATATTGCACATACATCCGAATAACTTACTAGCTATGATTTATAAAGGTATATGTACAGATAAAGTCGAGGGTGGCTGGCAGTAGTAATCTCTTGAAAGATGATAAATAGAAAAGAATTATGATTGTATTTTGCATTTTAATCGTCTAGATTACTAGGTTGATTCATTTTGCTACTATGCGGTCCTTGCTAGTTAACAGATTATCAACCGTTGTTGATTTTACTATAATTACAATGTACAATAAGACATAACAATAATAACAACAATACACTTTATTGTACACATAAATTTACACAATTTAAAGTGAAATATAATGAGCGGCCGTATCGCATAGAGCGTTTTCCTCTAGGCAACCTTTGCATGAAAAATGTGTGGAAAACTTTAAAACACGAGGTACTTTATAATATGAGGTATACTTTTATGAGGTTACTTTCGCAGATATAACATTGGTTTCTTCTTTTCTTTATCTGTGGCAGTACATAATATTTAGCGAGAATAGTTAGTATGACTCTATAAGCTTACAATATTGCAATATATATAGAAAATGAAGTATACGTTAAAAAAATATTTGAGCGATGTGAACTATATATCTGAACTGTAGCTCAATTAATCTCACACAAGATCAGTAGAAAAACCAAGCAAAAGTTACTAACATAGCTTATGATTATAAAATTGAAGTGAAGCCACCGATAACCATGGGCATGGGCCGAGACGATCTGGCTAGAGCCGCAGGCTCGCGCTGGGTGAAGATCATTCAAGAAATTACCCTTTTGGGAATCACTCAGGTTGGCTTGTGTCCAAGAGTGCTACGCCTGATAAAGTGATAATAATTTAAATACAGCTATTCGCAAGCACATGATACTTTGTAGTATATTAATGTGGGTTTGAGAGATAGATTTAAGAATAGTGTCATAAGAGAACGATGTGGTGTATAAGATGGTGTGAAAAGAATATTGAAATGGTTTAGACATGTAAAAAAGATGGATAAAGAATGACTGCACAAATATATAGAATGGAAGTGAATGGAAAAGCTAGTATAGGACGACCTAGGCAAACATACTTTAACCAGGTAGAAGACGTATTAAATTAGAACCAAATATAAAAAAGCACGAGCACTAATAGAAAGAACTAATGCGAGTAAAAGAAACGTGATAGGTATGCCAAGATAAAAATAAATGGATCCACCATATCTTTATCAGCCGTAGGACATTCGCTGCTGGCCTCTTCAGGTGATCTCCGATAGAACCAGTTGTTTGCGGTCTGTGTCCAGAGCGAACCTTCGGTTTTAGTCAGACCCACTGTCCATCTTATGAGTGGACACCCACCGCTGTGCTTGCCTACTTGTATGTATAGTATTCTCTAAATTATATACATGCTACGCGCAATACTGCACAACATGCGATTGATGTCTTAGTTTTTAAAACATCTCATTGCTGAATATAAACAGACGTGTCAAAAAATAATTGCCCTTCATTTGTGCTTTTTTGATTGGTACATTTATGTTGCAACATTTTTATTATTTTGTATAATGTAAAGATGATTTTGTGTGGCCATTTTAAGTGGCAATGTGATCATATAAATTTTTTTTAGATATTTGATTGCTTATTAAAAAATTAAGTACATTTTGTATGAAATAAACCAAAACCAAATACATTGAAAATTTGTATTTTGTTCTAGTACAGAAATCACAATTTGCCTCAAGTCAATATTGCATTAGTTAGTAAATAATTAAATTAAATATTTTTACAATTTCATTTCGCATTAACAGCTTCGTTTATGCAATGACACCAAGTTCGTGGGGCGACTTTGAGACCGGGATCCAAGCAAGACCCAAATACATTTTTAAAAACTGTCCCCCAACTGGGCGTTTCTGGGCCCCTAAATTTTAACCCCGAAGTTTATTCTATGTTTGACACTTTCAAGCAAAAACTCCCGAGTATTATTTAAAGAATTAAAGAACTTCTGTTACTATAATAATTCCTACAATTAGTTTAATATTTATTTAGGGAATTCAAAAGTTTGGGGGCGTATAGACAATTTTTTGCTAAACATTCCCAATGACTCATATTCACCGAAGTATTTATTGACCCACACTCTGCTTATCTTTGAACATCCTCACTTAGCACGTCCTACTATTGTCAAGGCAGATCTCTCCCCATGTGCGCCAGCATTCTTTTAAATCCCCACATAAAAAAGATAATCCTGTAATACCTGGGATCTGTATGACTAATTGCCCACAGATGTTTCGTATCGACTCCTTACGAATATATTTTAAAAAATAGAAATTAAGGGGTTAGATGTTCACCCCGACCAATGATAATAATTAAATTTTCAACGTTATCGGACCGATCTCTCTTGCCACCCAAACTTTATGGTTACAAAAATAGATTTTAATAGAAGGTTTCTTTGAGTGTACGTAACCATTAATAAATGCATCCTTATTTTTATGAAAGTGGGTTGTTTTTCTTAAGATTTAACGTTGGGATATCGGAATGATCTGGATTTTGTGCTATTGCCTGGCGTTTTGTACCGGATAGACGAATGGTTACAATTTCAACAGCTTACTTGATATTTCCATTAGGCAACGCACGCCCATGATATAAACAAACAAATCTTTAACTTTAACCTTTGAAGGAATACCTATAGAGAATACAGTTATTTCCAATTAAATTTTATTTTATAAACTGTCCCTTTCGTCTCTTACATTACAATGAAATGACTTAGAAATACAAATTGAAGATGTGATAACACTCACGTATAAAATACCAGGCATTAATTAAAACCGCTTTCCATTATCACGCATCGTTCATTAATTAAATATTCAAAGTGTTGACAAAAACTGTTTGTTTTTTTAGAACGTCGACATTCTGTGCGGTTTCCTCTAAACGTCGAATAAAAAACTTAACGACCTCATTACTGTATGGAACATATGCGATACATTCTTCGCCCTCAACACGGTCTATTCCCTGGCGAATTTAAATTTGTAATTCTTGATGTGTTTCCCTTCCTTAGCCAATAACGGTGGAACATTTATTAAAAAAACCCGGCCCCGCCCACGACGGAAGCAGCTGCATTCTATAATAATTACAAGCAGCCGAGCATTGGGTAGGCCAAACGTGACTAGGTGAGCCTTGTTGAAGCTCCCAAATATGAGATATATACTAATTTGTATGAGGAGTCGCGAATGATAAAGACCATTCTTATTTGCCGTGTAAACCTGTTACACTTGTTAATTCTATGAGAATTTGGTATATACTTGTTTCATACTATCTATAGTACTACATAATATTTACTATAATTAGTAATTAATGAGCACATAAGCAAATAATTGATGAATAGATGACTTCAAACAGTGTTTGCTACATTTTGTATGTAATGAAGATCAATATATTTATATTTTTTAGTTTATATATTTTAGTACAAAAATTACTTTATACCTAATATCACCATAAAAATATTTATGCTCGCTCGCTTCACAGACAAAATCGCATTATTCATTTTAACATATAAAATAATTGTATGTGTATATTTACTTAATATTAAACATATTTGTAGTTTATATAAGTAGTATTACCAGGATAGTAGGACAGTACAGTACAAAGTTGGCGCGCTTCGCTCCTTGCGTTTTTAATCTTCAATGACTTAGTTTTTTAGTCTATTGGAATTTACTACATGAAAACGAGGTAGATATTAAAGCATTACAGAGTTTTTAAAATATATATAAGTATACATATTTCGTGTCACGGTATTCGTCCGGGAAGGACTTATAAACAACTGAACCGATTTGAATCAACTTTACATAGTTTGTTCCGACTTGAGAGATATTCTAATTTATAGTCGCAAAATATTGATTTATTTATAGTCAAATTAGTCATATTTAAACCATAATATTTGTTCTATATATATAAATATCTGAAGATACTTTTTATAAAATAGGAGTTTCCGCTGTTTTTGTTAATGTAGATTCAAGGAGTGTTCACTAAGACTTAATAATGCCCGTCAAAATTATACTCATAGTGCTATGGATTATTATTTAGAAACAAAAGTTCAAATCAGTTCAATTGATTCAGGACGAACCGATTACAAACAAATAAGTAATATTACATTTATATATCAAAGTGCTTTACTGTGTGGGAGTGCGTATTAATAACTAGCTGTTACATATTGCCCAAGTCTATAAAATTGTAAATGCTAAAATAGTCTTTCAAACGGTTGTTTTGTGACGTGATTAAATAATAAGACAATTTATTCCTCCTCTGTTTAAACATACCCTTCGCTATTCCAATTTAACTTTTACAAAGGAATAAGCACTGCACCTTTTACAGGCTTAATTAAATATATTCATCTGAATGTTTCATTTAGAAATATTAATTGAGATATCATAATTATTATTGTTTTATTTCAGCGCCATAAAAACACATTTCTAGCAACTTCTCTGAAACGCAAACGAAGCTATTAAAGTGTTCAACAATTATTTAACTTGCCAATTAATAATGTTTAGCGCTTGCTAAACATTATTAATTTTCTGTATGTCTTATATGAGCTGCATTTAACTCTAATTGTTATTTCAATGCACTTTAAATAAATATAGTAATTACAATACAGAGTATTGAATTATTATACATACATTCTTGAATTATTTGGTTAGACGTTAAATGTAGACCTTAGGCACTTATTATCTTCGAACAACCTACTAATCTTTATCCTGCACTATTCTAAAATGTTGAACCAATAGTGTAATTAGAAATACAAGCACATTATTAACGAACCTATAATGATAGTGCGAATTTTCGACATTCACTTTGAATTAGGTTATCTGAACCTAATTCAATTTATTTATAGTTAGGCAACAACGATTATCGATTTAAATCGACAAGAAATAAGAGACTGAGAAGTAGTATTTTCGACCGATTTATAAGCACTAATATTCGACAAAACTGCCTCTCCATTACATTTAGTTGCAAAGACAAATTTTATGTAGTACATAGACAGCATTTTAATAATGAAAACATCTCGTTACTTAGATAAAACCTTTGCCTTGATAGTAACATGGTACTGCCGACCTGATATGGTTATTATAGCAGATACGTTAGCACTTTCGATCGTTTCATAAAAACGTACAATTCTTAATTTTTCATCTAACAAAAACAAAGCCTGCCAATACCAACTCATCGTATTGATAAGTTACATAACGTTTTGTCTTCTAGAAATATCTACAATTTCTTTACTAGCTCAGCACCATCGACCACACACGCATTCATAGTAGTCGCAATGATTTAGAGAATTGGAACAAACCAATGCCCCGAGATGATTGCGTACGTTAACACAACGGTATCTACAAAGATATACTAAACACAATTTCGGCTTCATTATAATTTTCTATCATAAATATAAATATTTGTTTACACAAATAGAGTCGTAACGGAACATTCTTATTATGACACGCGTCAACCTACGCAAAACATTCAGTATTGTTAAACATTTCATTAGAGAACTCACGAATATTTATGATTTCCTATAGCTAAGGGCAGTCACGAAGGAGACAACAGTTATCATTAACGAGGAACTGATGACATTGCCCCAATTATTATTTTATTCACCATTAATTCTGAGAAAGTTTATTGTTTAAACTTCAGTGTTTTAATAACAAGGTATAGGTTCTGTATGAGGAAATACAAAGCCTTGTCCACTAATTAACTTTACCAGACTTACATAAAATACGTTAAAGTTACTTTCCTATACTAATGGATAACTTTGATTACAATGTGTATGTGTACGTTACATTAACATTTATTTATAAACGGACGAGTTAGATTATTTAAAAAATAATTTAGCTTCGTAATTTATCACTAAGTGTTATCCATTGAATGGCCTTGCTAAATACTAAAAAGTCACACCATCAACATAACAGTTAGTTTATTACGATACATACATATCTATAAGAGCTGCGATCAACACTTTCATAATAAACCTGTCCTCATATCGATAACATCACAATCTCGACTCCACCAAAAGCTAAAAGGCCGTTTATAGGGACATAAATGTTTATAGAATCATAAACTAGAACCAATCTATTGTCTCTGGTCATCCTACGCGTCTCGACGACATAACTAATCGGGCGATTCCGCTTTTTGTCTCAACTGAGTCTATAATCAATTGTCACCTCGCATGGATATTTTCTCAGTGGACGTTTTAAAGTTAGAACGGGTTTCGTCTACAGGGCGAGGCAATAAACGAGGTATCGTATTGCACGAAAAAAAGGTGATGAGTTGGCTTGTTGGGGGTATACTGGCGCAAATGGATGGCCTAGTGTGTTGGTGACATGGGCCCTTGATGGTAACAATTTAGATCCTGGACGGAGACACGATCGAAACCAACATGGGAGGATAGTATTACATGATCGATTTGTATTAAGATATTTGAAATCGAGTACATCAATTTGAAAATAAATCGACGATTTTATTATGTAAACAAAGCCCATCTTGGAGTAGAGAAGAGGATTTTTCAAATATATAGTTTTAGCTGGAATGTGAACATTTTTGAATATACAAGTTTGATTCAAATAAAGAGCTATTTAACTATTTCTCTTTACCTGACTGAGAATATGAGTAGATGAAGATTCATTAATTTTGCTATTTTGTCAGAATAAAGAAACAATACTAAATAAATTTTAATGGATAGAATCTAAAAATAACTATTGTTAATATCTTTAATGACTTCCGGGACTCAAAGTTTGTTTTGTTCTTGCTCCAAAAGAGCGTTTTGTTTGTGTAAAATGAACGTTAAACGAATGATACCTACTACAGAATATATCAATGAAAACTCTGAGTATCAATATGCAAACCAGTTTTGTTTTATTTTCGTGTGTTATCTGAACGGCTGTAAAAACATCGGTGTAAGCATATCTCGGGCGATAAGTACAAAACGTTAACTGTCTCCATGAATCATGATATGTTTACAGACATAATCGATCGGCCCACTTGCATATGAGCCTGCTAACAATGAGGAGACATCGCCCCGCAATCACAAGTCAATTAAAATGATGTTAATTCATCCTCGAACCTCTGACGATGATTTATAGTTTCGCAGCATGGGTGCGCGAGCGCAATGTCGCGGCCGCTTTTTAAATTAAAATCATACGAAGCCCCGCGCGTGATCTTATCCACCTCGATCAATTTAGATAAAATAAATATTTATACATTCGTCTGTGGATGAGCGAACAAAGCGATTCGGTAAATTGATTATGTCGATGAAAAAGTTTCCTAACGCTCACCTCTATTCAATCACCTGTGCTGATGGCAGATATGAATTTAATGAACACTTTCAAACTTCATTCTTTTAAACCTAATGCAAGTTGTACTTCAGATTAATTTAGGCATGTTTGGATAGGGTATTTTAAAAAAAGCTTTTGCTGTGTATCATTTTCGAGCTTTGAATATATACCATAAAATAATAGTCAAATTTCTGAGTATAGTGTTCTAAGGCTTATGGTAATTAGGATAATTAAACAAAGATATAGTAGACAAAATAATTAATTTATTCATACTCTGTGATTGGAAGCGTAATAAATACGTTTTTTTGTATATGTATGTTATGTTTCTAGCTAAAAATTACATCACAAAATTATATTCTTAATGACAATCTTATCATTTAAATATTTACAATTGACTAGGGTACATTTCAGTTCTTCAACAGCATTATTTTACATATTTTACACATATATACAATTTACATTTATGATATTATAATACACTTCTCACTTCACATCGTAGCGTAATGCAGTTTACCAGCTAAAAGTAAGTACCTAATTTTATCACATAGTTATTATTTCGACCTGTATTTATAATTCAAAACTTCTACCAGGAACCTTACATTAACAGTTTGCAAGTATACAGAGTAAAAAAATTGTTAAAAAGGGAATGTCAAATGCTATAAATTATTTAAATGCGATATCTACATATACCTACGGATGATTAAAACAGGTACAGTAGAAATAATCAACGATTAAACATTTTCTTCAAGTTAATTTTTACAAAAAGAGCACCAAATAATAATAAGACATTACATCGAAATATTTAGAAATGCTACACGTACTTCAAACTTTTAGATAATTTTAATTTACATTTTATAAAACACATATATTACACAAAGTAAGTCTTTCTCATATTACTAGGCCTAGTGTTTGATAAAGGGATCTGTTGAGGAGGCCTGAGGGGCCTCTCCTCGCACTGATGATTATCTATAGAGACGTAGCTATGGTGATGGGGCAACCGGTCGTCGCCTCGGCCCTCGCTACTGGCGACCGAGCAGGTCTCGTCCTCAGTACTACGGGCCGACACCTCGGCACTAGCGCTTGTAGAGTGCATAGGGCTCGACATCATCAGGATAGGCGGCGCCATCCCGTACTTATACCAAGGGTCATGAGAAGTCGGAGGCGCCGTGTACCTCAGATTGCCGTGCCTCCCAAACCCCTCCCTATTACCACTTTTCATATTATTCGCGTTATGAAGCGTCCGATTCGTTAATGTCACGTCTACGTCCGGTAACCGAAAATTTAGCTTCTCCCAACAGTTCTTTTCACCCCACACAATCACTGTACACGTTTTGAGCAACACTTTCAAATCCGGATCAATGTTTATTGCACTCAAGTCTGTTGTTACGAGAAACATTATCTTCTGCCGTCTATGCCTAATGTTCACCGAGTTGATAGCACTTTGTACGGCCGCCTTAGATTCGGGCGTGTACCACTCTTGCTGTAAAAAGTATATTGATAACACTATCACTAGACGTTTTGAACTTTCCGACGCACTCACTAAACTATCGCCCGACCGCCTTTCGATCAGTGGCAAGTCTCTGTGTTGTAAACATAAAGAATGTCCCGAATTCTCCAATTCGGAACTAACGGCGCGAGTCACGAAGTCTTCGTCCCGAGGATTGTACACAAAAAATGCGTCGAATCGCTTATTTTTGTTATCATTCATGTCCTTAGTTGTCGAACTGAATATTCTAATTCCGTATCTCGAATGCATCCACAACTTGAAATCTTCTCGGAACATAAATAGCAGTGCGCACATTAATAAAAGTATGATTACTATTATCAGTACTGCAGCGATATATGGTACGTAATTTTCGACTCCGTCATTCGATTCGATGAATAACCGCTTCAATGTCTCCGTCCCGGTTTCTTCGGTAGTGGTCTCTGTTTTACATTCCTTAGCTACAGTCGCAATAGTTTTATTCATCGGTTGGCCGTGAGCAAAGTAGCACATCATGGTCTCGGTATCTTTTGATTTTTTTATTAGCCATTGATTCAGCTGAGCTACGTCTTTACAATCGCATATCCAGTTGTTCCCATCTACAGACACACGCGTGCGGGGATTGTTGTCTGTAATGACTCTCCATGGCATGTAATCAACATAACCGTTGTTGTCAAGGTCCAAGTATTCCAGCGAAGGCAAGTAATTAAATGTATCATTCTCTATCACCTTTATTTTATTATTGCGCAGATAAAGCTCATTCAAGTTTTGTAATCTCGTGAACTGAGTATTCCTCAACACCTCTAAGTTGTTGTTTTCCAAATGAAGTACTCTCAATGAATCGATCCCGTTGAATGTTCTATTTTGTATTGTGTTTATATTGCTGTTATTGAGATATAAAACTTGCAGTCTCTTCTTACCGATGAAAACGTGATTTCCTAATTCTTTTAGATCGTTTCCATCTAAGTAAATTTCGGTCGCGTCCATCGGTATTCGGTCCGGTACGTGATCGTAGCCAGCGCTCGAACAATCGACTACGTTCGAGTTCCAGGTGAGATCATGATAACACGAGCATTTATCTGGACAAGTCATCTTACAATCACAGGCGTCAAAGTCACAACAATGACAAAGGGTGAAACAATGTGATTCGTACTCGCACAAAAATTCGGAGGATTTTACTTCTAGCAGAAGCACATCCGATTTGCTTCGTGAATGGGTTAAAGAGCATCTTACACTTTCTAAATCCATTACTCTCGGGCGCTGCCTGGGGTCACTTAATTGGTTAATTCTCTGCAGCCATTCCATTGTACAGTCACACTCAAATGGGTTCTCGCTGACATAGAACTCGGGTAAATCTTTTTCCTCGGGAACAGCTGATATGGCGAAAGCCGCGGCCTCTAATGTTTTTATTTTGTTGGCGTATAACATGACTTTGTTCAAGTTGTACTTTTGTAAAAAGGTGCCAGGGCTCACTTTTTCAATGTGGTTGTTATTTATCACTATAGTTTCAATGCTACTAGGAAACGAGAATTCGTCGATATTTCTTATCTTATTGTAACTGACGTCAAGCATTTTAACATTGCAAGATTCCTTCACGCCATAAGTATCTTCTAGCTTTTCAATTTTGTTCTCATGCATGTCCAGCCACTCTAAATTAGAAGGTATATGGCTGTAATCAAACCAGAGTAACTCGTTGTTGGAAACGTTTAACCAAACAAGCGGCTGAGTGTTAGTAAATATGCCCTTTAGGTCGACAAGTTTGTTTCCATCTAAACCAATTGCTTTTAATTGCAAGTTGGCCGCAAAAGCACCATCGTCTATTTGATCGATGTTATTCGATGCCAAATTCAATATTTGCAATGACGGCAAAGCAGCGAATGTATCTTTAGAGATCTTTTCAATTTTATTACCTACTAATCGTAGGCCATACAAATCATCTAAGCCCTCAAACTGTGATATGGTGACTTTAGTTATTCTATTCATGCCTAAGTCTAGAGATGTTAAGAATCTCAACGTCTTTATAGCTTCCGGTACTTCAGATAACTGGTTTCCACTGAGCCCCAAATCATGTAGTTTAGTGATGTTTTCAAAGGACCGTAAATCTACTTTAGTGATTCTATTTCCATCGAGGAATAGCTGGTTTAATACATACAAATTTGAAAAATGACTACTATCTACTTCTATAATGTTGTTGTGAGCCAAAGATAGCGAATGAAGATTCTTCAAATTGGAAAATGCACCGTCTGCTATACGCGCAATGTTATTGAATTCTAAACTCAAAAATTGTAAATTATTCAAGTCCTGGAATAACAGCGCATCTATTTTTGTGATTCTATTATGAGATAGATTCAAAACTATGAGTCGCACCAATCCTGAGAATGTGTCCCTGTTTATCCATTCACTCGTCAGTTCATTCACAGATAAATCCAATATTTGCAGTTGGTCCAATCCTTCAAGGAGCCCCGGTGCAAGGACGCTCAATGAGTTGTTATTCAAGTATATTTGCTTGATGTCTCGTGAAGATTGAAACATTTCAGGAGGTAAGCCAGTCAGTGCATTCGTCGATAAATTCAGAATTTGCAACTCATTCAATCCGACAAAGGCTCGATCGGCCACATTCGATATTCTGTTATTTTGTAAAAACAGCTTTTGTAAAGCACGTAAACTCGACAATCCGTTGTCTGGTAACGCGCTTATTTCATTGTACGACATATCCAACGTTTCCAGCACAGTGTTGCAGGATTTGCCGGGCGCAGTGGGACCATTTCCCCAGTCGGAGAACCCCAAATTGGAAATATCTTGTAATCTGTTCTGCGTCACATTTAACTCTTTCAAATTGTAGAGTGGACAGAATATTTCCGAAGGCAAAATCCAAATGTTATTGTCACCCAAATCCAAATTTCTCAAGTCTGTGAGTCCTCTGAATGTATCTCTATGGAATTCCATTGACATCGCTGACCAGTCCGTGTTATGTGTACGAATGCTCAAACTTCGCAGACCACTCAACGGCGATAGCACTGCTGAAGGCACATATCGGATTTTGCACGATTCTATTCTCAGTTCTCTCAGGTTGTGAAACCGAGATAGAAGTTCGGTTCCTTCCTCTTTTCTTCTACCGACGTCGAGGGAGCTTTCAAAGAAGAGGACGTCAGTGCAGTGTAAGTCAAGCGCGGTGATGCGCTGAGCTTGCGAGTTACTGAGGCCGGCCAGGAGCTCGGTGGCCCCGGCGGCCGTGCGCAACGAGCAGGCGAGCTGCACGCGTGTGGGCTCGCCGGCGGCGCCGGACACGCGCTGCCACTCGCACTCCTGCGGAGCCTCCGCCACCCGGCTCGTCAGAGACGCCCCGCCGGCGCCCGACCACATCCAACACCATACCGCGCACCACACCAAAAATCCCATCGATAACATCTCGATATATTCACTTTTTAACTGTCACTTGATTCAAATCGTCACTGTTTGCCTCGTATTTATCGCGCTCATCGCTCCGCTAGTCCGGGCGCGCTCGGAAAACTTCACGAATTTCCCGTCAAACTTGTTTCGAAGTACGACACATAACGGCTCGTGCGCTTAGAGTTCTAACGAAACGCACGACACTCTCTGAGACGAGTGAGCGACTGACTGACGGTGAGGGCGAGTTGAGCGACCGGCCGGCACGCTCCCCGCGCACGGACGCTCCTCCCCCGACAGAGAGAGGCGATGCGTGCCTCTCTGTCTGCGGCTCAAAAGTTCACATCGGCAACAAGTTGCCCGCCGCAAGATTGGCATGAACAGGAGCGCGCTTTGCGAGCTTTTATAAACATGGCGGTACTTACTTTGTTTGTTTTGCCTTAATCATAAAATTTCAATAGCGTCTACTTTGGAAAGCGTGTGAACAATCGTTTTCTATCGCTAATAATGAAATATAGAGCAATAACTGTCAAAATAACATTTTATGAATTTTCTATTTCACATTCGTCTACTTAACTCAAACATGCATATAAGACTAACAATTGTTCTTGATTTTGATAGCCGCGGCTACTTAAATATCGACACTTATACGAGTCTATAACACAGCGTTAATGCATGTAACATAAATGTATGTACATATATCATATTATTAAAAAATAAATAATACAAAATTTTGCTCATCTTTACATAGTATAAGATAAATTCGCTTCCGCTGTCTATTTTTAAAAATCTTTGTGTAAGATCGTTGTCGTTCTATTTTACAAATTTAAATACAGTTTTCAGCAATAGATAGCGGTTCAATAGAAAGCTTTATAAGTATAATAGTATGTAGTTATTGACAGTCTGGGTAGTACCCGGGCAGATGATAGCGGTATCTTGTGTCGTGGGTTCGATCTCCACCCATCACTACTTATGAATATTTGAAATTGCTCTGTGTCTGGGTGTGAAACATTTAATTAAGTGTTATATTTGTAATTCCATTGTTGAGTGATGTCCTTAACACAAGTGCTATACTGACTTATATCGGAGTCAGTCAATGTGTGAGATGTAGTGTGAAGCTATCAATATTGTTGTCTTAAATGTTTTTTTTTATAAAACCAGATCGACAAACAAGCAATCGCTCCTAACGCTCCTTATATCACAGGGAGATTAATAGCGCGTTGCCAACTTTGTGACTTAAAGGTATTATGTCACATTACCCAGTAATTTCACTACTTCACTCAATTTTCAAACCGAAACCCAGCAATGCGAATACTGCTAATTGGCAGTAGAAATAGGCGGCGACCTTTATATAAGGTCTACCTAATGTTAAAATATTATTTATTACTCCACACTACCCCATATTAGTATCTACATTGCACGTCGGGTCGGTAGCATTAAATTGATAACAAAATATAAATGAGTCGGTGTACTACAGCTATACCAACATATTAAAATTTGAAATGTCATTAATCCTGCCGATTATTCTTTTGCTACATAAATTGCAAAAGATTATCAACGATTGCATTATCATGAATATTATCTGTGGCGATGACATGTGATAGCAATATGCACAGTTACCTGTTTCACAACCCTTGATACAGTCAGGTATCTAAACCTACATCCATCAATTTCTTTTGTTCCACTTGTGGCGTTACGCAGTGACGCATTGTTAATACTAGATAGCTTATCTTCGGTACTTGTCAAATTACTCACCTAGTGACGTCATTTAGAACACACTTCTCTGTGGTGAGGTATCTACCATTTTGTGTGGTAAATGCCCTTACAAGACTTGTGTAATTGCTAATTAGTGTCTAAAGATCTTCTAGAAAGCCTTACATGTAATTATTATTAACACGTATTAATAAAAATAGAAAGAGTGCATTAAATACCCCTACTTAATAAACATTTAATAATTTATGAATACTTTACAGGATCTTTAATTACCTTAGCCTCATTGAATATTAAAAACTCGTTAACTCTAATTATTATATAAATTGTAAATATTAATTATCATATAACATGGGAATAATAACTATACATTACATTAATAATAAAAAGACTGCAGAACGAATTACTTTATTAGCTTTAATTTCTTGGCAAAATACTTTGATATATATCTACTCACTTACTATTGAATCTTCTCTTGTTTTTTCCGCTTATCCCCATTGCTTGTATCGCTATGTTCTAGTGTGAAAAGTAACGAAGAGAATACAGAGAAATAACTGTAATACATGACAATATTTTCAAGGCATAATATTGGCAATACTAGTCTAAAGACAACAGTGACGCGGACCGTATACTTTTTGCCTTCCTGTCTCAACATGAACATTTCTTTTCGACGAACCCATGACTAATCGACTCTGCCGTGAATTCCAACACCACCGAAAGGTCTCAAAGCACAATTTTGCTTGTTCTAATTAACTTCCTAGCGTAACTTCCAAGCAGCTTCCCCAACATAATGCACCAATATTGTAAAACTACCATCTTACTGTCTCCAGAAAGGATTATGTACCTCTTTTTGCATTATGTCTAGACACCGTGAACGCGACGTTTTGTGACATAAAGGGAGATATTTATGGCAGGGCCAATAACCAAATACATTATTTTTAATGTCAGCAAGGCGTCCATAATGGAGCATTGTCAAGACCGTTAGATAATCCACATAATTCATTGTCATAGCGAGCTGTGACGAGTTTGTAAACAAGGTTTCCCAATTTTGTATTACGGATAATAGCAAAAAAATTAAATTTCATAAACATAAACAACGTGGCGATTTCATTTGAGGCCTATGGCGGTTTTATTGATGCTTCCCGTTTTGAATTAAATTTCGTTGAGGATTAATGGATTTTATATTTGCAAATTAAATGTAGCTTAAGTTATTTTTGATCCGTCGGTACTATTCCCGTTATACCTTTATTTGAAATATATAAGACGCTAATATTTTGACATTATAGTTTGATATTAGGTTTTGAGAAATGTCAACGTGTCTAGACTTGTTATCTATCAATAAACTGAGTATACATATAAGACAATTCGACCGCAAAATTAAGAATCATCGGAATAATAAAAGTATTGTGTTGCTCTGAAAAAATTAAAGAAACGACATTTAAAGTTTATTATTGTCGATTCCTCTTTTAAATAATTATTCTAATTATTTACTTATATAGTCTCACTATCGCCAATTTGACAAACTACTGCTTTCCCCACATACCGTCATGTATGACACTTGTCATAGAGGATATAGAGGTAAGTAAACCTGAACTGTTTTATCCGTACACACAGCATAAAGAATTCTAATTCTTTACATACATATATACAGTTAACTAGAGGTAGACCACTTACATAGGTTTGCATTGGTACCTCACTCTCAATTATTTCTACCGCAAAACCGCAGTGTTTGGTTGCAGTGTTCTGGTTTGAAGAGTGAAAAAGGTAGTGAAATTACAATAAATATATCATAATATTAAAACAAGATTGAAGTCGCGCTAGTCATATCTTCGCGATGTCACCAGCGTTTATAGGCTAGTGTTACACTTATCAAGGAAATATAAAAAAATATATAACAAACATTAAATGTATCCGTTTGGCACCGAGTCGACAGGATCGATATGTTGTCGATATGTTGGAATTAGAATCGTTTTTAAACGAAGCCTTTCGAGATGCAAATTAATAAAACATTTGAAAATACAACTAAAGAAAACAAACCATAAAACAATATTTAACAGCGCCGTTTCGTCAAACCGCACATTCCTCTTTCTAATAAATATAGTTATTATCTTTTATTTTACATTTTGGACGGTGCTTTGTCATTTTTTAACACTCATGAATATGCATTCCGCTGTGTGAAAGCCGTCGGGAAATATTAAAAGAGCTTTATTGGCGTCGTCGCCGGAACGCAAAACGTACGCGTTAACTGATTAAGCGAGCGCACTAAAACGCCTGGTTTCCGCCGGCAGCCTGTGCGTTCAGCACCACTGTTGTACCTAACGTGACCATTTATATATACCTTCAAAACAGGATAGACATAATAATAAATTCACATCACATCTCATATATTGATCTCCGAGACAAATCGCTTAAAACACTCGTGTTACAGACATCAGACAACAGATGAATCACAAATAAAATACCTAGGTACATACATTTAACACCCACACACAGAACAAATACAACGTCGTTCATTTAAAAAACAGAGTGACGAACGCGGTTTGCTCTTGAAAAATAATGTGTAATTATAAATATTGTTTAAATATTTTAACGATAAAAAATATCTATAGTATATTTTTTATACCCTACCTATCTTCAACTGTTTTCTACGATACAATGATAAAAGTAGTAAGTTACCCGTTTGGTGCCGGCATGACGATGATGACGAGTAACACGGAACCCACATAAAATACATTAATTTGGTACTGCATGTTGAAAATCGGACAATCTCGTTTAAAATTAGATGTGTGGTCACGTCTGTTATACCATTTTTTCTCTACTTCATCGCAAGTTAGAACAATTCCATATAAAACTTTAAAGCGTTACGATAAAGATGCATATCAAACGGCAGTCGCCTCTTTGTTGATAAAGGCACCGCCGATGCTCAATTGACTCTACTTTGAACAGGAATGGATTAATAAATTGCATTCAATTTTACGCAGTGTTCACTTTAAAGTTGTCATAAATGAGCGTGCAGATTGGAAACATATTTTTTTTTATAAATACCCCGATCTTATCTCACCTTACTAAATTATTGCGTGGACACTTATTTATGGCCCAAGAATTCTCATGACACATTCTGCAAAGTGAATAATCTGATTTGTATTGTCATAATACCAACAACTGGCTCTACGTTAATCTTGATCAAACTTTCACGACCTCCTTTTGAAATATGGTGTAAGTAATTTCATTAGTAATAAATATTACCTTTACAGTTTCGACAGACATAAACGAATCTAAGATTCTACCGAGTTAAACAAAATATTATTTTCTTATGAGCCGCACCGCGCCATCTAGTGTTGAGAATAACAAGCACATACTTCGTACAGGTAGCAGAGTATCGGGCAGTATGTATATTAGATAAAATATTAAGTTTGATTCTTTTTTTATTTTTCAAGGAAATAATTTTCGCAACATTTATGAAAAGTGAACTTATTAAAAATACATAAATTAAGTAAGTACAATAATTTTAATGTTAATTCAAACTTGTTCTTTTTTCAGTTTTATTCTTACTCGATTATCTTTATTCCAATAAGCAGATAAAGTAATGACAACTGCAATCTAATTTAAAAAGTATACTATAGACACAACGCGCATCAAGTGCTAACGTACGACTGCTCTCTCAGGAAGCTGTAAATCACAACGCTTTCCTGACAACCAAACTGATTCTTACCATTTGACCAGTATAACCAGACCTCTTTACTATTCTACAATTTTTTTTAACTATATTAGCTGCCCATTCTCAATTAAAGATAAAAATATGGATAGCAATTATCTAGTGTTGTTCTAGCGCAATTATCAAGAAACGTTACCCCAAACGGAATCAGAATCTCGGAAATAAGTTAAAGATAACTAACACAAGCCACCAATTTTTTTTTGTGTTAGTTGTTATATTAACATTTTCTGATTGTCTACATCTAAAAGTAACCAGAGGCTCCATTCATTGTAAATAAAGTTTGCTTTTGCACATTTTACAATGAATTTACGATTTTGACATAGTTTGGAAAAGCAAAGGGTTTATGACACAAGTGACGGGATTGAGGGGGTAGAGGGGGGTTACGGGTGTTAAGCGGCGAGCAGCAACTAGTTTCTGTAGTATTTACATACGAATTGCCTAGATACGACTCCATTTTTATTGCACGCAGTCCAAAATGTCTTCCAAAATATCTAAAAATTATGTTAATTCTTTTGCCTACATTTGTGGAGAATTCATCAAAGTGAGAGCTAAAATTTCAGTTTGTTGTCAAATATAAAGCTCTTTGAGGCATATGAATATAAATATCCATGCTATCTTGGCTTATGGGATAGTAGAGCTGATCACAACCAGCAGTCATGGCCTAAACGGGCCGAATATCAGATAGGAAAAAAATGTTAAGAATGAACCGATTGTGAAGGCCGAACATTTTTTGATTCCTCCGTTGCATACAAAATTGGGCCTTATGAAGCAATTTGTGAAGGCTCTTGGTCAAGACTCACCCGCATTTGAATACTTAAAAAGTTTTTTCACTAAATTTTCAGAGGCTAAAGTTAAAGCTGGTATTTTTGTCGGTCCACAAATTAAGAAAATAATGAGCAGTGAAGAATTTCCCAAGTTGCTGAATGGCCACGAGAAACAAGCGTGACTCAGCCTTAAAGCAGTGATCCATGGCTTTCTTGGCAATAATAAAGCTGGAAATTATAAAGACCTCTTTTTTTATTTGCTTGATAGCTTCAAACTCATAGTACATATGCTAGATGCTCACTTAGACTACTTTAAAGATAACTTGGTTGTGCATACTCAGAAGAGTAAGGAGAACGCTTTCATCAAGATGTGATGAACTTTGAACAGCGTTATCAAGGACAGTATAATGAAAACATGATGGGTGACTTCATTTGGAGTCCAATACGAGAAAGTGCGTACTCACACAAAAGAAAATCAATAAAACATATTTCACTTTTTTACAATCCTTTTTATATATTTAAAGATGTATCTTTATTGTTATTTGTAAATAAAAGTGATTAACACATCAATTAAATTTGTTTTTCTTGGTATTGTATTCTACTGAGAGGAAAATTATAGGTTTCTTAAAATTTTAAATTTCAATCTGGTTACTACAAAAGCAAACTTTATTTCATACAATTATTTTTTCCTTGTTGAGTTAGATATAATTAATCCAAATCGGTTGCACAGAACTCAGACTCAAAAATCGTGTCTTGCCTTGTGTAATAAATAACTGTGTTTTAAAGCCGTTTAAAAGTTTTAATGTTCAATATAACTTTCAAATTAACGCATATAATATATATTATTGTTATTAATACCTAATACTTTAAAAATATTAACGACAGTATAAACCGTGTTTCTACGAATCAAATCATGATTATAATATTTATAAAAATTAAATGTGATCGCATCTTTTTTTAACGCACTTAAAAAAAGGGGGGTAAGTGACAGTGGAGTTTAGTGAAAATATAGCCTAATATAGCCCAACATGTTATTTAACAGCAGCAACTAACCCACAAATAATATGAAATATGCTATTAAATACGAATTGTAACGCTAATAGTAATAACCACAAAGGCCCATTGTAAATTGCATCCTGCTTCATGTGTATTGTAACTCGAATAATTATTTTACTTTGAACAGTTTTAATGAAGAGTGTTAATTGTTGTGTGTTTCCAATCACGTATATCACCATGTAAATGTGTTATTGATTTTTAGTTAAAAGTTTAGCAGTAACAGGTCCGATTTAACATAAAATTGTACGTGCCACAGTGACAGTGCTCTAGTTGTGTAGTGCAGCTCTAGCGACATCGGTCGATGGAAACCACTGGAAATTTTAAAGCCAGTTTTTACTGCATGCATCCTGACTCCGTTGACGAGATGTGGAAGTGGAGTATCCGAACAAAGCCGCGTGTGATCCCGCAATTAATCATGGCGTGCTGGGTGACGATAACCGCCATTATACTAGCAATCTCGTTATTTATCGACATTACTTAAATTTTAATGCGAACAGTTTTTATTTGTACCTGCAACTGTACCGACCATAAATTTAAATGTAATGAGTATTTTTGATTTATTTATTTAATGCTAGCTGCTGATAAAATTTGTCATGAGCGTTGACAAATGTTTTACATTTTTGTTTTAGTTCCTAATTTCACATTGCACTTGCACAAAAGAACGTGTTGCTAAAGATTTACTATCAGGCGTTGTAATTGTGTTATAAGAAGGTTTACTTTTATCAATATTTAGAGTACTTTTTGTCAAAAGTTAGATTTTGCAAATATTGGTTACCATATTAATGTGTTATAAATGTATTTGATATTACTCCACTTCCAACCTTTCAGTTATACATTTCAAAATGGAGTTATATATTTTTGTTCTATGAAAGAGTAATAGTTTTAGTAGTTAGTTGTTGATATATTGACCTCCCACTAAAACTATTAAACCAAGTAACATAAAAAAGACCACAGCTAGTAATTTACTTGTTTATGCTTCATCAGAGGTTTAATTCCAACCCCCATTTAAGAATTATTTACATCGCAACTTAATGACATCGGATGAAATCGACATGTGATTTTGATCACCATAACTAACCACATTACACCGATTCCCGCCAACTGTTCCCTTCCCGCAAATCTATTATCTGTCAATAAATACCTTCTATTGTTGCCGCAAAAAACGCATAAATCGAATCGATCTTCGTTGCTATCTGCCATTCACTGTGTTGCATCTCTGGCTTTAATGGCCGCTCCCTAAAGACCCATACATATTTGGTGGTAAACGTCAAAATATTTTGTATCAGTTGTGCTAATGGTGGCAGTTTGTAAAATTGCGATTAAGGTCATATTGTTGCTTTATCCCGGGGATTTGTGACCACATGTTCGTTGTTTTGCGGCAGTGTAAAAAGTTTAAATTAGAAATAACAGATCTTTGGTCTATATACACGATCTACGTGCTTAAATAATAACCTAGTTATTGTGGATCAAGGCAAAATGGCATTAATGAGGCACCAAACCATAAAATAGTCAGTATAACACAAAAGCATTACACAATTCCAGCGTCATAATTAAGTCAATTATAAAAAGCGATAGCCAAATTACATCCAAGTGATTCCGCAAAAAGGCTCCCAAATACTTGCTAATGTCATTTGTGAAATTAGCTAACAGAATGGTAGTCCGATTAGATTTGTGTTTCGTAATGAGAAAATCACAAAAAAATTATGAGAGAATCCCTATGTCGGGATACTTGACGAAATCCGCCGAATGAATGTAATGCCATTATGATTAGCATTATTCGACCGAAGGGGCCGAGGATTCCGGTTTACGGGATAAAACGAATTTCGCGAACACAAAGAGGCTTTTTTCTCAGGCGGTTTTTATTTTTAATTCGGCCCCAAACATCTGCGCAGGCTCCTCGTCTACGCCGGTTTTAATCGCATTTGATACGCTGCACGTTCTTATTGATGGTTGAATTATTTGTTTAAATATTTTGGTGATATACGCTCTACTAGAGTTGATGTTGTTTGGTTGTCAAGTGTACTTGGTCCCGTATAGATATTTATTGGGCTAAATCTTGGTAACGATAATGACTCGCGTTTAATCTGCATAGATGGCAATACATGCTACTGCTATACATAGGTTTTATTTTTGGTTGTATTATTTGTAGTATTAACAAAGTGTTTTTTAAATAATAAATTCATTTTCTCTGGCAATGAGTACTTTACAAAATACAGTTACCTGCCGTCCAAAAAAAGAGTTTTTTTATGTATTACTTTCCTACGTCCAAGAGAACATTATCTCTTTTAGTAAAATGTTGTAAAATTACAAATCTATTAAGAGCGTAGAAATATATATATAAACTAACGAAATATGAACCAACGAATCCCTAAAAATTCTTTTCCAGTCGGATGAATTATAATTTATGTGGGGATTTTAATAAATAATTAGACGCGATCTGTAAACAGTAAGCTGAAAGTTTTATACCGTAGTGTATTTTATAGTTCTGGTTAATCCGGTCTGTTTTGTCACGGGCATTTAGTTCGGTGCACTAAATATGAAACTTTAACTTTTAACGTTGACATTAATCACAAAAACCATGATGATTTATACCGGCAACATATATGTGAAGTGTTGTATGGGAATGTTTAATTTACTGGCGCGCTTGGCTCATAGCTGAGGCTACAAAAGTTCCACTGTTCGATTTTTATGAGTTTAAAAGTGGGCTTTGCACGTGCCTTCAAATTCGTGATTAAAATAGAAACAAAGATCTTTTGTTACAATACTAAGACTTGTATGTAATATACAATTTACATGTCAAATAATATTGACCTCTAAAATGGGTCGAAATGTTTGGATATTATTTATTAATGTGCACAATTATGCAAGATGCTCTAGAAAGACCTGATGAGTTTACGGTTACAATCACAAAAAATATGTAAGTCCAACCTCGGTTATTGGTATATGTTTCTTGATGCAGGTGTTCGGGATCTATTTATAATTTTAATAACATGGCGTATCTATATTTTTATGATTTTAATTCGATTAATATAAATGAATAAAACGTAAGGTGCGTCAAAACCGTAGAGGTGCCCGATCAATTTCACATTGAACCATCGACAAGGGCGATACAAACTATGTGGGACCATTAAATAGACGAGCTACAATTAACAATATTCTACAATAAAATTTTAATATCAACCCAACTCCGACCCGGAGTTATAATTAAAACTTAAATCGAAATATCGGGGCCGTTCGCTATGTCACTGACCGAATCTGAATGGGAGCTAATTTTTTCAGGGCTTCGATTTGTGGGTTCTTGCTTTGTGATACAAAATTAATGATTTTTGGTCAGCACCGCAGCGTCAGCGGTACAAAGGGCCCGTGACAATAGTGTCCCGCTGTCTGCCATATTGACGGAAGGCCGGGCTACCTACGCTCCTGAGAGTTGGGACTGGCGAGCCTTTGTCAGCGGTAAGGATGATCGGGTGTATGTCGATATATAACTAAAGATATATGAGAATTAAACCAAAGTTATTTTAAGAGATATGTATTTGGTAATTTTTCCTAATTCAGACCTTAATTTTAAACTAAATATCATCATCCTCATCATACTAGCCAATGAAAATCCACTGCCGGTCATAGTTGGGCAGTGTTGGCAATCGCAGAGCGCAGCTTTCGCGACGGGGATTCTGCTGCCCATCCCCACCCTGTGCATCTGAACTGTGCTGTTCGGGATGGATATACTGCCATCTGTTGGTTCCGGCACCTTAATCACCTCTTACGACACTGGTGCAGTGGGAGGTACTATTCTACTCTGCCGGTACCTCACGGCAAACTGAATATAAATTACCTTATAATGTCCTAGAGAAATCTCTAGCTCCACATATCTCTTTTATGACATTTTTGGCAAAGGAAACAGTTCAAAGTGTTTACGATTTAAACTAAATGATTAAAAAATGTGGTAATTATGGATAACACTTGAACTGTAAATAATAGATGGCTATACGACTCTGGAATGTGCTTCCGTTAAATATTAAGCAATCCCTAATCATATTTATCCTGAAACGCTGACTCCGTACTTTATTTACTGATACTGCTTCTCTGACTTTTCTTCTCTAACTTTATAACCTTTTTTCTGATGTACGTAATTTTTTTTATATCATATGTTTTTATTGCGTGTATTTACACAAATATGTCACGTTTATCTATTTTGTATATATCTTGTCTGCACAACTATATCTATATATATTCTGTTTCGTGTAATGGTTGACTGGGAGATCATGTCATCTGGCATTAAGTCCGCCATTTGTACATTTTGTTACATTTTGTGCAATAAAGTTAAATAAATAAATATATTTCTCAGAATATCTTTAGGATATCGATAAGTCACCGGCACTAACTTAGTCCACTAAAATTTTAGACGTGTCATGTACCAAATGGAAGCTCGTGAGAATACCCACGGTATTTCATAAAACGATTCTCTAATTACGATTCCTTGGCCATATGCTGTTTATTTTCAATTTGTCCTTATTGTGCGACGGACAAGTGCCCCAACGTATACATATGATTAAATGCAACGCCGATTTGACAGTCTTATCCGAATAACCTTTTCGGTTAAGATTGATTCGCATGCTTTCTTAAAATTTATCATTAATTTTACATTTGTATCAAAAAATTACTGACACAAAAAACCAGAACTTTGCGTCGTTGGCCTTAATAAATTTAATGAGCTTCATTCATATCTCATAAACATTAATAAATATAGGTATGTAACATTTAGTAATACTTGGCAAATAACTAACGATGTTTTCGTTACTTTAATAGATCAACTCAAATTTATATTCATAATAAAACAGAACACATTTGCTTCGTATACTAACATTTTGAACTGTCACAGTTTAATATAAAATACCATATCATGGGCCCCGCAAACAAGATTAATGTTATCCGCTATATCTGTCATAATATTTCCAAGCAAACATTACACCGCACAATTCTCAGGAGTCACTCTACAATTCACAAGTCAGATGTGTGGCATAAATGTGTAGACTTTACTACTGTTTACACAAACATAAAGTGACAACAAAACGCATTGCGCCTATAAATTCTGCCGTTCGTTTCTTACACCTTGCTCTGCTCATTGTGACAACCAGTAACCGCAGTAAGGTTGGTCGAATCACCTCTATTGCCCTGTATAAGGTGCCCGAACTTAGGGTGGTCGTGTTGCGACCGCCATTTGGACCAAATAACGGGCATTGTTACAATTGTGCACACCCTACATTGTCGCTACAATTTATACCGATTCAATATAAATTCATTAGCAGTAAACTTTATAAATCTGGACCACAACATTCGGTCGACGACAGACTAGGTTATGGCCAATAAATTGGGGGATTATCTTGTCCGAGGGCCCTGATTAGGCACCATCAATGGAAATTGGGGGTAAGTCGGAAATTAAATCGCGTAAGCCCGGTTAATGGCTGATAAAATGGCGCGGCGACTAAATGATGAATTAAAGGATTATTAGTCAGCGACGAGCGTCGTAAATAATAGAACACCCACAGTCATAAATTGTAGATGGGCCGCTTTTAAAATTGTGTGGTCGTGTACGGTTTGACCATATAAAAGTTAATTGCCCATGAGCAATGACGTTACAGTAATGGAAGTTTTGTAAAATATATTCTACCGATTTCCATTGAACAGTTCACATATTCTGTCATGCTTATAATGAAACTAAATTAAAAACTACTTCGTATCTTCCGTTGCATACTGGTATTCGTACCCAGAAGCGGTTCAATAACCAGTGCGGACTATTTCAGTGGTATTTTTCAACTTGGTATAGAAAAACACCCTCTCTTGTATATTCAGTAATCATATTTTAAAATGTGTTTAGTCGGTTCCCCTTAATACATGACTTTATATGCCTACGAACCTACCACATCTAATTGTTTTGATTTTTTACACAAATTAAAAAAGAGTTTATGAAGTCGTTTACAGCCTTTAGTTGAGAAATTCGAGTTCAAGAACAGGCAAAGTTAATGACAAACCACATTATATGTACTATGTATATCATAGTATCTTAAAGTAATACCTTTTTACATAGTAGACTACCTTGTTACATACGGAGCACCATATTTTTAATACCGATTTTTTAGCTTTGTTTTGTTCTCTCTAATGCCGGACTTTTCCTGCTCCCACCTGTGTACAAATTGCGAAATTGAACTATATAGATTTGCAGTTCTATCACAAGCATTGCTCACATAGCCCGATATGTCAACCCCGTAAGTTTGCATTCTAATAAATGTTACTATACAAAATTAATAGATTTTCTCTCACTTTTAATCAATAAATTCCCACAACATCTCATCGGTCATGTATTGACCCTTTTGCGCGTGATAAGTTGCTTTAGTCACTTGTGTTGCGGATTACAGATAATAGGGAAATTACAAATATAATAAATAAATACAAATCATCATATAAATGTGGGGATGTGGGAACATGGATGACCCTTGCCGCACAAGATAGAGACGCTATCGAATTACGGGCTCGTCAACGATTAGGCTTCTTCTATACTTACGAGTAAAAAGTTTTGGTCTACAGTCATCGCAAATTTAAATGTTTAATGTTACATTTTACATACACAACATTACATACAGAGCAAAACTTGTTTGTCAATGCCTTTTTAACTGCATAGTAACTTTATGATCCATATACATAATTACACCAATGGAAATACTATCTAATAATTTCATTATACTTCATATGTGACTTGGCAAGCTTTTTTAATTTTATTATAGTCAATGTATATAATAAAATTATTTTAATTACACTATAGTCGAAATAAAAAATAATTTGCATTATCATAGCAGCTATAAAACGGCCACTGCAGGGTATAGGCGTCTCCAAAAAGGAGGGAAATTTGGCCATAATATCAACGCTGGGCAAGCGTTCGCAGAGCGTGCTTCGCGATAGGAAAGCTGCTGTCCATGCCCTATTGCAATTAAGCTGTGCTGTTTGGACGTCTGAGTCGTCCAGCAATAGGTTCGTCCGAAAAAAGAAGGGTGGATATACAGCCATCTGTCGGCTCCGGTACCTCAGTCGTCTCTTACGACATCCGGTACAGAGAGAGGTACTATTCTACTCCTGTGGTACCACACGGCATAATTATTTTGCCAACACCTACAATCTAGCCATTAGACTGTAAAACGCGTGTCCTTGTTAGGTGGAGCTGGAATTGACGTCTAAGTCGGCCAACAATATATTATGTCCGAAACAAAAACAACGCTTGTCATTTTCAAATAAATAATGTGTAACTATCTTCACCGTCTGTTTATATTTAGTTTTAGTTCCGAATTTCCCTAACAACTAAACCGATTAGACAGGAATGTCATTAGCACGTCGTTCATATATTATGTATAAATTTTGTAATAAGAACACAAACGATAAAGAATACAAATTAAGAGTAAAAAGTAAGTTACGAACCGAGATATGAACAAACTAGATTTACGCCCGTGACTGTTCGCAAGGTCTTTACTTCACTCATCATCCCAGAGGATCTCTTGTTTTTCTGAGAAGAATTATATGCTATGCATAGCTCGATAGGCTACATTGAGTTGGCTAATAAGACCATAATAGGCCCATAGCGATGGACTACGTTTCAGTGACATATCGTCGATGATAGTGCAATACCGCGTAAGTAGCAGTTGCAATTAGAGTGGAAAACTCAATTAGAAAAGATAGAAAATGGCCTTTATTAACTTAAGCTACATACGCGGTATTGAAGTATCATTGACGATATGTCACTGGTAATAAACATTAGTCGAAGGGCAGTGAGGTGTTATAAAGTATTATATAGTTTTTCGAACGCTGCCCAGTCGAATTGGAGCCGGTGATTGACCTCTTTCTTAAAGACAAACTAACCAAGCTGGACTATTTGTTGAATATCACTACTTTTACACTCCTAAAATTTCTCATTTCAGTTAAGAGCCCTGTCACGGTTTCCATTTCGTTAGCGATCTATATTTGCCAATTTGATTGACAACAGTCTTTAGGGTACCGATCGATCCGTCCCATTTCGGGTCTACCTATCATACATCATTCAATCACACGTCACGGTTTGAGTACGAACGATTCCTCTATCGATGGATTAGTTTGCATCTCTCCCTCTATATGTGAATTGTCATTACGTATTACCGTAATGTGTTAATAATTGCAGCATACAACTGCAAGAAAAATAAATATGAAGGCAGTTTTTAACTGTACTCATTAATTCTAGGTCACTTTTTGTTATATTGCTGTGGGTTACCGGTAGAGTAGAATTGTACTCCTCTTTGTAAGAGGACTGAGCTGTATATCCGTTCAAAACAGTGTAGCTCAAATGCATAGAGCGGGAATATTATCTGCGATTGTTACCACGCTTACCGAGCTTTTTCAGGGGGGGGGGGGGTATGTCTAAGAGTAGACTACCAATATATGAAAATGAAACACACCTATATTTCACTGTATCAACCGTGGGCTATTCACTGTTGTTTATACTTTCCCCAAAAAGCTGGGCTCCCCAAGGAAGCCCTGTTGCATTTTATCTACAGAACTACGCCCAGCGATTTCTACCACGCCTGCGTGGCGTGGTGATTATAATATTATAAAAAATATTTTTTTATAACTTACGGACTACTAATAATATTGATGTATTTGAATGTTTTTTGTTGTCTAAGATATGCAATAATTTTTTTGCATGGGGACATCTCAGATCATAACGCTATACTATTCATTTAAGGTAGAGTTGAGAAACAACTACTATTTATATGAAAAGATAGGTTGTACCTAATTTAATAAATTGCCATGGAATTGGATAAATACAATTGTAAGCAAAGTTAAAAATATGTACAAACCAGAAAACAAACAAAATCTTCGGATATCGAGTTATAAACAATTCCAGTGATTCATTCGGGATTCGCGCTGCGTCTAACAGAGATATACTGAAATGACCAATCACGAACGTGCACAGACTACAAAATCATACATTTACCTCAGAGTATCCATTGTTGTCACACCGATGCGCGACTTCTAAAGTTATCGTATGAATGAATTCAAAGATGCTAAAAGAATGTATAAAATATCTAGCATTTTCATGATGAAGAAGCTATTTGTTTCCCGCTATTATTAAGCGTTACATACTCTCATGTAGTTATTGCCACCATTAAAACAAGATATTGTTGTATGAAAATTTCACGGATTTGTTAAGTATGTAAATGTTATACACATAGTAAATATATACTGACTAATACTTTGGCTTTTAAAGCGTTTGCATAAGAAGTTTTTATAGTTATCATTCTTATGGATTGTGAAAACAAAATTGCGCAGCGCTGTCTTAACTCTTTGATTGACTTTGTCGACTTTTGGAGGTTATGGAACAAACCTAAAAATCGAACAAATAATTCATCATTACATGCAGACGATTGAACTTTACTGTGTTATAAGAATAGATAAAGAAAAATGCATACACTACGGAAGTTAAGTGCTTTGGTGCGTATTCTTCGTGTGTCACCTAACACATGCTGGGTGGAAGCCTTTTTAATAACCCACATTTTAAGTTGATTTATTCTGTTTCTATCACTACATAGATTATGTTTTTTTCATCTTTCTAAGACCCGTGAATACAAATAAAAGCTATTGCATATATTTTGATCCTCAATAAGTCTTTAAAAAATGCTTTTTTTTACTATGTTAACAAGATATTTTTTTAAATAAAATAAATTCCCACAACATCTCCTGATTGACCTGCAAACCTAATTACGTGATAAATCGCTTAAAGCACTTGTGTTACGATCAGATAACCGAGGAATCACAAATAATGTACTTAAATACATATATTTAACACCCAGATACAAAACAAACATAAATATCATCATATAAATAATTGTCCTCAGTGGGGATCGAACCCACGACCTTCGGCGCACAAGACAGATTTACTACCATATGCGCCATCGGGTCGATCAAAATAAGTAAAAACAATACCGAGCTAAATTTACATATTGCAAATTCGGTAGAGAATTTCGGTGTAACACTCGTATATTCGTAGGTCCGTTTCGATAGTTACATTTGCTCTGAAATCGGCTATTTTCTATGTCCATTAGTTTAATGTGATTCCTTTTAGATGTTGGGAGAGCGGCACGGTACTTACATACACCTAATGCTTTTAGTTTTTACCCTTACTTTGCCTTTAACTGCTTCATCCCCGTTCGACTGGAATAAAAATGTTTATTTTTATGCTAAGAACATACTTTGTCTGTGAGCTATTTTTATAAGAGCTACAAACAAAACAACATTGATCTGTTAAATATTCAGTCATCAGGACAATATACTGGTTAGGGAGTATTCATCATTATATCAGCCATTGGAAATCCACTGGAGATGAGCCTCCCAAAGAAAGGGGAAATTTTGTCCATAATTGCCGCGCTGGCCAATCGCAGATGGCTTTCGACGGAGATGTCGCGACTGTATCGCGACATGTGTCGGTTCTGGTAACTCAGCTGCCTACGACACCTGGTATAAAAAGGACAGTTATAGAGATTTCTAATTTTGGAAAAATATATCGCCTACTAATAATATCGTTTATATTTTATTATATTTACAACAAACAAATAAATGGATTTGAACCTACAACAAGTTATAAATAATCAACATACAAGTTCAATGCACAGTCTTAACAACTATATCTACTTATAGCACAACTTGATTTAAACAAATCGCATCGACAAAATCCAAAAGGAGTAGCGAAATAATCTACTACGAGAACGGCGTGTCAAGAACAGCAATAGTAAATAGAAACATTTGAATTCCTTGCACCTTCCCTATTGTAACCCCATAAGAAGACAATGAGACTTGCACGTACCTTTTTCGGGGAGCAACACCGTTTGAATCTCCTTCAATAAATGCCACGATTACGACTATTTCTGTAATGACTTCCTATTCTTGACAAGAATGCTAATTGGCTAATTAGCGTGCGTACACAAGTTATTTACGAGATACCGTGCAAATAATCAGATCCTTGCGTACCGACGCCAACAAAGCCATGACATTCATTGGTAGAGGTCAAAATACCTTACGGTCTCCGTCTGTCAATAGAATATACAGCATCGTTAAGTTTAAAGGGACCAATACTCTATTTCCCTAACGCCATAATTATGAGTCTGTTTTATTTAATGTGCCGTTAAATTTAACAACAATCGCCTTTTAGTGACGTGAAAGTGGACATCTTTATGTTTATATGCCGTTAAGATTAAGGCTTTTCGTAGAGCGCGGATGCAGACGACCGGCGAGCGCTGAGTCCCGCGCGGTATCATGGTAAGTGCATTACCGTAACTCAGGGGTATTTCTCGACTATCTTCACACTTTTCTCTGAGTGGAACACGTCACGCGTGCAGGAGGTGTTTAAATATTTTCACTTTATGACAAGTCAGCCGTAAATATCTTCATCAGACGTAGTAAAAAGCTTACGTGCCTTGCAATTCACGATCAGTGGATATCCTAGGTTTTAATAAAAAGTAAAGTTTGATTTGTTGTTTGATTGATGATGATTGCAGACAATATAAACTATTCTGATTGTGCAAATTTTATCTATACTAATATTATAATGAGAAAAACGATTTCTATTTTTGTTTGTAGGCTTATAAACTACTGAACCAACTTTGGAAATTTTGTCACTAATAGAAAGTTACACTTTTCTAGAATAATATATAGGCTATATTATATTTACAAAAAAATAGATAACAAACTATAGTCGCAATATTTTTTCATGACAAACATAGTTTATGACAAACCAACGTCTGTCAGGTCAGTAACCTTTGTTTTGTCCCCATACTCTTATGGGAAAAGCAACTACCTACAATGGAACCGAGAAGGGCTACTATTAGTAATTATTGTCAGTATGTGTGCTTGTAAATATTTTATGTACTACGATAACTATAGAAACACAAAACTTAAAAAACATAAAAATGAGTGATATTGGAGTGACATAACCTCAATAGTTATTCTACAACATTGTATTCTACACAATACTACGCGCGTGTTGTGTATTATTTAATTTATTTGTTATTATTAGTAACCAAACTGCAAAAAGCTAATCATCATACTAGCCATTAGAAGTCCATTGCTGGAAATAAGCCTCCCCAAGAAAGGGGAAATTTTGCCTATAATTGCCGCGCTGGGCAAGCGTTTTGGCAATCGCATAGCTCAGCTTTCGCGACGGGGATGCTGCTGCCCATCCTCGCCCTGTGCATTTAAGCTACTCTGTTTCGGATGGATATACCGCCACCAGTCGGTTCTGGAATCTTAGTCGCCTCTTACATGACCTGTTATAGGGGAGGTACTATTCTACTCTGCTGGTACCTCGCGACTTAAATCATCCGTAACTATAAGATAAACTCTCTGCACTTTGGTTACTTTATACTTTATTTTTTAAATGCCTATTATCTAATATACATCTAAATAAAATAAATATTATTAATTTTCAACTATATAAAAAATTCGTGGCAATTTGTTGACCGAGATGAACTTCTGAACTACTAAACTAATTTTAATCTGTTTTATACAGTACAAATTTATTCAAGTTATATTTCAATTTATAGTCGCAATATATTTTTTAATGACAAACATTGGTATATAGTTAAAACAGGATGTCTATCGGGTCGGCTAGCTATATATATTTTCTTTAATCCAACTCGGGTTGAACTAAAAGCACTGATTAATATACGTAGGTACTTTCACACTTCCAATAAAAAGAAAACTGTCATTTATGATTGCCAGGTGTATTTACAAACTATTTTTGACTTTTGCAATCCCCACAATCCCGCGGGCACCGCACAATAGGGTCCTTTACCGCCACATCCCATAGCATTGTGATTGTCAAAACAAGATCAGTTACAATAAATCTTATTAAACCTCCGCGCCACACACCGCCATTCATGGTCGCCTTACAAAACCTCAAAAGAATAAATAGCTGTTTACGGTAAGAATATCGGAGCTTTTTATGATACCATCTGCTCTACCTGGGCATTGATGTCCGAAGATAAAAATAATTAGCCACATGTATATTGGTATTTTAAAAGTCGTTAATGTATATACAGATTTATCTTCAAGATACACAGACCAACATAATAACTTTCATAATCTAAATAGTGTGAAACAAATTTCTTTGAGTCTTCTGTTGTGCTTCAAAAGTTTTTGACAAAATCGATGTATTGTTTTAGACAAAATCGGTTTGGATCGACACATTTTTAAACTAACCAAAGTTATATATATATATATATGCGAACACAAACAACGCTTGAGTCGAGCGAGCATTGTGAAACATTTTTGAAGCTTGTATTATGTCAAATCATTAGTGTTTGAAATGATGTTCGTCAAATGATCTTTTATGACACAGCAATTTTATATTAGGACATGAACTAGCAATTTTATATTATATAAATTGATTCATTTATTTCATTGTTTAGGCAATTTTGTTAGTATATTTAATGACCAGTATATAATAGCTTACTTCAATGTCTGTAACATTTATACATAAACTACCTGACCCGCGATTTGATGAAATGTTGTAAAATTACTATGTCCTTCCTTGTGCCAGCTAACGCGCCGTCTAGTATGTTTTCTTTCCGGAGTACCTAATATTGGACTACTCAGACGTCAATTCCAGCGCCAACGGACGGAGAGGGTCACCTAACCGGTAATTATTGAGCGACCCTATGCTCGATTGTACCTCAGTTAATCGACATATTATATATTACACAACATATACCGATGACGATCATTTGAGGGCGCCTCTATAAATACGATCAGGTGCCTATATTGAAGGACAGTAAAGGTTTTTGCGAAAGAGGAATAATTGAGCCACGCTAGTGCGGTCGATTATTGCTTTCGAAGCAGAGACTGCACGTGTTCACTGGCGCACTCCGTGATTAGAGTTGCAGGCCGATAAGTGGCCTAGCAAATCCTGAGGGATCCGGGTTTATCAAGCGGAGCCGGACTGCGGCGGGTAGATATAACCAACGCCTTCAACACGCTGCCGAGTCGGCACTCCGGTATCATGGAGTCACCTCCAAGAAAAGAGCATTGTGGTTGAGAGACGCGCTGCGTTACAGCGTCGTAACACCAGCTGCGAGTTTCCACTGGGCTCCGTCTTAGGAGTTCGCTATTGTTATTATAGCAACCAGACAGATCTGGTGAAGGCCATTCGCTCGCACTTATCGGCCTGGATCAATCGGCAATTTGGAGCTCTCACCATCCATATAACACAAATGTTAATAAAGCCGATACCTGTTTAAGAACAGCCCACCAGCCACCATCGTGGATGGCCAAAAGACACGGCCCAGCATACATGGTCAGTCTGCCCAGCCTGTTTGGACGCCAGTTTACGCGCCGTGCTTGTAACGGCACTGGGATCGAGTGGCTTGTACCTCGATTTAGTAATTGGCGCCATAGCTGGCAGCAAGACAGCATGGAACGCCGTAGCCTCATACTGCACAGCAGTAATGACCCGCAAAGAGGCTGATGGGCGTGCCAGAGAGGCCGACCCCAGGTGTAAACGACGTCTCGGACGGACAAGAGCTGTGCACCTGCGCTGTATACCTCAGGGGTGGCCTGTTTGAGGTCATCCGCCTGTCATCAATGAGTATACGTCGAATGTATCTTGTTTATGCTTTTTGTTGCTAAATAGTATTAAAAGGTAATCTGCGCCTTTTCTGATTTCTCCATTATAGGTCTAACAAACAAAACCCGTACCAGATTAATATAGATTGTAAAAATTTTTCAAATTTGTGTAGTGATAATAATTTCTGATTCGTTTTTTGTCAAATAACAAGAAAACTAAAACATCTGCTTAAAACATATTATATATTTATATGTAAATAAATAAGTTATCTAAAACAAGGTACATACATTTTGCCTTCATACTTTACTCCTTATTTTTATTTAAAACAACTAGAAATAACCACATATAAACATTTACCGGAAAACGCCATCTGTTGTTAAATTATTGAACGACGTGTTTATTTCAATAGCAAAAAGTCTTTACGTTACAAAGAAGGAAGAATAGATGTCACTAATTCACAAATTTACAAAATACAGGCTTCTACGTATATATTGTTGTAATACTTATAGTTAGATTTAAACCGTTAAAATTAGGATATTAGTTTAGTTTTTAGTATTTTTAAAACAATATCATACCATGAATACTTTATAAAAAAAACATTCTAGTTTAGTCAAGTCTATGGTTTGACGTATGTCAGATAAAGTCAAGAGAACGGAGTAGTTGCAGCTACCAAATACTAACCAATCACAGAATGGAATAAATACAAGGGACCAATAAAATTAGTTCTTTTGACAATTCGATGAAACAGAGGAACTAAATGCATTTGTGATGCACGATTGTATGAATGCACCTTGTTTGCTTTGTGTTGTTTTGAGAGTTGAAGTTGCTGCGTGTTGTTTTTGTGAATTAGTAAAGAACGTGTAATAATTAAATCGGCGGAACAATTAAAAAATATGCCAACTACGTAACAAACAAGGGGTAAGTCCCATTTTACTTAAAAACTTTTCGACGGTTACGTTAGAATCTTCTGCAAACTCCTAGTGCAGACGAGTGTAATCATTCATAGATTTCTATTATTACAAGAAAAGATGAATACTCTAATATAATATGCTAAAATAACGATATTGCTTACTACACTTCAGACTCGAATAATAAGGATATCATAATTATTTTTGAACTTTACATTTTCATCTGGTTTCATTCATAATACAATATTGAAGTTCCTTATCGTTTAATTCATAAGAAGCCTATTTTAATAAAATTTATTATGTGTTTTATACAGAACGTTTTTTTGAGCTGTAACATTTAAAATAATGTATTTAAAACTTTGTATATCAAAATTGGGTCTTAAATTTCTGTAGATTATTTCCTATAACAATGACAAGTAGTTTATTTATAATCTAACTATAAAGGGATATTATTTAAAGTTTGTAGAGAGATATAATATATTTCTGATATGTGGTGTGAATGTAATAAAATGTAATTGTCTATATTATTTATTATTTTAGATATATACATTTTAATAAATTACCCATTCAGGTTTCAATTATGTTGAACATAGAAATTATGAATAGTTGTACAAACAAAAATATATTCATGATTTTTGTGGTATTCTGATAAATTGAGTTTTGTTATATTATATAAATAACCTGTGAATGTGTAGATAACAATACATTTTGTACAGTGTACTATTTTTTAATAATAGTATAAACCTATATAATAATGGTAAAGAGTTTGTTTCGTTGAACAAGCTTATCTCTAGAACAACAGGATGAATTCGAAAAATTTATCTACTGTTAAATTGTCTATTAATAGTAGAATGCTATAAGTAAATAATATCATTTCTTCATCAATAAAAAATGGAGCCAAAACACAGGAAATATATTTATTTCGTGTGCTTTCACTGCATACACTGCATAAACCATTAAAGTTTAGAAAAAAAAACATGTATGACAAGATTGTTTGCCTTATACTCTATATGCTCACTTTAAGATTGTACTATGAGTTAATATTTCCATAACTAAAATAATTTAGTTAGATCGGTCAAGGCTGAGGGTTGAAGGTTCACGGCACTAGTGGATGCTATTATTAAATGTAATGAAACATCATTTTAATAGTTGTATAATATGATTCATTTATCTTTACAGTACCAACCATCAGGAAACAGCAGTGTATACATTTTTACTAATCATTTTACAGGTTTTTGGAGTATTTTGTCTCAATTTACTTTATACAGATATATATTTAATATGACATACATAGCCTAAAAAGATGACCAATTAACTGACCCCTATTCCAAATAATTTCTGAAGTGCGTATTACATTACATATTACCATCTGCTGTTAGATAGAAATCCCAAAATATTTCTATTCTGTTTATAAATGTAATATGAGAATTATGATGATATTTTTTGTATACCTGGGTATTTTATTTCTTTTAATGACTCAAAGGTTGATTATGAAGTTATATTTATATGTAAAACTTATTTTATTAGATTTTCAGGTGAATGTTATAAGAAAATAAATAAAAATGAAGCAATTGACCTACATTAGCTTAAAGGAATTGTTGATACCAACTAGTATTAACAAGTTAAAACCTGTTACAAAAGCCTTTTGTTTTGTGACTCAATCCATGTACAATACATGCCTGTACTTGATGTAACTTGGCTTGTCTGTACTTGTCATTTCATAAAATGCTTACAGTTCTAATGTGTTTATTGTGTATGCCACTGTTTAAAAAAATAGGTTGTAAACAATTTCAGCAAATGATTCCATAGTTTTCTCAATTCAACTCAATTTATATTGTACTGCCAAGTCGCATTGTTAAGCTGCATGTAATTATTATTTGTCACTTAAGTAGATTTCTTTTCTTTAATAAATAGATTTAATATTAAATTACATCGTCCGCGTATATTTCACTTACCATCGGCATCCCGGGACTTTTATATTCCTGAGACTAAATGTAAAAATATATCTGAAACTCCAAAAAATATTTCAAAAAATACCTCAAACTTTCTCGTTTATAACGTTATGGAAGCGCTCTGCGGTGGCCAGCGTGTGACATCACGCGCGCGATAGCTAGCTCTTCAGCGGTCGCATATCGACATTCATTTAATATGATGCAATGTAATAATTTGACATAGATAAAGATGATATTTCTTCAATTTTTTAGATCCAAAGCAAATTTTACTTCAATTGCAACTCCCAAGTCACTTGCAAAAAATTATCATTGTAAGTTTAACTAAGGTATGTAACTTTTATCATTATGATAAAACTAACCTTCCGCCCGCGACCTCGCCCTCGGGATCTTCATTTCTTAGAGTAAGCACTTTCCAAGGATTCCAAACTTCCTTGTCTGTACTGTAGTTCCCTAAGCTTTAAATTATCTACCTACAAACGCAAAATTTCACACACAATGGGTTCACTGGTATAGCAATGAAAGTGTACAAATAAACAGGTATACTTTCAGCGAATTAGAACCTTACTGCGGAAGATAAAAAAATATCCAAATAACAGTAAAAACCGGATCATATATTGTAATAATAAGCGTTATAATATCCCAAGAGTACCCCTCTTGGAGGTACTAAGGAACAGAGAAAAGACCACATATTAAGGTCTATTTCTCGCGCCAAACAGTGTGTTCGTATTGCTGTGTTGTAAATATTCTAATCACAAGGTTGGCAACAGTTGGCGGTGTTGCTTACTATCACGCGGATCATATCCATTTATCGACTAAATCAAATACAAAAAAAAACTGACAGATAGACGCTAACTTTAGCCGAACGTATGAATTCCATTAGGAATTCAGGAGTTAACTCAAACTATTAAAATAATCGACGATTGTATTACCCCTGTATTATATTAAACCTAATTAGTATTATTATTAAGTGTATCTTTTTAATTTCACTTTCATTTTGATCAGAATAGATAAGATTTTGAAAAAATCCGTAATATTGTCTTAAGTTTAATTTTAATACGTAAATATATAAATTAAGCCCCCGTACCAGGTGTCCTAAGAGGCGACTAGGGTACCAGATTTGACAGATTTCGGTATGTCAATCCGTACAAGTGTAACTCAAATCCACAGGGCGGTAATGGGCAGCAGAATCCCCGTCGCGAAAGGTGCGCTCTATGATTGCCAACAGGCTTGCCCAACACGACAATTATGGACGAAATTTCCTCTTTCTACAAAGGCCTATGTCCGGCAGTGGTCTTTCAATGGCTGATGTGATAATGATATAAATAACAGTAGTTCTCGCTCCCACAAAATGTCTGAAAAAATCATTTTGCTGGATTTCTTTCGGTACATACTAGCGTAGGCGTTTGCAACAGCATATATAATAACGAAAATTGATGAAAAACAACTTGTTTTTCGACTCTGTAATTATTTCACATGACCATTACGCATGACTACGTACGAAGGTTGTTACATCTACCTACCTATTCAATAGCACGCTGCCTAACTCATTCGAGGCCCGTATCAAATTTTTCGGAAGAGTACATACATACTTTTAATTTTAAAAAATCACACACTTTGTCATATCATTTTTATAATATTAACTAGGTTTCAGTTTAGTTTATTAAAAGTACAGTTTTAAATGTATTAAATATATTTATTTTTAGTTACAAATATTTAGTATGGTTTTCCAGTGTGTTGCTAAGTTCCTGTGCCCACGACATTTGTCTCTTATATAAACAAGACATTACTGTAATATATGTATTGTCCAGTGCCAAAAATACAGTTTGGGCATACTAAATAAATAGGCACTCCGAGTTACCCCTTTTCGATCACACGAGGATGGAGGCGATAGCACTGGAATAGACGTCTAAGTACATAGTCCATTTAGTCCATTAAGCATTTAGGTTATCCGTAATATTTTTTATCTATAATTATAGTCTTGAGATAAACTTAGCATAAGGAAACTTATTTTCCTAACGGCTCGATCAATACTGGCCTTGACAATCATAGTGCGGTCATTGACATAGTGTTCTCGTATTTTAGCCGTGTTTGTGTGTTTTATTATGTAGGTGGCACTAATTTACAAGGTCGCACTGCTCAGAGTTTGAGACATCATTCTCAGTTTGAATTTTAATCTATACAAGAACACGTGTTTTTTTATATACTACCTATTTCTTAATTTTCTTTTTGGAAGACATTCAAAGAGGTTGCTTTTTCACGTATTGGACTTTAATATTGAAAGTGATTGTTGCTACCGGACTTCACGGTAAAGTTTCGTGTTATATTGTTTCTAACTAGCAACGTAAAATGTTTGAATGAGTATTCCGTACAGAAGTTAATTTATATTACAAGTTTGTATGATAACATGTAAAGTGCTAAAAGTTTTATTAATAAGTATTGTACAATAAAAAATTATATAAGTATAACTACTTATATAATATTTTTTTTGGTGAGAAAATATAGGCGAAATCAAAATATTCATAAAATGTCGTAAATAATTAATTATATTTTTTAAACTATGAACTTAATAATAACAAATAGTCCGCTTGATGGCAAACGTGAACGCAACCTATAGATACTTTGTCATCACAAAGATATCACTATCGCGTCGCCAACCTTGTTAACTACCTTTGTTTACCTCTAGTAAAAGGTGAAGGTAGGAAAGGTTGTTTATTAGCAAGAGTTCCGCAATAAATATAATACTATTAAAAAATCTGTATAAAATATAAAGTATAATCTAAAATACTACACGTACGTTAGAATGGACCTACTCATAACATAACCTACTTTTTTGTGATATTTTTGTATAACTGTATCTAGGTGTGGTCTATTATAATTTAAGTTTAAACGAAGCTACCATTTGGAAGGGAAGTTTTAAAGATGTAGTAAATGCATATGTTATTGCCAGTAAAATTATTTACAATATTAATTGTTTGTTTGTTTTAACAGAAAATGTTAACTAAACTTCGTTTTAAAGCTGTTACAAGAGCAGTTTATTTTGAATATTATCTCATAAAACTGTATTATTTCTATAATTGAGTACACGCTTACCATCATGAAGCGGCTGTAGGATGCAACGTAGGAATGGTTTCCTAATTTTCTTTGACGGAATAAATGGTCGGTAGAAACATTTATAAAAATCCATATGAGATTAATAATAACCTGTTTGAATAGACTTCTATTTATAAAGGTACTCGTATTTGTGATAGATAATATCGACGTTTATATACATAACAAAATATAAGATAAATTACCAAAATCCCTACTAATATTATAAATGCGAAAGTAACTCTGTCTGTCTGTTACGCTTTCCCGCTTAAACCTCTCAACCGAATTTGATGAAATTTGGCACAGACAATCTTTAGACCCTGAGAAAGGACATAGGCTATGTTTTAATTCGAAATAACGGTTGAGAGGGGTCGAAAGGGGGATGAAAATTTATATGGAAGTATCGCTATTTTTAGAGCTAGAAACTTGAAACTTATTTTTCAGGCCATTGATTCGATATAAAGAGGTATGGTACCCAAAAAACTATTCCGCGCGGACAAAGTCGCGGGCACAGTTAGTATAAAATAAATATAGGCTGTTCATGCAAATCGTGCCGAAGGACAATGTAATAATTTTACTTAATATTGGAGTAATTCTCATCTACATCATAGCAACCGCCGAACGTCCACTGCTGAAAGAAAGAGGCAATCGTGCCATAAGTGCCGTGCTGTGCATGTTGCATGTTGCCAATCGGAAATGTTACGGGTACCCTACGACGGATATTGGAACATATTATTTTTATTTGTCTTCCAAAACTGTTTACATGTCAACTTATTGATTCTAGTTACAATGAAATAAGTATGCACATGATTTGTTCGCAAAGCAATGTGAAATAATTCTTTTGGTGCAGATGATCCAGCTGATAAGATGGATCCAAAAAAAAAAATGCTGTTGCAACAGCACCAGCAAGATATCGTCAAGGATCTAGATGTGCACTTTATACTCGACGAGCTGTACACCAAACGCGCGATCGCAACTGAAGACATCGAGCAGTTATATAATAAGGTATAGTACTTTTGAATACTTACTAATATATCTTGCTGTACAATTTCGATGTCTAACACGACATCAGTCGGGAAATACACTAGTGTGCCTTTTAGCCAAAGCATATTACTTGCAAAGGATCACAAAATTAATAGGTACAGAAATAAATCTATGTACAAAGTGCGCTCGAGCAATGCATACATAGATACCATCCACGGATAAGGTATTCTGGACGTGTTGAAACCAGTGCGTGTCCAAATCTGCTTGAGCCTCTTTTCAGTATTTTATTTTAGTTTTTATTGGTTTACATTTCCGATCTTCCGGTTTCAATATTAACTGTAATAAACCTGATACGAGTGCCACTACTTTTGTGTATAAGGCCAAGTTGACAGCCCCAGTGCGACCGCCAAACGTGAAAAGTGAAGTAGACATACATCCGATTTGCTCTTGTGCCTATCGGTTTTGTGGGAGGCCCCTGGGTTGAAGTAAAAATCGTTGAGCAACTATTTTTTTTTATAAGTATTCGGAGTAATCAAAATCCGAAAATCGAGAGCGAATACTGGCAATAGGTACGCTTACGAATGATTTAGGCGGATGTGTTGCATTTATGAAGTAAACAGTAAACGATGATTGAGTTGGATGGAGCTGATGACCAACCAAAGTAACTAATATGTAATTTCTTTGTAAATATAGCAGTATATTATGCTATATTTATCTTTCACTGACGCATATCTTAGCATAATGTAGATAAAGTATAACTGAACTAGGAGCTCCAGATAGATCCTATGTTACCTCTAAAACCTGTGATTTCTGACTTTACAAGACCCAAGACTAATGTTTACTGCCAGTAACTCTATGTCATTCGGGTTCTATCCCCACCCAGGATCGACAAATATTCAAAACAGTACATTTTATTCATTAAGGCCAGGCGCGCACTACGAATTTTTCACCGCGCGGCAGAAAAGAGCAGCGGCATAATGTCGCACTATAACACTGTGCCAAACAGTTTTAAATTGTATTGCGCGCACTTGACGGCAGAGCCACCGCAGCGGCGAAAGGTCTGTGACAAGTTACAACTTGTTTGCGGCGCGGTAGTTCATCATCTTTTTGTAACATATTTGAATAGCTTTGAATGCACGCACTATACGACGTTTCGCCGCTGTTTTGTGTATTTTGCATTGCAAAAGCAACGATGGCTACGTCAATTAATTCAAATGATCTTGATGAAGAGTTTAATATTGAAATGCTTATTATGCATTCTATAATATTTGAAGAACTTGTCGGGGTAATCATTAAGTTCGGAAAATATTTTAGAAAACTGTCTGTTGTTTAAACGATTACGAATAAGAAGATGAATCCAAAATCGTTTTTTCTTTTTTCGAGCTCTAATTATCAGAGCGCAAATACAAGTTGTTTCTACTAAATCCATTTTAAAACTGATAATTTTGATGCGGCAGTAAGCCGTAGTGCGCGCGTTTACAGATTTGTATTTGTTTTGCCGCACGGTATAATGTCGCGGATTTTTTTGCCGCGCGGCGAAAAATTCGTAGTGCGCGCCTGGCCTAACATGTCTCTTAGATAAGTCGCTTAAAGCACTTGTGTAACGGACATCAGACGACAGTGGATTTACAAATATAATACTTAAACACATTTATGACACCGAGACGTTGTTTTAAACGTACGTTCGTTTGTTTGAAAATATTGATCATATAAACATTATTGACATTATAGAAACCGATGTCGCAAATTATAGTGATCCTATCTTGTTCGCCAAGGGTCTTGTCGATCCCCACCCAGGACAAATATTTATATGCATAGTATGCATTTAAGTATATATTATTACATTTGTGATTCTTCTATAGAGTTATCGATTACTGAATGTATTTACAATATAACGTAATATTTGATACTACAGTAAAAAGATAGTAACGGGAGGATATCTATATTAACATATTTTTTTTATTAAGATTGATTTAAATTTTCTCGGTATCTAAGATTGACTAGTTGGCCACTTCACGGGAATGCCCATGTTTATAACGGAATTACCACTGTTACTAACTTACCAAGGTAACTTGATACAAAGTATAGACGGAATTTCCTTTTTATGAGGGTCATCGCGAATTTTAAATACTTCGTCGTGGCTTTATCTGGGAAATAACTTCATGAGTCGACTAATCTTTTAAATATAATTTGGATCTAAATTGAACTCTTAAAGCACACAAACATATTATCATAACTCATTCTGAACAAGAGCATTAATCCTTGTTTTTTATTGTCACCCACGTCTCTTCACCAATAGTAACTTACGTCATTATTTATTTGGAACTTAGCAAAGCGGAATGTACCGAGAGATATTTTTAACACTATTTATATCCAAAACTGCTCACGTCTCCGATAATATTATTGGATAAAATAACATGTAGAATAAATATACTTTTGTACCAATTGTTTCGGCAAATCCAAATTACAGGGAAGATGCTAAAGAAATAATATTTAGTTTTATTAATTTTTTTAGGTATAAAGCTGAGTAGGTCAATCACCTTCTCCTACGTTACCGGCCCATTTCGTTAAGACTTCTGTGGTGTTTGATCGGTCCAATAGTATATTTATACCAATTTAATGCAAGTGTTATTTCTTTCGATGCTTTAATATGAGGAACATGTGGTAGTTTCCCTATCGTGTGCGTTCGATCTAGGTTGCAGGTTCGATCCCCACACAGGATAAATATTTATGTGGCGAAAATTTGTTGTGTCTATATGTTAAATATGTGTTGTATTTTAATTTCATCTGATGACTAATATCCGTCACTCAAGTGGCAGTAGCATCTGCCTCGAAATCGGGACAATGTATGGTATGACGTGGAAATTTATTATTTTACTAGCTAACCCGGCAATTGTTGCCTTGTCTTAACTAGAAATATATATATATATATATATATATATATATATATATATGTTTATCATATCAATTGAAATATAAAATATCCTATCTCTCAGGTTGAATCTACACAGTAAGCAAAAAAATATTGAAATCGATTTAAATAATCATCCTGGAAAAACATTATTATTATCATTCTTTCAACAAAATATGTTAATTAGTGCCAATATCGATTCAATTTCAGAACACCCGCGCTGAGCGCGTTCGATACTTAATCGAGTGTCTCGTGCAAAATGGAGACGACGATGCGTTCCAGGCCTTTGTCGACTCCTTGGCGAAGGACTACAACTGGCTTTGGAAGAAATTGTCCATAGAGTACGAAGAACCGATGCTCAACCAGAGTTTAGAGGACAGCCTCAGCAAAGGAGATGTGCCGAGGCTGCCGAAACACTATGCTAGGCGTACAGCTGTGGTATGAATTTTTAATATAATTAAATAATATTTTTCAGCACACATTATAATTCCCAAGAAGCCTAGCCTTCCCAAGAAAGAGGGAATTTGCCCATAATTGCCGCGCTGGGCAAGCGTGGTGGCAATCGCAGAGCGTAACTTCGCAGTGGGAATGCTGCTGCCCATTTCCGCTTTGTTGCATTTGAGATACACTGCTTCGGGTGGATATACTGCCATCTGTTTATTTCGGTACCTCAGTCGCCTCTTACGACAACTGTTGCAGGTGGAGAAACTATTCTATTCTGCCAGTAGGTACCCCACGGCTACAAACTGAATGATGGGAAAAATGTCTGCACACTAATGTGAAAGCACTATGCTGATATATGCAATGGATAATCCCACCATTGGATATGATTTACTAATTTGCCGGATGACAGAGACAGACTTTCAAGACTCGCATGTTGCAGTTACATAAACTTCGCAGTGTGTTGTAAAATGTTAGCGGAACATTCTGCTCACTCTATCGTGGGGAGTTTTATATAATTACAACGGCAAGATAGTGACGCATATGACAGATACTTGCTTTGTGGGACTAGTTGATAACTAAGTAGGTACCTATTAACCGCTGTCACTAGTTTAGAAATGCTTAAAATAGTCGTTCTTAAGTGGATTTCCACAGAATAATTTTGGTCCAAAAAGTATTTTATTCTGAACCTATTGTTAGCCCAGTTTTTATTATCTTGTTGATCGCGCTAGATATCAAATATACAGCAACATATTATCTTATTCAATTGTTTTTAATAAACTCTTTAAGAGATTTTTTAATCTATTTTTACTATTTCATAATAGCAAAACTGGCCAGTCCTGGTAATCGCAAAGCGTAGCTTCGCAATGGGGTTTCTGTTCCCCATACCCGATCTGATCTATTTGAGCTTCGCGGTTTTGTATCTAAAACCGCTATATCGGTCCCGTTAGAGTCGTCTGTTTTTCCTGGTACAGAAAGGCGATGTTTATTTGTAAGTTTTTATTTCGTCAGCGGACGGAGTTAATTGATAATGCTGATACTATTTCTTGGACGTCTTATGTTTTTATCGTGTAACATGTATGTCCTTCGAGGCGACTTTTTAATGACGATAATGAAATTGGATCTGACTCAACCCGCCACTGTGTCCGTTGGATGTTTCTGTAGTTGCAATCCTCCAAATTAAGCCACTAAATCAAACCAAGAAGCCAATCAAGCGAAAAAACCTTAGTTACTCTCAAAGCTCGAGTGTAGTGAGAGTAACTTAGCTTATTTCGGCGCACCAAATTCCGTTCCGATCTCTTAAACTCTGAAGCTGCGTCCAAGATTCTCGTGAAATTCCGTGGCGAGGAAAATACGAGGGTGTTTAGGCATAACCCTTACCTCATATACTAAATTAACTACTTCGTGAAGTTTAATCAAAAAAATGTGGCGTATCCCAGCTTAAACACTCGTTCAAAACACGTCATTCATAGGAGGCTTCGATGCTTTTCAACAATAGAAATATGCAGACAATATCCATCATATCAGCCATAGAAAGTCCACTGTTGGACATACTGCTGCACATCCCCACCCTGTAGTATATAACTGTCTTATTTCGGATGGATATGCCGCCATCTGTCGATTCCGGTACCTTAGTCGCCTCTTACGACACCAGAGAGGGAGAGATTCTACACCCTTGGCAGGTATGATTGTTTAATATAAGCTAATGAGTGGCCTTTTTTTCTGTTGACGCTGGAACTAACGCTAAGTATTTTAAATTGAATACTTATTGAATAATATATAGCAACTTTTTAGAACTTTCTTATAACAATCAACAAAATTATTTTATAATATTCCTTTATGCTACTTTACCTTTGCGTAGTATTAAATAAAGTCACTAATAGTAAATAACTGACGTTTGGTAAAATAATAACAAAAGATAAATTTAACAAAAAATTATGATCCCCAAATTTAAACTTTGATACGATTAGTCTGGCGAATGAAGACTGTTGGTAATTATATTTATTATGCTATTAATAAAGATAGTTCCGATAAATCGCACCAGCATTAGAAAACGCGGTAGTTTGCTGTGATTCTTTGTATAAAAAAATCTTTTGATGTGAGCTAATGCCTTTAATAACGAAATACGATGGCGGTGATATTTAGTGGATTCACCACCACTGAATTGAGCCTTCTATGTACAGACAGGCACTGTGTATACCAGGTTTGTAATTTTGCGAATATCGCAACATTTAATTCTACTAATAAATCTAACATTGTTCTGACCTCGCAGCGGAATGTCACGCCCGTTGTATGTATAACTGACCCGAAGGCACAGATGGTAGTGATCCTTTCAAATGTCGTGCACCCATAACAACTATTTATATGATGAATATTTATATCTATTCTGTTTCTGGGTGTTATTTATATGTTTCTAAGTATATAATTTTAATTCCTCTGTTGTCTGATACCCAAAACAAATTGATTTAAGCTACTTATCTCGCAGTCAGATCAACTTATGAGATGTCGTGTATGATCGATGTATTTACTATTTATTATTTAGAGCAATTGAAATATAGTTTAATAGCAGTTTAAGACTGTCTTCATCTTCCCGCCTAGCAAACCTTCATAAATGCCTCCCTTCGTCGCCCTCGCACTGGCACTCCACACGCACTTCTTTTGTGGAGCCGTGTTCGCGATAACCGATCGCTCTTAGTTCTCTGTTGCAAAATTTAAGTTTATCCCCAACGATAATCAGATACTTAGATCGAACCTCAGAGGCGCTCTCGAGTTATCGACCATCGATCCCGCTCAGACCCGCGATCCTTGCGGGGGAGGCTGTATCTAAACGCGCAGTCGCCGCCGTGATACGCAAGGCCATTAATAATAATTAACATAAATAAACAGTACAGTTTATATTACGAACTTTTATGCATAAGGTAGTAGACATCATACAAAAGTTCGTCTACCGCCAAATATCAGTGTTTGTATTGCTGTGGTCTCGTCTGGAGGGTAAGAGAGGCAGTAAATTTACTGTGTAATGTTGCATAATTTAATGAAGTCACAAGATTAGTTATATCTATGTGACAACCCGTTAGTTATATCTATGTGATATTACGAGCGTCTATAGGCTGCAGTGACGTTTATAATCACGCGGACTACATGCTTGTTAGTCGACTTATTCTAGTAAAAATGCATTTGTTATAAGTATAAATGTTTTGTTACCAATATAGGAATCGGAGATAGCCACGAAGCTAAGCCAACTGGAGCGACACAAGTTCCTGGTTCTGCACGGCATGCCTGGCTCCGGCAAAACCTCGGTCGCCATCAGCGTGTTGCGAACCAATTCCGAACTCATTCATAGCAAGTTCAATGGGCACGTGTTTTGGTTCAACCTCAGCAACTGCAAGACCAAGGACGAAGTCGTCGCTCAGCAGAATAAGTATGTAATATACAATAATAACTTATATATATCCAGTGACGGTACAATGGCGTAAAACAGAGTAATGAACGCGGTTTACTTATAGAAAAATAATTTGTATTCATAATTCACAAAATATCTCAGGCATTGTCATTGACCTGACTCCGTGATAAGTCGCTTGTATTACAAATTAATCACAAGTATGATTATGCTTAAATACACCTGATACAAATCAAATACAAATATTCATCATATAAATACTTTTACTGGGTGGGGATCGAAGCCACGACTATTAGCGTATAAGATATCTGCTGAATGCGCCATTGGGCTTCATCAAATAACGTCTATATCAACGTTTTTAAAGATATGAAGTCTCATATCTGAGCGTATTTACGCGTAGATGCCCTGGCAGCTTTGCCTGTTTGCGCTTCTTTCCCTGTTACATATAATACAGTTAATCACCAGTGTTGGTAAATAAACGCCGTTCATTTGTATAAAAATGTAACGGCGCATGTAGTGACTACCTCATTGTATATTATATTTATATTATTTATTAATAATAATTCTTAACAATAGTTACATGATAAGGCACAGATAAGATAAGAATTGTATATTTTGATGCTTAATTTACCTATCACATTTGGCACGGAGTTTTATATACTTACGAATATAGCATATGAATCACTGTTATCATTACTATATAATATACCATATGATAACGGTTGCGTGAGCAGAAATAGATTACTGAACGGCGTATCTTGATTTGGTTTAGCATAAATAAGTGACTTGGCAAATTATCAATCATTTTAAGATATATTGTTAAGCAGATCCCGGGTAACCAGACCAAACTTGGCTGAGCGGTATTAGCCTGCCACAGTCGCAATATCAAGAACTGCAACATAGTCCTACTAGACTACATTTTTTTTTATAAAATAAAGACAAAGCCGTAAAAAGTTGTAATCCGCGTAATTATAGATTATATGTACGTTTCATTTTGATAACTTGTCTAATTATTCTTAATTATTCGTTGACTGTCCGTCGCGTGGGAATAATCTAAACAACAATTGAATTAACAACATTAATTGCACTGGACCTGCAACTGGTTGAACTAGCTTTTGTCTTCGACTTTGTCTACGTGTACCCCATTTTACATGGTGTCCCCCACCCATACACATGTTGTCCCCCACCTATACACATGGTGTCCACCTATTTTACATTTACGTTCGTATCATGAGTGCTAATATATATATTGATAACACACACATTCGCTTATGTAATATGTACTAGTATATGTTTAATTTTTGGGGTGTTAGATATGTTTAATAAAATCGCTACTAATTATTAAGCCGCGTCTGTCTGAATGCGGTAAGCCAAGTAGGTACCCACCGAATGTTAGGTACATTTTGATACTGTTTTCGCTAATAGTGATTCATGATGCAGGTTTGGATGAATGATTCATTATTTTTTTGTGTCTTCAATTGATTTGAATATAACGATAAAACAAAGATTTTTGCGTGTAAAAATATACTAAACTAAACCTAAAAACGTGAATAAATTATGTACATTGAATAAATAAGCTCAAAGACACAACCAACTGTCGATTAGTCTACTCCGAAACAAATAATCGGGTCGCTTTCAAGTGGCGATTGGTAAGCACCGCGACGTGGAGTTGCCTCCGCACTCAGCCGACGTCATGTGACCAAATTTTACATCGGACCGTTTTAAATAATGAATACATTTTAAAAATGACCACACTCCTTAATAAATATTAATCAGGTCAAATTACAAATGATACTCTCATATGTAAAAATTCAAAATATTTGTTTTCCTAGTAGTAAAATTATTGGATATAATTAATTACATTATATTTTATTATTAAATTACTGTAATAATAAATTCACACAACATTTCATACATTGACCGGACTTCGAGATAAGTCACTTTAAGCACTTGTGTTATCGACATTCGGCTGCAGAGGAACCACAAATATAGTACATAAATATATTATAATACTCAGATTCAGAACAAACGCAAATATTTATCATATAATCCTGGGTTTGTCCCGGCCGACGACCTCAGTGCACAAAATAGGACCTCTACCATCTACGCCAGTTATTTCCCGCATATTAATTATTTCAATGACATTTCTCATTAATTTTTGTCTTAACCATAGTATTTTTTTACAGGCTTTATAGAAAAGCGACCGCTATTTACACGCGAAGTTCTCACATGAACTCAACTATATCCATGACGAGTTTCGGCTCGAACATGGATACTCCCTCGATGTCAGGCGACGATTGGTCATGGCAAGATATGAGGGACCGACTTAAGTCGCAATTCTCGGAACCTGCGATAAAAGAAGCCCTTCTAGTACTCGATGAAGTCAACGAGAAGTTTTGCATCGAGGCGTTTGATGTAGGATGCAGAATATTGGTTACCACAAGGGATTCCCAAGTGGTATCGGAGTTTCATCCGGAAATCATCAAAGTAAGTAGTAGTGCATTAGAAATAATGAAAATAGGAGTACAACGTAATTAAAAACGTTTATATTAATGTTTAATATACGGTCTTGCCGTAGGGTACCGGCTAAGTAAATCGGTGCCTGTCACTGTATCAGATGTGTTAAGAGGCAACTGAGGTGCCGAAATCGAGAAACAGGGTAATAACGGTAAAATGGCGCTGTAACTTTTAAATAAATATTTGTAAATAGATCACCTATATAAAATTTAAATCATCTGTCGAAAATATTCAGCCCTCTTTACCATTTAATATCACTAGACAATCATAATCAACATGTCATTACACTAACCGGTCTTATATTTCAAATATTAGGAGCATGTTCGTATAAGCACCAAATTACGCGCCAATTCTCTCGACCTTATATTTAATTTTAAATATTAGTATGTATGACTGTAATCTGTAAGTGTACCAACACTTAATAAATAAACAGGGAACGTTCTGATCCTTCAAATAAAAAAAAAACGTCGGTGATGCCGGAACCATTCCACCGGTGGCACTGGAATTACCGTCTAACTAGTCTAGCATAAGTTTGGTCTGAAGAAAAAATAACAAAAGGGATTTGTTGACTTTCCGGATAAAGTAAGCTACTATCTCTAGACTTTACATTATGTTATTCAAAACGCATAAACGAATAGAATACTATGCAGTATAAAACAAAATCACTTTTCGCTGTCTGTCTGACCCAATATATGCTTAGATCTTTACGCAACGGATTTCGGAATTAACGGTCCATTAAATTACAAATTTGCACAAATGTGAATAGTATTATCCTATATTCATTTGGAATAATTATACTAGTTGTCACGCGTTGCTCGAAATTCGACTTCAGTTCGTAAAAAATTGAAAAAAAAAATCATTATTTGCAAAAAAAACCATAGACAAAAACATGTATTTTTCATTGAACTATGACAATGTGTGATTCAAACAGTAGTTAGAAACGCTGTAATTGTAATGAAAATAAGGTATCTTAGAGCATTTTATATAAAAGAAATAGCTATACTACTTCTCTACATAAACCTTAACTGTGTCAAATTTCACTTTCATTCATTACTGACAATTTCCTTAAAAATGTGTACAGATTTTTCGCCGCATATTTTAATAAAACTACTATTGAAACTTGGAACAAAAAGAAAACCGTTAATGAACCGTAAGCATAAGAAAATATTTCATTTTTTTATATCATTAATACACAATTGCAGATAGAAAACAGTTTAAAAGAAGGTGAAACCTTGGACATACTGGCGTCGTACTTAGACTTAAACGTCTCCCAGCTGCCTCGACAAGCTAAGAAGATCCACGACGTGTGTAAAGGCAATCCGTTCAACATATCTCTAATTGGTGCTCAGCTAGCAGAAAACCGGGACAAGTTACTAAACAGGAATAGCCATTGGAATTATTATATAGATAAACTTGAGAAAAAGGACTATATTTTGTAAGTATATATTTATAGTTTTGTTGACAAATTCATTTATTTTTAATTTTTCATAGAATATACATTGCACTCGTAGGTCCATCTAACTAAAAACAGATAATTACTTATTTCCTAATTCAGAAAAAAATCCTAAATGATGTATCCTAATTATAGCTGGTTCGTATTTATATTAATACTCCTTCACTACAGACTATATATAGCAACATTGCCTGGAGGTACCGGCATTAGCGTACCTCTTTCTGGACCAGGTCTCGTAAGAGGCGACTTAGGTATCAGAACCGACAGATGGCGGTATATCCATCCGAGACAGTGTAGCCTAAATGCATAGGGTGGGGATGGGCAGTAACATCCTTGTCGCAAAAGCTGCACTCTGAGATTGGCAACAGGCTTGCCCAGCGCGGCAGTTATAGGTAAAATTCTCCATTTCTTGGGGAGGCCTATGTCCAGCTGTGGAATTCCAATGGCTGTGATGATGAATGGTGATATACATACATCACGCCTGTATTGGTTTTGGCATACTTCTCTTGCTTCGCTTACTTGCATTAGTCTTTTCATACACGCTCGTTATTAGTAATTCTAACCTGGTATTTCTTTAATACCTCTACCAGGTTAAGGTATGTTCGATTAGGTCGTCTCATACCAACGCTTCCATTCACTTCCGTTTTTTTATATTTGTGCAGTCATTCTTCTTTCATCCATCCTTTCTACATGTCCAAACCATCTCGACATTTTTTTCTTTGTAACGTTAGGTGACGTAGCTACTTCTGAATAAAGATTAACTTATATGCCACGCGTTATCCCCTCTTTCATATTACAATTACTAGCTTCACCAGAGACTTTGCCGCGAACTTTGCCCTGGAACGCTGGTAATTCCGATAAGAATTCTGTGTCGCTTCTTGACAGTTAAACTGAACAAAAAGTCCATGTCGTCGAAATAAAATTAGACTAAATAATCACAAAATCTAGATCTGTCCAGCCGTTCCAGCGTAAAGGGTAAAAAACACACATCCCTATTCATAAACATTCGCGTTTATCATATCAGTAAGGATATTTTCGTTTGTTTTTTTTCACTTGATATTTGAAATTTATTAATTGTATAATTAATTAATGATGATTGCAACGCAATCGAAATGTCTAAATGGAGGAGAAATTCAGGGACACGTGCTTGCGGAGAAATAAATCTTATTTGTGCTCTAAAGCTGTTGCTTATCTTATAAAATCTCATACATTCCATTCTTAAATACAATTTTATATATTTGAAATATAAACATTTAGTAATTGGTGTATCTGATTGTGTGTCATATTTTGGACCTGCTTGCTTACTGCGACTCTTCACGTCAAACGCTACATGAGTCTATACGAAAGGGCATTTTGATTGAAATTACTATCTATCTGGTTCTAGTTAATACTATTTAGAATAGTTTATCTTAAATTGTGCTATTTAGACTTACTTTATATCAAAATAGTGCGGTTTACGGTTTAAGAGAACTTTATTTTTCATAAAGAATTACAATCTGTAATACTTACCGAGAAAACAACCAATAATAAATGAGCTTACACAAATATTCAATTAAAAACAAAATATGCTGTTCTATTTATTATTATTATTATTATTATTATTATTATTATTATTATAGAAATGAGAAATACCCAGTATTGATACGAACACTATAAACATTAATGGGTAATTGTGTAGATAACATATTGTTTGTATTAGGTTAAGTAAACCTGTAATGGTAGATTGTTTATGTCACGAAATAGTATAAAACAAAGTCGTTATTCGCGGTTTGTCTGTCCCTATACTTAAAACTTTGAAACTACTCAACGGAATTTGATGCGTTTTTTTAATAGATAGACTGATTCAAGAGGAGGGAAAATTTGTATATTAACGCTGGCTAAACCCAACAAAATAGATCAAAATGTACAATAGTACTGTACATCTTATAAAGTCTGAGATGGTGTATGTCTATCTCTTAGAGATTACCCATAATAAGCATTTATGTCCTATTTGCATCGATGCGTAGCCAATAAAAGTAAAATATACATTGTGTAAGAAAATTGTTGAATAAGGATTTACATACATTCGCTATTATAACTGAATCGATTTTTTTAGTCAAATGCCTTTATATTTATTAATGTAGTGTCGACTTGATTTAATACCAGGCCTGAAACAATATTCGTGCCTGAAGTGCAATTATAGGCAAAAATCCCCCTATCTCTAGAAATGTCCAACATAGGACTTTTTATGGCTGATATGCTGATAATGATGAATATTGGTCAGTCGCTTAGTATTTAGCTTCAAAAGTATTTTCTTTGAAAATGTCCCCTTATTTATAATATAACACGCTTAACCCCAAATACTATTGTGCACTTTATTCCTACGCACTAGCGATACCGTTTTATTATGTAACGTGACTGCTAAAATCATTTCTGTATTATATGTTCCTATATAATTTGCACTCATTTATGTAGATATTCATTATTCACAGCTCACTCCACAAACATAATGATCACAGAATGAAGACTATAAAACTCTGTATAAATTCGCTTGAACCCGATATACTGTCGCTTTTTAAAAAGCTTGCAATTCTGCCTGATAACGTCAAAGTCTCCGACGAAGTGCTGAGCAAGCTATGGAATAAAGAAACCTGCGTTGTGGAGGACATCACAGAAAAATTACGCAGCAAATCTCTGATCACGAAAACGTTTGACGAAGATCAACGTAACTATAATTACGAAGTTCACGATCTTATTATGAACTACTTAAGGTCGTGCCTCGTTGAGGAAGATAGCAAGAAACTACACAACGACCTTTTAACAAGTTACCACTATAATGCAAATACGACCCCGATTGATATCGTGGACGACGGATACATTGCGTTCTATATTGGTTACCATATCCTCCACACCAAAGATATCAACCGATGGAAATTATTCAACAAGTTATATTTAAATTTGAAGTTTTTGGGGAACAAGGTGCGCTTGACGGGCCCAGCCGATGTCATACACGACCTGCAGAATTATGAGAAGTACATAGTTGAAGATGTAAGTATTATCATAAATCACTCTATGCTTATTTTATATAATCACATTTATTTAACTCATGTTATGTTTCGCTTCATATGATATTTTAGCATTATATTATAATAATAACTTTTAAAAAGGGTCTCATGATTGTACATTATAAGAATTTAAGCAAATTCTATATATGGTTTTCGAAATTTTGGAAGATATCTTGTTATAAACTTATTAGGACGAAATAAAAATTTGGACATTAATTATCCTTAGATTCTTTTGACTTGACATGTTTACTTGCTTTTCGAACCTAATGAATTATTTAACCCTTGACAATTAAAAAATAAATAGAAAATGTTAACACTTTCGATGCCACTACGATTTTCATATCTTCGCGGATATTTGCCGATAGACTCGCCTCGCGAGTTCATATGCATTTTGTAAAGTAAAATCACCAACAATATTACGTTAAAAATGAAATATATTAATGTCGAGTATTTATTTATGTTATTGTAATAGCATATACGGTAAAAGGTCATTTGGTTCCTTACTTTTAAAAAAGGTTTAAGAGTTTAGAATGTTTAATAAAAACTGCTATTGGGATAAAATCGCTCGGTCTATTTTAAGTTCTATCTACTCAGCATAGCAATCTTTTAATAGAAATATTATTAGTGTTATTTTATTTTATAGGCATATTTAAAATTTACAAAATAAATTATCGCGTGAATTAAGTAATTTCCTATGAGTACTGTGGCGACTCGTACACATTATCTTTAATTAGATACATATTGACTTGCCAGCACCTACAATCAACTTGCCTCTTGCTTTCATATTTAGTCAGAAAATTAATTAATATTATAATAAACAGTACAGTATTTATTAAATCTAATACAATAATTTGTTGCGCAATGTTTAATAACTGTTCGTTACTAGCTGGGTGTATGTGATAACTTCTTGTCAATTGGTTTTATAACACATGTTTTCATGTTGCGGACGTTGTCTATCTAATAACTTTTAAAAAGTCTAATTCATATCTATGATGAACCAATAGAGAGTGGGTAATTTAATTCGTGGTACTAGAGAACAATAAATATTTAAATTACCGCGTAATTTATGGCCACTATGTTAGTTAGTAGAAAATCAGTAAATCGCCAGGAGAGCCGCTGGCACAGTGGTAAAATTTAAATAATCTCGCTAGGCTAGTCGGTGTCACGTGACGTGTCAGTGTCAAGTCAGACGTCAGTATATCACAATTAGATTCAAGCGTCCTATACAAATATACAATATATTTTGTAATGTATCGTTTTATTAGAACGATGATGAAAATATAAAAATACTCTTATATACGAGCATGATTCTAAAAGTAGACGGAAATTATAATTACTTTTCTATAAACAATATTCGTGGAATAATTGTTGCAAAATCTACTAGTTGACACTACATGTCTGAGGCACGAAACATGTTGTAACAGTTTCATTATGCATACAGATATGTGCGGAATATGTGAACACTATATAATTTAAAGATATAATTTTAATTGAATGTTGTTTATATTTCGCGGTTAAGCTATTTCCAATTAGGTCATTCCAGAACTTTTTTTTGAATTACAAAGTTGTCATATAAACTTAATATCCGCGTGATAGTAAGCGTCACTGCAGACGCCTTAAGACGCTCGGATCATCACTTATATACCGACTTAGTAATAAATTATAAAATAAATAAAAGATAATGCTGCAGACGATTTTTTTAAAGATTAACCTATATTAATGACACTTGTCTTTCTTCCAAATAAATTATAAGATAATATTTTCTTTCCAGGAATTAGACAGGGAACAACTGAATTGTGTCTACGCGTTCCTCATCACACATGGCATGGACTTATACCGGTACCAATACACTGATATAGTTCAGAGTATCCTACAACACGAATCTAACGGTTTACTCTACAGGAAAGCGGCGTGTATTGCACAGGAGAATTGTTCAAAGAATGAACTTTATTTTGATTTCCTGTGAGTGTTTTTTTTTATAATTATTATAGAACATATTTACGATGAGCAACCGAATAACTTACCCGAATCTGTGATTTTTTTACAGTCAATTTTGAACTCAATAGCTTGAACTAATTTGCCTTAGTTTTAAATCTGACTAGACACTGTAGTTACTCACCTAATTTCATTTCTAGGTCTTTGCCTTTATGCTAAATACCAGTTAGAACTAACTATACGAGGCAAAATAGTTATATTTCTTATAATCTGTAAATATTATTCGATTTTCTTTCAATATATCGAATCATACGAAGTCCCAACAGAATGCAAATGATGAAGTCACCGTTAACCATAAAGTGTATCACAATGCCTGACTCGAAAAAAAAATCACAGATATAATACCTATGGCTGTCTTTGTTACTAACCAATTTTAATATGTTCTATTATTTCAAGGCACGAACAAGATGTAGAAGAAATTAAACATTCTACTATAGATGTCAAAGAAAACATCACATCCGTTTGCTTCCTCGGCGACTACGTGTTAGTAGGCACCATAAAAGGACTTATCAAGGTACTGATCACCTTTTTTTAAATATATATGATTATGAAACTTATTATATATTTAACTGTAATAAAAAACTTTTTACAATTTAGGTATTAACAAAAATAAATATTTTTTCTTTACAAAATTCTATACTAACATACGTAATTCTATACTAAAATTCGGAGAACTTTATCTTTAGTTTCTAAATAAAAAATTTAAACACCTTACCTGCTTATAGCAATCGACCAAGTTAAATAGGTATTTCGACTTTCAAACGTGTATGTTAAACAAGAATTGCAACCATGAACATTACTCATAAGTAATGTTCACGCTTCGAAAAATGTATAGACGTCCGTCCGAACAACGAAACAGGCTAATAAGAATGTTTACCCAATCCCCCTATCATTGCAAGTGAAGTGATTACTTTGAACACAATCTATGAAGAAGCTGAATACTTACCTTTAAATTTCAAAACCATACACCGTAAATCATTTTCCGACAATATACAGTAGTAGGTATTGTAATCCTTAATTGGATATTTCAGTTCTTCCATATTCCAACGAACAAGCTCAAGAAAGAACTCACCGGCACCGGGGCTGCGGTGAAGTGGGTAGGCGCGTGTCCCATCAAACCGCAGCAAGTGGCTGCTCTGTTCCGCGACGGGTTCATCAAGCTGTGGTATATCGATGTCATCGACCAGGATGAGGCCGACCACATTATCGAAGAAGGTAAAGTTTAATACAGAAGTTGTTAATAATTCAATAAAATAGAAAAAGAAATGAGAAACTCCCAGTATCGTGAATCTGTGCTCTGCTAGAGCCACCTCGCTTGACCAGTGGCCATTATAGGAATACAATCTTTTAATTTTTAATTGTATCAGAAAACTTGAAGAGGCTCTTGTCTTCTGTTGAACAAGAGATTTCTAATTGAATCTGGCCTATCGTTGTTATGATGTTAAAGTTATAAACTGCGGTGTTCGGTGCAACCTAATAATAACCTAAATAACATTTTCGTTCTTTTAACAATAAAGTGAGTTTTTCTATATGGAGACTATCCAAACCAAAGAACACTACCCTCGACGTATTGAGTTTTGTCAATTTATTTGTCTATGTATCTCTAAAATGAATATGTCTTTTATGGGCGACTGATGATGTACCATGAAAACCATGTACCCAACCACGGGATGATCGTTTTCTTGTGAGTCGCGCATTGAGAAATCGCAATTCTTCGTATGTAGACCTTAAGAACAACCTCGAAGAAATAAGAAATGTGCATATTAGTCTATGCACGGTCAGGAGGAGGCTTCTCGCGGCCAATATACGTAGTCATCGCCCGGCCCGCGGCCCTAAGTTACTCCGTAAGCACAGAGTTGCCAGGCTTAGGTTTGCTCGAAATTGTGAGTCATGGACTCAAGAAGACTGGAATAGGGTATTGTTCTCCGATGAAGCCAAGATATCTCTGCTCGGTGAATATCTACGTCGGCGAGTGCTACGAAGACGAGGAGAGCGCTTTGCAAAAGCTTGTTCTGAAGAAATCACACCTTATGGTGGGGCAGGAATAAATTCAGTGGATCGTACAGTTACTCTTCATTTAAAACGGCTCACTGACTAGACATCGATACATAACGGAAGTTCTAATTCCTCATGCACAACCTACATTGGCCGCTTTAGGCGAAGACTCAATTTTTATGGACGACAACGCTCGCTCCCACCGGTCTGGCGATGTGGAAGCGTATGTGCAAGAGGTCGGCATTCGTCGTTTGGATTTGCAAGCTCGAAGTCTCGACCTCAACCTTATAGAGCATGTCTGGGACGTTCTGAAACGACGCGTGAGATCAGTACAACCGGCTCCGCAGACCACCAGAGAGCTGAAGAATGTGTTTACCGCGGAGTGGGAACGTATTCCGCAAGCAAGTATCCAGGACATCCTCGCTAGCATACCCAGACGAATTTAAGTTGTGATTTCAGCTAAAGGTGTCACACTCGATACTAAACATTTATCTTCTTTTACTTTATTAAAAAAAAACAAACAAAAATCTTTGTTAACTTTTACTTCACGAGCATATGCACAACTAGCGAGCATACACTACTAGTGAACTTTGGCATTAAAACCCATAAATGTTATCAAAATTTTATGATTATACAGACGAAAACGATTATTTGCTTATAAACTTACAAAATTGTGAAAGCAAAACTACCTATAATTATTAAAAAACCAATAGTATCATTTGAAATGGTTCTTTGCTTAGGTGCCCGTTTTTTTTTGCAAATGAGTAAATGTGGGCTCAGTGGATTACAAGATTAAAAACAAAGTTTTGATTTGTGGAATATAGAGATACATAGTCAAAGATATTGACATCGTTATATATATTTTTAAGGGAGGCGCGATAAATAATGACATCATAAGTTATGGAAATGTATCATTGCGACATAAACTTTGTGACCTAACTAACATTATTTACCCGCAACTTCCTTATAATTTTTTCTACTTCATAACTTACAGTCTTAGTGAATTAAATTGTTTAGCCGTGGAGTCCACAGATACATAGACAAACATATTTTCAGCTCTTGATATCATTTTAAGGGCTGCACAGTGGCGGTATAAGAATTACATACGTCATTTAGAAATTTTGCAGGCCCGATTGCGCAGATGGTAGTGTTCCTTTCATGTGATCCAAAGGTCGTGTGTTCGATCCCCACCCAGGACAAATATTTATATGATTATATTTGTGTTTGTTCTGTGTCTGGGTGTTAAATACATATATGTATTTAAGTATTATATTTGTGATTCCTCTGTTTTCTGACGTCCGTTAACACAAGTGCTTTAAGCGACTTATTGTAGAGTCAGGTCAATGTATGTGATGTTGTGTGAATTTATTATTATTATTAATTTTCCTTCAACTACTGTATTAACTTTTCTACCTTATAATTTGTAGTATAGTGGATTTATAATATTATTCACGTTAACTTTCTTTTCAACTTCATAGAATCAGACGAATCATACAACAACAACTACCCAAGCAACTGCACGATCACGCCCAAAACGGGCGCATTCATCAACTGCCGGTGGTCAAACAACGACGTCACCTTACTAACTCACACGTCCAAGATAATAGTGGTGTACAAATTCGACGGCACCGTACTAAACTTGTTCGATATATTCGATAAGGAGCAGGAAATATTGTGCTGTATCCCTTGCAATGATGACCAGTTTTACATAGCGGCTCTCGGGTACAACGGTGGGAATAGCCTGGTGCTGATAGACAAGAAGAGCAAAGACAAAATTATGTCCATTGATGAGGACGATACAGTGCTCGATCTGGTCACTGTTCCTGGTAAGTCTATTTTTTAATACACCACCACAGCATCATGCGAGGTATCAGATGTCGTACGAGGCGACTAAGATACCGGAACCGACAGATGGCGGTATATCCATCCGAATCAGTGTAGCTTAAATGAACAGAACAGGGATAAACAGCAGCATCCCTATCGCGAAAGATGAGCTCTGCGATTGCCAACTCGCTTGCCCAGCGCGACAAATATGGGCAAAATTCCTTCTTTCTTGGGGAGGCCTATGTCCAGCAGTAGACTTGGATGATAATGAGCATCATCATCATAAAGAGTCCCACTGCTGGGTAGAATTGGTATAAACACCATGCTTGGCAGGGGGGTTGACGTTCGCAGTAATTTGGAGTACACAGAATAACTGCTCCGCGTTCTGTATTATAGGGATCTCTTTGTCGCCTTGACGATACCTACAGGAAGAGATGGGTATTCACCCATCTCTAGTACTAGGCACCCCACAGCAATTAGAACAGCGTACGTCTACTCTTAATATTATAAAGAGAAATTATTCGTATCTATGTACAAATCTTTCCGCTAATAAACATTATATAAACATAAAACTCATGCGATCAAACTGGATCGATTTCAATATTTTTTTCACCATTAGAAAATATTTTATCAGGTCTACATAGACTTTATTATAAAAAATAAAGAAAAAGATCTACCAAAAAGGGAACAACTAAAGCAATATTTGTATTTTCGTTACTAACAAAATATGTAAACTGAAAACCTATACTAAACTGATTTTAAAAGTTTTTACTAATGGGAAGTTATATTTATCAACCAATGACATAAGCTATATTATATCCCCACATTATCATTCGAAATGGACTACGCGGGTGAAACGACGGAACGCTGTTAGTTCTTACTATCTTTTGCAACAATGGTCGTGGCTTGATCCCCACCCAAACAAACTCTTATATGATTCATTTTCTTTGTTCTGTGTCTTGGTGTTAAAAATATATATTTAAGTATTATATTAGTAAATTTAAGTATTATATTTGTGATTTCTCTGTTGTCTGATATACGTAAGTGCCTTGAGTTACTTATCACGGAGTCTGGTTAATACATATGAGATAGTTTGAGACGTTGTGTATGACATAGCGTAAGTTTGTTTTTGCTTCTTTTCTAAAAGAATTGTAAGGTTTTTTATGATTTCTCATATATTCGACTAGCAGCATCCCGCGGGTTCCCCCGCGTTAAGTTGTAGAGATTTCATACTTACTTTGCACGTCCCCATAAAGGATGATTTTCGAAAAAAAAATTTCGTTTCATGACTTTCAATTTTCTGATTTTCATTTAAATTACTTTAATAAACGTTTTATACTAACTTTGCACTTCCGTTTTACCCCCTTGGGAAGTGAATTTTAAAAAAACATCTTTTCTTAGTGCTCGTCTACGTTATAAAAGGAACCCCTGTGCACAGTTTTAAGTTTCTAACCCTTATAGTTTAGGCCCTGCGTTGATATGTCAGTTAGTTAGTCAGCTTCTCCTTTTAAATCATCATCATCATTACAGCCATTAAAATCCACTACTGGATATAGGCATCGTCGCCTCTTACAACACCGGGTACAGTAAGAGGTACTATTCTACTCGGCCAGTATCTCAGCTCCTTGTATATATATATATGTTACCGGCCAAACCCGATTTCAGGATAAACCAGTTTTGCCTAGGCGAAACTAGTTGTTCCTATACACGATAGGATTAACTAGTATAGCCTAGTTCAAACTAATTTGTCCTAAAGCCGATAGGTTAAACCAGTTTAGGCTAGTCCAAACTAATTTGTACTAAGCCCGATAGGATAAACCAGTTTAGGCTAGGCCAAACTAGTTGGTCCTGATATAAATACGCACACTTTAGGATAAACTGGTATGGTTACTGGTACTGGTATGGTTACTGGTACTGGTATGGTTACTGGTATGGTTGGTTAGGTTAGGTTAGGTTATTTATTTTGACTTTCTAGATATACTATAATGTTCAGACTAGACCATACCAGTTTATCCTGTAGTGTGCTTATTTATATCAGGATCAACTAGTTTGGCCTAGCCTAAACTGGTTATTCCTATCGGGCTTAGTACAAATTAATTTGGACTAGCCTCAACTGGTTTATCCTATCGGGTTTAGGACAAATTAGTTTGAACTAGGCTATACTAGTTAATCCTATCGCGTATAGGAATAACTAGTTTCGCCTAGGCAAAACTGGTTTGTCCTGAAATCGGGTTTGTCCGGTAACATATATATATATCTAGTATTACATCTATATATACTATTACATTACCTTCGTTTTTTTCTTGTTAATGTACTCTCAATTTAACGTTAACGAACGACTTAACAGGCAGCAACAGGATAATAGCGCTCAAGTCCAACGAGATCACCGAACATGGATATAAAATAAAGCGTAGAAACCTGAACGCGTGCCAACTCAAGACTATACTGTCTTCGAAGGACATCAAGGACGATCTATCTTTCCTCGCGATGGCTGTAAATAAGACCGGCTCTCTGCTGTTTGTGTCTACGGATGACAGTCGGATCATATGCATCGACCTGAAGACTAATACTAGGGTGTTCGACTTGGAGAACCGGCGGGGGTGAGTTGATTTATTTTTATATAATCCTTACTAATATTGTAGATGGGAAAGTATATCTGTTTGTTTCGCATTCACAAAATTACTCGGCGTTCTTTTTGGCGCGTTCGATAGTGTTCCTATACTGTGCGCCAAAGGTTGTAGGTTCGATCTCCACTGAGGGAAAAAAATATTCGCATATCAAATACGTGCTCGTTCTCTATCTGAGTGTTGTGATTCCTCTGTTGGCTTATGTTCGGAATACAAATTTTTTTTCGAGATATAGTGTGAATTATTATTAAAAGTAAATAAATACAAAAGCCTTTTGAAAGCCAAAAGAGATTATTTATTTTTACTCTTACGCTTTAAATTGCATATAATATTTTCTAACATTTACGCGTTGAGTACTCATAACGAAACTGCAGCAAGGTAACATGAGATGGTAATGATTATGATTAACAAACGTAAAATTTGAGCAAACTGCTTTTAAAAGCAGTCTGCATAGTAATTTTATAAAAACACATATATAAACAAAAAAATAATACAAATAAATTTGTTTATTTAGGAATGTGGTGACCATGGACGTGAGTGAAGTCATGTGGAACGATTTCGAGCCCGGCTCTGATGTGTTGCTTACCGGCACCGGGACCATTGAAGATTATGTCAAAGTGTGGAACTTGGATGCCTCCTACGTACTGCAGACCACACAGAAAAACAGGTAAGTGAAAGTAAAGTAACTCCTTAGTTATTTTATCATCACTATAGCAGCCGTAGAACGTCCACAGCTGGACATAGGCCTCCTCAAGTATACAAGAATTTTGCTCATCCTGCTCTGTTGAATTTGAACTACGCTGTTTCGGGTACCCCCGTCAGTCTGGTCTAGTCTACTCTCGGTCCCGGTGGTACCTCAGTCAATATTAATTTATAATATCTTGTTTACTAATACTGGACTTCCCAGTCGTCAATTCCAGCGCCACCCAGGGAAAAAGCGAGGCAACTCATTATTGACCCGATTGTACCCGCGTATCATTCGCTATGTCATGAATTGTTCCAAAGGCGTTGTATTGTGGTACCTGCGTCCACTGCTCCTCATAGACCTCCTCGAGAAAGGGGGATTTTTACGCATAATGGCCGCGCTGGGCAGGCCATACAGGCATACTGTTCGCCATATATATTAAATATATATATATATATATATATATATATATATGTACTTACATATTATTCATGAATTTTCAGCAAAGTTCGCCTAACAAAAAATTTCGACGTCAACTTCCTTAACGCCCAATCCCCCCACACCCCGAACACGCCGGCTACAAGCAGTTCCCACAGCACGTCAAACTCGCTACGCAGGCCACAATCGTTCTCATATCACTCCGAGCACACGAAGAAACCTGTGACCACCAGTCTGAGTCTTGACCGAAGCTCACTGAAACCGCTCAATTTGAAAGGAATTTGTAACAAGTAAGTTCATGCAAAGTACAAGTAACACATATCAAGACCAATCATTCTCTTATCGCTCTGAGCGCCCAAAGAGATCGGTGACCTCCAGCCTGAGTCTCGACCGAAACTCGCGGAAACCGTTCAATTTTAAAGGTATTTGTAAAAAGTTCACCCAAGTTACAAGCAATACATATCAGGATTAATAGTTCTCTTGTTGCTTGACCACCCGAAGAGATAATTGCCCCTAGCCTCTCCAGCCTGAGCCTAGATCGAAACTTGCTCAATCCGTTCAATTGGAATAGATTTTGTAACAAGTCCACGCAATTACTAAGTAACACATCCCTAGGTGTTCCTTTTTTAAACTGAATACCCGAAGAGGTCGATGACCTCTAGCCTCAGCTCTAGCTCAATTTTAAAGGAATTAATAACAAACTAGCTGTGCCCGCGACTTAATAGTTTTTTTTTTTGGTACCATACCTCTTTACCTTAACTTATATAAACTTTGAAAGTCATGTTTATTTATATCGAATAAATGGCCTGAAAAATAAGTTTCAAGTTTCTAGCACTAAAAATAGAGATACTTCCATACAACTTTTCATCCCCCTTTTTGACCCCTTACAACCCTTATTTCGAATAAAAAATAGGCTGTCTTTTCTCAAGGTCTAGAGATTGTTTGTTGATTTCATCAAAATCGGTTGAGAGGTTTAAGCGGGAAAGCGTAACAGGCAGACAGAGTTACTTTTACATTTATAATATTCATAAGGATAAGTTACAAGTGGCACGCATTAAGTCCTCATTCGATCGCTTTCACTTCAAAGCGCTCAAAGAAGCTGCTGACCCCAGTCAGAATTTCACTGAAACCAGTCTACTTGAATTCAACTGGTAACTAGTTAACGCAATACTGGCCTTTAAGAGATATTAGCCTAGATATGTTCTCGTTATCATTCCATCGGCAGTTGATATTAACCCACTTTCAAAGCACCATCATCGTTTTTATGTTTACAAAGCACCCAATAAACATATTTCTTTTTCTTCCTTTCACAGCAACGATAGCACATTCCAACCACTCTTAGCTGTAGTTGACGACAAGCATAATATACAGGTAATGTTTTATTAATTGATTCCCTGATTAATGTCAGTGTGAATTAATAGTTGACGATCGATACATTTAAGTCATTGTCATATTTCTTATTAAGGCTTATAGATATATAATAGATTAAATTAATGAGCGAAGAACAATGAAAAAGGATTTTAAATTCCGAGTAAAATATTATAATAAAAAATTGAGTGTACGTAAATTATTTCTTTGAGGTAACACAATTGCATGCCTTAATCATTTATTTTCACAAAAACTGAAACACAACATCATATACACAATAATTTAAAATAGAGGCATCCTACCCTTAAAAGATCATTTGATATTTGACCCACGCAAAAACTACTAAGTGGATGGAACTATACTACATGACTTTCATCAAAATAATGCAAAGGGTCTAATTTATTCAGATACCATACATTAGAGCAATCTTAAAACGTCCACTACACGACATAGACATTAGATAGACATAGCATTTACATAATTGCCGCGCTGAGCAGGTGTGGTATAAACCGCAGACCGTAGCTTCATGATAGGAATGCTGCAACCCATTCCCGCCCTATTGCATTTGAGCTATGCTGTTTGGGTACACCGCCATCAGTCGGTTCCGGTACCTCAGTCGCCTGTACAGAGGAGGTACTAATTTACTATGCCGGTATCCCAAAGATCATTTCCAAATATGTGTTCGCACCATGGCGGGTCGATGATATTGATGCACTGTTTCAGGTAATACGAGGTAGAAAAGTGTTAACAGAAATCATAACCCAACCACACGAAGACGTGACCATTATAAAAATATCACCATGCAACCACCACATAATCTACGGCTTACGCTCGGGAATCGTCAAGAAATACACACTGCGCTCCAAAGAGACCGAAGTGATAATGGACATGTATAGCGCGGTGCAATACCTGAATTTCCCGAACTCCGAGCTGTTAATCGCTGGCAGTAAGAACTGTTGCCTGATGGCTTGTAAGTTGACCGCTGATGGTAATTGGAAGGCGGATATGATGCAACGTGGGAAAGCTCATCTTGGATCGCAAGAGATCCTTAATGAGATACAAGGTATGTGATTGATTTTCATTATTTTTTTAAAGTGAAGATTTAGGAGATTATTGAAAAATTACGATAGGATCTGCTCGGACATTAATTATATTACATAATTAATTGCAGTTGCACATCTATGTATGTATGTAGGATTATATAATTTAAATATGTATTTAAACACGTGTACAAGACAGGTAAATTCGGCTCGTTGAATTTTAAATGTATTGACGGGCCCGATAGCGCAGGTGGTAGTGATCCTAACTTGTGCGCCAAAGGTCGTGGATTCTATCCCCACCCAAAACAAATATTTATATGATGATATTTACTTTTGTTTTGTATCTGGGTGTTAAATATTTAGTATATAGTATGTATTTAAGTATTACATTTGTGATTCCTCAGTTGTCTAATGACCGTACCACAGACTTTAAGCTCCTTATTATAGAGTGAGGTCAATGTATGAAATGGTGTGGGAATTTATTTATAATTATTATTTCGTTCTCAGGTTCAAGGAAGAAGGGTGGACAGTCCAGCCGGCTTTCCAGCTCGGACAGTGAGTCGAGTCTCACGTCAAAAAGTAGGGTGTTCATGAACGGGGACAATAACGGCCGGTTGAGGGAGACCAGCGGGCTTGTGTCGTGCTTTTGGATCCCACAGGTAATGACCGATTAGAAATTTGCTAACGTCCAATCTTGACTTGATTTGTTGTGTATATAAACATATACATTCTGGTGCTAATATGTTATTAACAAGAAATAAACAATGCATTTTACGAATAATGAGTTCTAGTTTGTAAGAGTAGCATTTGACAGCAATCGCTACTTCTTCATTAATGTATATAAAACAAAGTATATTATCAAATTTGACGGACCCGATGGCGCAGATGGTAGTGGTCCTGTCCTGTGCGCCAAATGTCGTGGGTTCCATCCCCAACCAGGACAACAATTTTTAAGATGATATTTCTGATGATTTTAGTTCTGTGTCGAACATGAACATGACATGACACAACACAGACATTTGAGTAGTATATTTACGACTCCTCTGTTGTCTGATGTCCGTACTTTAAGCTTCTTATCACTGAATCAGTTCAATGTATGAGATGTTGTGGAAATTAAAAAAGTATGACTCCAGAACAACTGCACCAAATTGCATTTCTTTTCTCGTATTCGTAATTGTCAGGACCAGGTTTGTGCGTCTTACGGGAAGTTTATATGGGAAACAAAATACATTATATACTTCTGTAACTAAGGATTTTATAGGTAATAAATGGAACTCCCATGGTAACGGGATACAATTTTACTATATACTTGGAAGAATCGTACTATATACACGGGTCGGGCCGCGTCAATATTCAATAAATCTTCAGAATTTTAATGTGCTAGTCATAAAAAAGATCGCCTTCACTCTACAATATTTAGTTTTTATCACGACTTCAACATTTTTTAAAATATACGATTTATATCGAAACTATATGTCCCCTTTATATACGGCCCTGGGCACTCAACGTTTGACCAATTAGCGTGCTACACGCGGGATGTATGATATTCACTCACAGTTTCAAACTCTTCGTTTATTCTTATAATCTACATGAGGAAGACCTCATACAAAATCTAGTCCGCATTGTTACCTCACTCTCAACTATTTCTACCGCCAAATAGCAGTGTTCGCATTGCTGTGTCCTGGTCTGAAGGGTGAGAGAGGCAGTGAATTTACTGGGTAATGTGGCATAATATCCTCAAGTCACAAGGTTGGCAACGCGTTAGTGATATCCTGGTGATATTCCGAGAATTTCACGCGGAAGTTTGCTTGTACGTCGGCCAGGTCTAATAAAAAAAATTTCGTTATAAGAAACAGAGAAAAAACAAAGAGTTCAAGCAAATATCAACGACGACATCTCGACAACTCACTTGTAAGATCATATTTTGAAATTTACTATGGTGTGTGGAGACCTCACTACGCTACTTTTTCACTTAGGATAAAGCGAGTTCATAAAAGTTCACTCGGCACTTGGCCTTCTGTGTGGGTAGAGCAAAAAGATCTTTTCATTACATAGACTAGCATATTGCAATATGTTCAGTTTAGATGGATCAGTTTAAGAAAACGCAGGGCTTTCTTAGATTTGACGTGATGATTAATGCTCATTTACATGATCATTAATTATCACGTCCAGTGTCCAATTTAACTAGAGAAATTCTCTTTTTAACTTACCGCGCGCTTCCCCCGCCATCCGATACCTCTTCTAAAGCCTCCGTTCTGGAGAACTATTGGATGCCAACTCGCCTGTGGTCAGGGTCAGCAACTGTTTTCATCAACATTTTGACGTCGATGTTTGCCCAAAAATTAAACAAGTTTAATTTAGTTGATTTCTGCGCGTACTTCTTTCGCTTTCTTTTTTATGTTAAATTGCGATTTTAAATAAATATATTTTTTTTCTGTGCATGCTGAGTTCATCTATAAATTATTGCATTTTATTGACTTAATATTTAGTTTTAAACAAATATGTTTTGATAAATGTATTGAATATAATCGTAGGTGACCTGTTTAAATTAAAAAAAAACTCAAATATACTTTATGCAAGTAGGTTTATTAAAATAAATTCATATTTATATATACATAATACAGATGACCCTGATTACTTAATTAAATAATTAAGTGTACCTTAAACTAGTCTGAGGGCTCCCAGGCGGGTCCTTAAACTTAGTTTCATTACGCGACCCACCAGAAAGCAAACTGCTAGAAAATCTAGTGGTGATAAGAGTTCTATCAACACTACCTGATCGATGGCATTAAAACCCCATAATCCTACCCGGCATTGGCGCTAACAAATCATTGTCTTAAGGCTAGTGGTTAAAGCAATTCAATCCCATTCCATTTTATCATGAAATTACATATAAACTCATTCCAGGGTCTGGTGACAGTAGAGACGAATGCGGTGGTGAAGCTGTGGGACTGCGGCACGCTGGTGAGCGTGCTGAACGCGCGGCAGGCCGACGTGCGCGTCACGTGCGCCGCGCTGCAGGCCCACGTGCTCGTCGTCTGCGACGACCGCAACACTGCTTTCCAGGTCAGTGTATCGTGGCCCGGCAGGCGGACGTGCGCGTCACGTGCCCCGCTGCAGGCCCACGGGCTCGTCGTCTGCGACGACCGCAACACTGCCTTCCAGGTCAGTGTATCGTGGCCCGGCAGGCGGACGTGCGCGTCATGTGCCCCGCTGCAGGCCCACGGGCTCGTCGTCTGCGACGACCGCAACACTACTTTCCAGGTCAGTGTATCGTGGCTCGGCAGGCGGACGTGCGCGTCACGTGCCCCGCTGCAGGCCCACGTGCCCGTCGTCTGAAACCAACAGCTCCCCGACGGCGCATTCGGTAATGTCCCTATCTTGAACGCCAAAGGCCGTGGGTTCGATCTCCAACCAAGACAAACTTTTATTTAAAGAATATTTGTATTTATTCTGTGTCTGAATGTCCAATTTAGGTATTATATTTGTGAGTCCTTTTTGTCAAATATCCGTAACACTTGTTACGGATATTTGACAAAAAGGAGGAGGAGGTTTGAAGCAACTTATCACAGAGTTAGGTCAATGTTGTGTGTGAATTATTATTCATATATATACGCCTATTGGTTTAAAGGGCAAAAGAAGTAGTCAAATTACTAAGTAAATGTGACGTAATACCTTCAGTGCTCTAGGTGACGCGCGCTCTGTCCACTCTAGACACAAACCGCATACAACCGGTCGGGAAATCACTTGGAGAGGCCTATATATATATATATCTATCCTATATATATATATAATTTACAGACATTTAAATTGAAACAAGGAGACCAATTAGAGCTGAGTTCAATCCAACACTACAGGCTGAACAACAAGATCATGTCTTGTGACCTGACCGCGGACGGTTTGATTCTGGCTATGGGATTGGACTCGGGGGAAGTAGTGGTGAGTACACACATAAATGCACTGGCTGAACACAAACGCCAAGCTACTCTAAATAAAGCGATCAATACCTTGAAAGGCTACATATTGAATCACAAGAGCTTTACAATTATGAATTGTAAATAAGAATTTTACAATTACGAATTGTAAAGAACAACTTCACAATTCTTACTTTTACATTACACCCTATTGCCAACGTTTTAATTATTTGCTATGAATTTTCTGCAGCTATATTGAACTTGTTGAGATATTTTTTTTATTTTCATTGAAATATGTCTTTATTGTACACCCAGAACATTAAAAAACAAATATACATAATAAGATGATAATATATAAGATAAAATTACAATGTAGAACACAGGAAGCATTTTCTTTCAGGCAAAATTTAGGTAATTGTATAATAAATTTTCTAACCAGTAGTCCAAAGAAGTAAAAATTTGGTCCGGAAAATTTTATGGCGTTATGTTGATTCATGGGAACTGCTGAACTTTGTAGAAAATACAAGTTCAAAAACCACATTGATTCAAAGTTAGGTATATTTTTCATTAAACTAATATTATTAATTTATATACTAATAAGTTTTTGTTTAGGGTTTGCGTACACCTTGGTCCCTGTTTATCTTAAATAATTCATAGTGGTCCTCTGTGAATGAAGTTTGAGAAACAACAAATTAAGATGGAAACTAAGATTTATAATTATAAAGTGGGATAAATAAAGAGTAATAAATTGAATATATATAAATGTACTTTTACGGAATAGGCCCCTATAACTACCGATACTTCCCGGAAACAGCTAACATATGAACCAGGGGCCTCTAAGTAACGACTTGCGCTCCCTCTACTTCTGAGATATTCTGAAGTGCAAAGCCGTTGATTAGGAACAACAACGCTTACAAACTTTCACACGAGGTTATACCTTATACAATGATCGTCTGTATTGGTACCTTACACTAACCTATTTCTACAGCCAAATAGCAGTGTTCGCATTGATGTGTTCCGGTTGAATAGTGAGAGAGGCAGTGAAATTGCTGGGATTACCCAGTAATATGAAGTGCGTCTATAAGCTGCGGGGTCACATAAGGTACCAGCAGAGTAGAATAGTACCCCCTGTACTAGGTGTCGTAAAATGTACCAGAACCAACAGACAGCTGTATATTTATCTGAAACAGTGTAAATCAAATGCACACGGTGGGAGTGGACAGCAGCATTACTGTCGCGAAAGCTGCGTTCTGCGATTGCTGACACGCTTGTCCAGCGCTGCAAATATGGGCAAAATTCCCTCTTTTTTTGGGGAGCCTATGTCCAGTAGTTGACTTCCAATAGCTGAAATGATGACGATAGACTAGGATGACGCTTACTATAACGCTGTATACTTGTCACAATGATCCTGTCGTAGGTATGGAACGTCCCCGGCAGGCGTCAGCTCAAACTGCTGAAGCACCACACGACGCCGGTGCACTGTTGCGCCTTCTCGCCGGTGCCGGCGCCGGCGCCCCGGCCGCAACACTTGCAGTCGCCGGCGCCCTCGCCCTTCTCCCCGCCGCCCGCCGGCGCCGTCGTCGACGGAGACGCGCCCCCGCTTGTCTTGGTCACGATGGCCTCGGAGATAGTGTGGTGGAACGTCACCTATATGCTCAACTCGAGGGCCAATAAAGGCTATTGGAGGTGAGTTTCTAATGCATTGTGTATCGGACGGACGAATAGAATTATTATTGGTTGTTTTTTTTATTGAGGTACCATTACCGGGTATACATAACAGTTTTATGACACTCTCTCTTTAGTGCACAAATGCACACAAATGTAGAGGGCGGGGATTGGCAGCAGCATCCCCGTTGCGAAAGCTGCGCTCTGCATTTGCCAACACGCTTGCCTAGCGCGGCAATTACGGGAAATATTTCCTCGTTTCTTGGGAAGAGGCCTACGTCTAGCAGTGGACTCCCAATGGCTGTTGTGATGAAGACGAGCTTTAACCAAAACCAAAAAGTTATTGAACATCGAGAAACGCTTAATTGCCTGATCGAGCCTTTGACTTGAATCCGGAGTTTAAATTCTTGTACCAGTTGAATTTTGTATGGGTGCAGTTTTAGATCATTTGGTGTGTCATGCGGTGTTTTGATGATCTATAAACTTTTAAATCAGCTGCGCGCTTCCGAATTGTTAAATTGTAAGCTTTACGTATAAACTAGTTTACACTTTCCTAGGATTTTGGATTTTCTGCCCCTTTTTTGCATGGCGCATTAATTAAATGACAAAAACCTTGAATAATCCAAAACCTTCTACGCGCTCCAGACGCTAAATCGCCGTTTTTTTTATAACTTACACTTACAGCGTGCAGTCTGCTCGCGAGAAACGCTCTGTAACGACTGAATTCTCAAAAGCCAGACTGAACTACCCCCTTAGCCCCTCAGAATTAATGCGTTTACGCAGTCTGTTACACAAATGCATACTTTCGCTTTCGCTTGTTCTACTTATTTTAATAATTATTTTACTTAATGATATGTTAGATTACAAAGCCTTTAGAACGTAGGCTTTGTAATTTTTGGCTCTTAATGAAAACGAAGGGCATTGAAACTCGAGAGTATATACTTGAATAATTTTAAAACTTGTTTCATTATCAACAGAATCGGCCGCAATGTGATCGGCCCCATCACCAGCCCGGTGGAGATGGGCAGCGGAGACAACCTCGCCAGAGCGATAGAGAATATGGCACTTGACAACAAAGACAAAAACTTCTTCTTCGGCAACTGCTTCCTTAACTCACTGGACAACTGGAAAACTATTTGGAAAGGGAAAAAGTAAGTACTCGGAAACGACTACGGACCAGCAGTCTATATGAATAAGATGATATACATCTTATTCATATAAACTGATAGTAAGTGTCACCGCAGCTTAAAGACACTCGTATTTGATAATACAAGTGTATTATGATTATGATTAATGTCACTAACACATTGCTAACATTGTGTACCCAGTAATTTTACCGCGTCTCTCCATTCAACAGGGACCACAATGCAGAAACTGCTGTTTGGCGGTAGAAATAGATAAATAGATGAGAGTGAGGTCCCAATGCAATATACCTTTGTCTGAAATCTACCTATAGTATTGTAAAGTTGCGAGCACATTATTTATACGGTACTTCATACAAAGGTCGTTTTACGAGCCTTGTTTTGAAAACTTTAAGTGCTTCGAAATAGTTTATATGTTTTTTTCTTTTTTTATATTTCTGTAATTTTGATTACCTTACGATAATCATTTTCAAGTGTGAAAAAGTTATTGCACTAACCCAACTCAGGAGTAACCAAGTTATAAACAAAAATATAATATTTGTTTATGGATTCCTATTTTGAATTGGCTTGTTATACTTGAAATCTCTCTCTATCCATCTTGAATGTCAGATCTCATTGTAGTAGCGTCGCATGAGTTATTTATAAAAAGAATTTTTAAAGATAAGGATTTTCAAAATAAACCACATAATGTTCCCAGAAAATACAAAGTAATGTTTTATTTATCACGCTTATTACAATAAATATTATTTAACTACGCTAATTATTTTCATGTAAGATAAATGTGTAATTGATCTTACCAGATAACATTAAGAAACGACATTTAAAGTTCACTTATATCGCTAATCAATTATATAAGTTATTTTAAAATCTTATTATATTAGAATGCATAAATGAAACTAAACCCTAATCCGCAATTAGATCATGAGATGGTTTCCGATGCGCCGCCCATAAACTTTAATTCAAAGGTCTTTAAATTTTTAATTAAATATAATTAATAATAATAATATAAATATAATATAATAAAAAAATATATTATATTGGCTTTATTGTATTTGGCATCACGAATTGTTATTAATATTGCTTACATTACAAATAAATCATATTAAATAAAATTAAATCATTCAAAGTAATTTCATACAAGCTATATTTAAGGGCTATAGTTACCACCTGCAATAATGTTGACATTGTTATTTCGTTTATATAGCTGTTACAGATTAAAAATTATGAGTTTAGGTTACCTACTTGCCTTATCTCTTATAATAGATGCCTATAGAGATAAATTACTGGGTAATGTGAAATTACATATATATACCTACTAAGCCCGCATTGTTGTAGTGATATCCTTGGTCTAAAGCTATATCTGTGCTATATGTGTGCATCCCCGTCGCGAAAGCTCCGCTCTGCGATTGCCAACACGCTTGCGCAATTATGGGCAAAATTCTCTCTTGCTTGAGGAGGCTTATGTTCAGCCGTGGACGTCGGAGACGCTTACTATCCCAGGGATCGTACGATTCTTCGCCATCCTTGTAGTATAAAACAATTGAACGCGAGTAACGATTTTCATTTGCCGCCGCAGGTGCAAAGAAGGTTCTAAAAACAAGGAGCTGCTATCCTGCATCAAGCTGTCGGGCACGTACGCTCACAAGCTGTGCGTGAACGACAACTTCTCCTGCTTCGTCACCGTCGACAACTCCGGCCACGTACACGTGATGAACGTCATGCGACACACTTAGCACTGCCATATCACACGCCGATGTACATAAAATATATATTTGGTTCGGTTAACCATAAAACTTTATCTGATCAGATTGTGTAATAGAAAATAGAATGATGTTGTGTCTTATTCACAGGTCAACAAAAAATCAAATTTTGATAATTTCTGAAATAATATTATTTCTACATATTCATTTGTACGGGACAAATATAAATTGAACGTTCTTAACAACTCTACGTATTGAGTAATTCAATGGCAAAGTAACAAAAATGTTCATAAATTGTGTTGTTTCTTATTTATTTTAAAAAAATACTGTTTCTTATTTCAATAACTATGTCTTCTCTTTCCTTATTTACTGTTCAAATTAAATATATTTTTAACTTGATGTTTCGCAGAATAATATAGATTTGAAGTTCATTATATTCAAATCTAAATTATTCGGCGAAATGAATGAAGAAATCTAAAGTTTATTAACTTTCTGTAAAACTTAACCAAAATTTAGTTTTCTAAATCTCAGAAAGCTGATGTGATAAATAAATATATGATAGATAAACGCATAATTTATTTAAAGCTAGAGACTATCAAGTTAATTATTAAGTAAATCGTAGTTTTACAAACACGCCAATGACATTTTATAAAGGTTTTGAATAATTGTTCGGAATGTGTAAATGATATAAAGATGTGATACTGTTTCGTGTGGAAATTTTGTTGTTGACCAGTGTATCGGTGTGCTCCAATTGCTAAGCAGAGTATGCAATTTTAAAAAAGGTAAATAACATAAAATCAACCCTGTATTGTCATCAATTATTTTTATACATTTTCGAATAAATCAATAAAATTGAGGTCACCTAACAAAAAAGGAACGATTTGCGTTATATTCTACGGATTTTTTTCGAAACAGCACAGAAGACAAATAGCCAGATACTACCTCTTTCTATTCACAAATATATAAAGTTTGGTACAATACACTGTATTGATCATTTGGACTAGTTACAACATATTACGAATTTTATGTATATTGGTTATTGTGATTTTTACTTTTTATCATTGTGATTGAATAATTGTTAAATTTTACACTTGTATCAATTTTATTTATAAGTTAGATATTCTTAAACTTCCATTTTTTATAAACAAAATAGTATATAGTGTCAGTGATAATAATAATCCAGTAATTAGGGTTATATACTTTAAGTGATAAAATATGAACAATCGTTAGACCTCTTGAGATTTACTTTGCATTTTTAGATTACGTCTAGATTGGATGTGGGAATATATATCACCATGAAAATATTTTAGGACCATTTGAATAATGGAATGGAGTGGATTTATGGGATAAATTTTTAGATATAATATTTTTGATAGAGAATTTTCTTTTTATTTTCCAGTGCATAATATCAGTTATATGTTTAGTATTAAATCAATTTTCTTAACGAGTATACTGCTCAGTTTTTAAACATGTATAAGTGTACATAGAATACGTTTAATATGAAGTTAGTTTGAAATTAATTATACGTAATTTCACAACTGCTATATTTAGCTATCGTGCGGTGCTATTGATAGACGAAGCGAAGATAACGAAACGCACAACCACCGTAAAGTAAGACTATATATAACATGCATTTATATTAGTTCTTACAGCGTTTGTACTTTATGTATCACTGATTGTGTCCCACCAAGCGATTTCACATATTATATACTAAAGTGGCACCATGAAATGAGATTGATTAATCCGTACCTTAAAGTTATATTCAAGCAATAAAATTTGCTTTACGTGCCATCATTGTGGTTTACGTTTAATATAAGATAATCATGTGATTTAGTCGATGAGAGATCTCTTTTTGTGTAAATAGTGATGTTACTCGTAAGTAATACGTGATGGTGCTATGTTTTGAAAGAACAAAGACTTAGGTTCTTTTGTAGATACACGACTCTACTTAACAGGTGTAATGCATTTAGCGTGCTCGACCGTTCAGAATACGCTGTTTTACCGCTCCTACGTAATTGTTTTTAAGTGGCTCATAGCGACTCAACGTTGATCGCGGTCGCATTGGACATCGCGAATGTATAAGGCTCTTAATTTGTCGTCCAAAAGGCCTGATTGTTTAATTTTTTATCTATTTGCATTTTATTGTTTAATTTACTGTAGGGGATTGGGCTATTATCAGAAAATAAAATTAATGTGTGTTTAGATGAAATACTCATAGAATTAAATGCTTCGTATTCATGATACATGTATTTATGTTATGTTCCTTACATAAATAAATTAGTAAGTGACTCAGTCACTCGTGAATACTCCAGTATAAACAATACCCAGCATGCCACTACGATAAGTGTTGACGTTGCACCACGTCATTAGTGGGGTAAATAGCTTTAAATTAATAAGATATTTTAAAATAAATAATACTTAGATATCGTTTACCCTACATACTTAAACATACATAAAAGTATATTTTCATTTGCCCGATCCCTTATTCTTTTTTTATCTTCGTAAAGTACAGAAGTGGCTTTTTCTATTTTTAATGAGTCTTGAGATGCCATAGAACAATCGTATGTCATATTCAATAATATTTTTATGTTGATTTTAAGGCCATAATGTTTGTAGCACTGTAATACTTATTTAAGGAAATAGCTCAAGAAAGCATTTTTTCCCGTTCCTGTTAACATTTAAGTGTTACTAACACTTTATGCTTATCTTTTTTATTAGTATATAATTAAAATGACAAATCCAAATGAACAATTTGTATCTTTTTTATAGCTCATCCATGATTTTTTTTTGTAAATTTATAATAAATACAATTAAACAAAACAAAATTTCATTATTAAAGTTATATTTTTAGACTGTTTAGATACAATTATTTTATAAACAATACTTGAAATATACAGATTTATTAAAAAATATTGCGTTTTGCTTACCTTTCTATTTCAAGAACTCATACAAAAATTCCCAAATGCTTATCGTGAATTAAAGTATTGGTTTGAATTTAGCGGTAATATAAAAATTATTATTTTTGTACGTCCTGTTGTGGGCCGTAACATATTACATTAGAGGTCGCAATTAAAATTATCTACATACTTTACACAGCACTGTTCCTTATGTGCACTAGACAGCGTAAGAAGCTATATCGTGTAAATCGGCCCAGCGACTTCCCAATAGCTGATTACCATGTAGCAATTAATAAACGACCTGAGACCTTCATAATAAAAACCCAAACTTTGACCTTCTATGCTTCAGAACACCAGTTTATTTTAAAATTCATCAACATCTGATTAGCTTGACCCTTACAATAAGAGATGGTCAAGTATAAATGGGGGCCTTAGTAACATGCGCTCGGGGGTTTTTTTTAGAAGAGATTGACTCAGCTCTAAACCTGACTCTTGTTTTCAGAGACATTAGGTATACTAGGAAGGATATGGGTATCTACCAATATACATAGCAGTTTTAACTCTAATTGATCCGTCCGATTAATCAGGTAATACATACTCTAAACTCTAACGAAAAAACTGTGTTGGTAAGTAAACATTATGCATTGAAGAGTAAACTCGCGTTGGCGGCCACAATACTAAGCAGCGCAGCGCTACAACGTTGTTTTTCATACAAGTAAGAAGTGACGAATTATAGTAGGTAATATTTCTTCTAATAATGTGTGTAATATAATAAATAGGTATAGTTTGGTATACCTACAGGTATTTAAGCTGTCGTGTAATGGGTAGTAATGTAGGTAAGTAGGTACTCGCTATTCGTTATCTAATTAAAATTAAATATGATGTTAGATGACCAAAATGAAGTATAAAACATATTTATTTTATTTTATTTTTGTTGGCGAGTTTTCAATCGTTTATTTGGCGTTTAAAACGAAATTTTAATTAAAAACATTTTAAATTGGTTGATTTGTAAACATAATTTTATAAACGGGTCGTCAGGACTGTGTTGCGTTCTATGGTGATAGATTATCCGTTCAGCATACTAGAACAACGAGGCAATTTAAAAGTAGGGTGAAAATTATTTTACTTATGGTAATTCTACTTTTGTAACACTTAACGTAATGTATTTAGATTATGTAAATGCATTACATTAAGTGTTACAATTGTATTTACATAATGTAAATACAATTGTAACACTTAAAAACGTTAAATGTTATAAAAGTGCAGTCGTTAATGATTTTAAATATTTCTTGTCAGAATTCCTCCTGTAATCAATTCATTGTTCACAAATAAACTTATCCTATACTAAAAAAAAATTTTTTAATAGAATTATAATAGTTATATTTTATCATTTAATAAAATGCTTAATTTTTAATGAATTCAAACATAAAGTTATTTTCACGTTCGTATAAAGCGTAAGTTGGAACATTAAGAAAAAAGTATAATTCAAAATGTAACTGATTTCCTTCTAACTGTCATCTGCATCTTAGTTAGATCTTTCCCTTTGCGATCGGAGGATTGTTATAATTTTTATTGTATGGTTAAATACTACTGAACCAGTGCTCTGATGATCATACGAAAGTACTACATTAATATTTGAAGCGTTACATATATACAACAAAGATTTTGTAATTTCTGTTTTGTTAAAAATGGCTCAATTCAATTATTTGAATGATTTGAAAAGCTTAGCCACATTAGACGGGCCCATAACTCGGGGTCCTCTTCAACGTTGGGCCAAAAAAAACAATAATGAGAACCACAACCCACATATAAGTGGGTCCTTCAAAAACATATCAAATATAAACTTAAGCTCTTGCAATCAGTCTATGCAGAAGTTATCAATTTCTACTAATCAAAGTTGTAACAACAGTGTATTATCAAGTAATAAAACTCCAACACGAAATGAAAGTAAGAAAGGAAAAAAAACACCATCTAAAAATAAAAGCCCGGGTTTGTTTTTGTTACTATTATTAATCTATTGTAAGTATTATAATAAATTAATAAGTAGTACTAAAACATCAATGTTTTACTTCACAGGTCGCTCAACTACACCAACCCCAAACAAAGCCTCTAAAACTCCAAATAAAGCAGACAGATTTATTCCATCTAGAAGCAATTCAAACTATGACCTCTGTCATTACATGGTAAATCTGCAATTCATATTCGAAAGGTTTTCTAATGTTAAGAAAATGCAAAATAAAGGTGTTGTATTTATATTTTATTTAGATGAACCGTGAAGAAGACAAAGGAGAGGAGGTGGTCGCTCAGACTGCAGCTGGTGAAGCGATTGGGCGAGCCCTTACTGACACTGAGCCAGGGCGACTATTGCAATACACATGTAAAGCTCCTGCTGCTCCTGAGGGCTACCAAAACAGACTTAGAGTTGTGTACTCACAGGTATCAAGTGCTTTTTGCTCTTCGCTTTCATTTTATATGTGTAACATATTTCATGTTTCTCCAAAACCTACTACATCATGATCAATACAAATTGAAAAGCTTGGTCTAGACTTTTTTGCTGTTGGTATAGTCGAAATCTTCTTATGTATTTTTTTATCAGTTTTGCCTAATTTTATATTCATTTTTCATTAAATTAGCAATTTCACAAATTAATTAGATAAAAAACCTAGCTGGCTTTAATGGTAAATATTAACTAACAATACTTACAATTTATTGAAATTACATTAAAACAATTCCTTAGAAAAAACTTAATTAACAATATTTTGTTTGCAGGCCAAAGTTCCATCTTCTGTGAAGAATACTACTAGATATATACCACAAGCACCTGACAGGATTTTAGACGCCCCTGATATCCTAGACGACTACTGTGAGTACTAGTAAATATGTAAATTTATTATATTACTTAAAAATTTTTCTGGAATTTCTGAAATTGAATCACTTGAGTTTAAGATATGTATACATATACATATATATATATATATATATATATATATATATTGTTGTCATTTAGTACCTATCCCTACTATAATATTATATATATATATATATATATATATATATATATATATAATATTATAAATGCGAAAGTAACTCTTGTCTGTCTGTCTGTCACACTTTCCCGCTGATTGATACTTCTAAAATGATGATATTTGGCACAGACAATCTTTAGACCCTGAGAAATAAATTTCGAATTTCGAATAAAAAAATAGGCTATTTCCTATAGCCTATTTTTTATTCGAAATAAGGGTTGTAAGGGGTCGAAATGGGGATGAAAAGTTGTATGAAAGTATCGCTATTTTTGGAACTAGAAACTTGAAACTTATTTTTCAAACTTATTATTCATAGTCATAAGTTAAGGTAAAGAGGTATCAAAGTCACTGTTCTGTCATACTTAATTCATAAACAGAATGTTCTGACACACCAAAATTTATGAAAATATATCCTTTCAATTTATAGATATAGCATCATTTTGTCCGTGTTGTTAAGAATATATCTTATTTTTCATCAGACAGCATCTTTTTGTCTTTATGTACACAGTACATATAGACAAAAATTCATTGATAAGAGTACATTTTAACAAACTACTTCATTTATATTTTTTGCAGACCTTAACCTTGTAGACTGGAGTGCATCTAACATCTTAGCAGTAGCTTTAGGCAACTCAGTGTATTTATGGAATGCTGGTACCGGCCAAATAGAACAATTGCTGTCTTTAGAGGGTTCAGAGACAGTTTGCTCTGTTGGGTGGGTGCAAGGAGCGGGGAACCATTTAGCTGTCGGGACTTCGGCTGCTACAGTGGAGTTGTGGGATTGTGAAAGAATTAAAAGGCTGAGAGTGAGTAAAACAAAATATTAACATTGCTCAAAAGTGTAGAATGTTAAATACAGTAATTTTTATGAAAAAAAAAGCCATTTAATATAAATCTGGAGCAAGAGAAGTTTTATAATTAAAGAATTGTTTTGTGGTCTGGTTATTATGGGAATCACATTGCATCTCTCTTAAGTCAGCTTAGTTCAAGGATTATCAACTCTAAATTCGTGAATAGTGTGCAGTTATTTATGTATGTCTTCGCAGGTGATGGACGGTCACACGGGGCGCGTGGGGTCGCTGGCGTGGAATATGTACATCGTGTCAAGCGGCGCGCGCGACGGCAACATCGTGCACCACGACGTACGCCAGCGGGACCACGCCGTCGCCACCATCAGCGCGCACACGCAGGAGGTTGGTTGTGACAGTCAAGGTCACGTTGATACTGAATATTAGCTCTTAATAGCTCTGTAAGTTTTTAGCCTTTATAATAGCTCTATAAGTTTTTAGCCCTGCTGTGATATTGATTCCTGTAGTAATAAATAGTAACAAAATGCATCCAGTTATTTATAGGAATAATAGAAGTAATAAATAGCAACAAAATCAAAATTTTAAATATTTTAAATGTAGTTGGGCGACACTTCATTCTCTCAGATCAGGGTAATATTGTTACAAACAAAAATTCCTATGTCTGTAGATCTGCGGATTGAAATGGTCCCCGGATGGACGCTACCTCGCTTCGGGCGGTAACGATAACCTGCTGAACATCTGGCCCGCCGCGCAGGGGCAGCACTACTCGCAGCCCCAGCACCTATATTCTTTTAAGTAAGTTTCAAAAGCAACTAAACTATTATCATAAAGTTAATTATTATAAAAAAACTCAAAAGTACTGGGCCAATTTCAAAAATTACACAAGTCAACAAAAAAAATATTTTTCTTTGAGTCTGTTATTTAGTAAATATTTTCTGATTATATACATCGAAAAAAAAGCAAAAACTCCATTTATAAAAAATAAAGTTTGCTTTTGTACCTTTAAACAATGTAAAACGAATATTATAGTATTTTAGCAGTTTTTTTAGGAGCCGTTGCATATAAGATACAGGAGAGGGGCAGGGGGGCTGTAGGTGTGAAAGCTTAAAGGCAATTCTTCTACATAATGGAAATATATTTCCATCTCTTCCCCTTGCTCATTCTGTAATGCTAAAAGAAAATTACGAGAGCGTTAAAATGGTGCTTCAAGTTTTAAAATATGAAGAGTACGCCTGGCCAGTGATAGGGGATTTTAAAATAGTTGGATTTCTGATGGGAATGCAAGGCGGGTACACTAAATATCCGTGTTACATTTGCTTATGGGATAGTAGAGCCGATGCACTTCACTACCAGCAGCACTCATGGACACAACGGAGCGAGTTTCAAATAGGACAACATAATGTCAAAAATGAACCAATCGTGAAGCCCGATCATATTTTAATGCCTCCATTGCACATTAAATTAGGTCTGATCAAGCAGTTCGTAAAGGCTCTGCGTCAAGACTCTGAGGCCTTTCAATATTTAAAATCATTTTTCCCGAAATTGTCAGAGGCTAAAATTAAAGCTGGTATTTTCATCGGTCCACAAATAAAGAAGATAATGGCCAGTGAACAATTCCTACAGCTCCTCAGTACGCACGAAAAACAAGCGTGGAGCTTATTACTGATATGCTTCACAACTTCAAAGTTATGGGTTGCAGAATGTCTTTGAAAGTCCACATGCTACATGCTCATTTGGATAGATTTAAAGACAACTTAGGTGCATATTCAGAAGAGCAAGGGGAACGTTTCCACCAGGATATAATGAACTTCGAAAAGCGTTATCAAGGACAATATAATGAAAATATGATGGGTGACTACATTTTTGGGCTCATACGAAAAAGTCCCAACTTACACAGAAGAAATACCAAATCTGTTCATTTTTAAAGTCTTTTTTGTATTCTTTTTTGTATTTGTGGGTTTATTTATGCCGTCTTGTATAATTAAAGTCAATAAAAATATGTGAATTCAAAACTGTTTTCCTTTTACATATAATTGAAATTAAGAAATAGAGCTTTTTCATAAAAATTAAAATTTCGTTTTAGTAACTACAAAAGCAAACTTTATTAGATAAAATTTTTTTTTCTTTAATTAGTTAGGCATAAGTAATCAAAATCAGAGGTACAGAACTCAGACTCAAAATTCGTGTTGACTTGTGTTATTTTACCATTAGATAGCTACTTCTTTACCAAGTAACAGGCTATATTATATTAAAAAAATTTAAATACTAAAATGGAACGATATAAGCAAGATAATATCTTTGTATATCTGTATCAAATAAAATAAAAATCACCTGCACCAATTTCAAAAATTATAGATATGCTCCCTTAATGTGAAGTTCATATCTTATTGTATTCACTCGGGAAATATTAAAATAATAGGGAAATCTATGCAACGCTACTATGAAGTATGTGAGTAATAATAATGTTTTTGTCGTTAGTCAACATTTAGCAGCAGTGAAAGGTCTCGCGTGGTGTCCGTGGAGCAGCGGTATTCTGGCTTCAGGCGGAGGTACGGCCGATCGAACGATACGCATCTGGAACGTCAACACCGGGGCCAACCTCAATACCGTAGACACCAAGTCTCAGGTACCGAACTCAACATCCTGTGCAAAAAAATATCTTTTTTAAACTATTATCATTATCAGAAGAACTTAGCATAGAAGATCCTAGTTAGGACCAGTGACGCACTTTTCTTAAAAGCAATCTTCGCAATATCCATACAGCTAAACATTTGAAGTTTTAAGGAAAAATTAAACGCGCAGGTGTGCTCGATCGTGTGGAGCACGCACTACAAGGAGCTGATCTCGGGCCACGGGTACGCGCACAACCAGCTGGTGATCTGGAAGTACCCGCTCATGACGCGCGTGGCCGAACTCACAGGGCACGTGGCGCGCGTGCTGCACCTGGCGCTGTCGCCCGACGGCACCACCGTGCTGTCTGCCGGCGCCGACGAGACCCTGAGGTAACTGACACTAGTGGTGTGACACTGATGTAACTGACACTTGGGACGTGAAGTTGAGGTCACTGACACTTGTGACGTGAAGTTGAGGTCACTGACACTTGTGACGTGACGCTGAGGTAACAGACACTTGTGACGTGACGCTGAGGTAACTGACACTAGACGTGACGCTGAGGACACATGGCATGCGTGCTTCGCCTGGTGCTGTCGCTCGATGGCACTACCGTGCTGTCCGCCGGTACCGACGAGACACTGAGGTAATTGACATTCTTGTAACGTGACGCTGAGGTACTAACACACTTAGACGAGTTCACCGGGCAAGTGTACTGTATCTGATGACTAACAGAAGATATCATACCGGCGATATGAATGATCTAGACTTACTATATTAAATCACGTGTCTATCAATTCCTAGTGACATCAATTTTGAAATGTATCTTTTTAGAATAGTAACCATTATTTTTTGTTATGTTATATATTTTTGTCTTATATCTATAAATACAGAACAGCTAGCTTGAAGTCACTAGTAGGTAGGACATGCATTGTTGTACATTATTGTTTTAAATACGATAGCGGCCCGTCCCGGCTTCGCACGGGTAGACATAAATAGGTACAGACATTTAAGATATAAGCATGTTAATTAAAACGACCATGAATCACTAAATTAAAAATATATATATGCTTAACGCCTCCCTGTACACTACGTTGGCTGTGGTATTTGTAGGTGGCAACAAACTTATTGATTTTCAGGAGATCCTACACAAGAAAGTGTCACATACGATGGGGGCTATCACGTGTGATTAGGCCCCTAGATCGCTAGTGTCGCGTGATGTCCAAAAAAGTCAATTTTCTATGGTATTTCGCGGGCTTTGTGACATAAATTATAATTTCATCAATTTAACTTAAAAAAAATTTTGAAAAGTGATCTCCATCGCAAATATAATAATTATTATTCCGCCATGAATATAAATACTTTAAAAGCGGAATTAAGGAAAAGAGGCGCAAAAATAGGCGGCCTCGAAGAGCAGCTTATTGAGAGGTTAGTTTTACTGTTTTCAAACTTATTTTTTGCTAAAATTATCCTTGTTTGCCGAAGTAACAGCTATGTTTTTTTCTTTTCATAGACTTCAAGACTATGACTCAAACAATAACTTTGTTGGAAACGTTTAGGAAAATATAGTAGTACTACAAAACGACTCTGTGTATTGTGTTGAGTGGCTGGGTATACTTAGTGGATATACTGAAGTTTTCTTCACACTTACATAAGGAACACTAGCGAGACATCTTTGTTTTCAAATTCAATTACAACTTCTTCACAAGTTTCTTCTAGTCTGATAATTAATGTTTTGTTATAATAAATATGAATACTTTAAGGGAATATAGTTATATTTAAGAATATAGTAAAAGAATATAGTAATAGTTAAGAATATCTGGCATTTACTAACAAAATGATCTTTATCTTGAGTTTCCTTTGTATTTGAAGAAAGTGTGACAACTTCCAGTTTCTTTTCTTGACGTTGACGAGCTCTTTCTGCGCGTTTTCTTTTCATTTTCTTTCTCTCTTACTCTCTTGGTTCCAAGAAAATCGACTAGGAACAGCTTCTGGCTTTAATTTGGAAGTAGCTAAAAATTTATAAACAAAGATTACAAAAGATGAAAGTAACGTGAAAGTTACCTACTTAAATCACGATGATTGGGACTTACGATTTTCTGTATTATATTGTTAGGGTTACACATAATCCTCAGGGTTAAAATGCAGTTCAGTTTAACCCTGCGAATTGCCACAAGCCACTGTTTTTGAATATTTTTGTCTTTTGGAAACATGTGTCCTCCTTTTTTTTCCGAACAAAAAGGTACTGCACAGCATTGCGGCATAGTCGATATGATTTTGTATATCTTTGTTGATGATAGTTATATTTAATAATGAATTAGCGAGATATTGTTAATAAAATTACTGAGATTGAAGTTTTAAACTTATTTCCACGCGATTTTTTAGATCACCTTTGACAGCTATTATACCTCTAGACCTTAGTCGACAGTGGCGCCAACAGGTGAGCAAAAAAACGATAGCCCCCATTGCGACGAGTAACTAACTCGACGAGAGTTAGTTACTCGATGCGCTGCGTGGCGGCCGCCGCCGGCATGAATTTTTATTTCAATTTCATATCTTTTGAATGGAATTTCCGATTTTAACAATTTAAAAAGTAATCATTAGGTATTGAGACAGTTTTGAATATTAAATAATTTATTTGGATAAAATTTCATAAATGGTTTGGATAACACGGTCTGATCTATATCGGCATCTCTATCAATTTGTTAAATGTAAAAAAGTACTTATAGTGATGTAACTACATTAGTTAGACATAGGTCTCACGAAGTTTTTTGTAGATATTGATATATTCTATAATATTGTCGAACATTTTTCTACCCTATCATTAATACTCTTCGCAGCGTATTTTATGGCTAATTTTTTTACACCTTAAGTTGGTTTTAATAGGAATCACTACCATCTGCGCCCGATGGCGCAGATGGTAGTAATCCTGTCTTATGTCCCAGGGGTCATGAGTTCGATCCCCACCCAGGACAAATATTTACCTGATGATATTTGTGTTTGTCCTGTGTCTGGTGTTAAAAAAATGCATTTTATCTGTAATTCCTCTGTTGTCTGATGTCTGTAACACAAGTGCTTAAAGCGACTTACTACGGAGTCAGGTCCATGTATGAGATGTTGTTTGAATACTTTTTTTTATAATTATTACAGACTCTGGAAATGCTTTATGCTGGATCCATCCAAAAAGAAGGAGCCGACTGACACCAAATCAGCCAAATCTATACTTAACATGAACTCTTTGATTAGGTAATCGTACCTTGGACATTGTCCACTAAGCGCTCTAGACTTAACTACTGACTGAGTATTGCGATCTTTACTTTTATTGTAATTAATCCTTATTTAACTAACTGTATAATAAATCATTTGGTTGCATGTTCTTAATAAGTTACATTTTTCTCCTATCAGCTCAACATTTGTTGTATTATATTGACAAATCTCTGTGATTTCTGTATTTATCTTCCTTACTCTTTTTGTATCGAATCATTTAACATCTGTTTTATTGGACTTCTTTTGACATAATTTACTGATAGTTAATTGTTAGGGTTATTCCTGACCGGTTTTGCTATAGTTAAATAATTTTTCGCTACAGGCTTGATTGGATCGAACAGGAATAACCCGATTTTGTGATGCGGCGTTTGTAATTGTATTTTGAACATCTTGTTTTCGACTAGCATAGAGAAGTTGTTGTTGAAGTTGTGACGAAGAAAAACAAAAGTGAAGTTTCTAACTTTTAAACTTCACTTTTGTTTTTCTTCGTCTTTTCTAATCTTCTTATATGTCCTTTATTTGCTTCCCAAACATTTCATTATCTCGGCTTCTTTGTTTTAAAGCACTTTTTAGAATTATTAATGAGCCTTTTTTATTGTGAACACTTTCTACTATTTTAAGTATGAAATGAATTTTGATTTTATTGTAACTTGGTCATTGAGTTAATAAAGAATTTGATATTATTTTTTTATCTTTTGAACTTATCCATAAAACTAAAGGTATTCGGGTATGCAGTCATAAATGAAACGACCGAGTCACATAAAAATGTTTTTATTCGTTAATATTGCAACAAAGAGGAATGTAAATATCACTAGCAAAATCAAAAGAAAAATATACTAAAATAAAAGTGCGATAAAGAATAAGTGCATTAAAATATAATAAATGTTGATATAGTTGATATAAAATGTGATGTTTGACAATACTAAAAAATCAATAATTGTGGAAGCATGTGACGTGACTAGATCTAAAACCAAAATATAGAACACAACTTTTGTTATATTTCGTAAATGCGCCGAAGGAACTAAAAGCTGCCATTACGTAACTTAAAAACTATTGAACAACCAATGCTTACTGTTCTAGTTTCATTGTACTTGACACTGTGTTAGTAGAATTTTATATTGCTTCTTACATAACTATCGATTACATATCTTACGTATTGTGAACTCTAGTACCGTATAGCACAATAATAAATGGTCTATTTTTACATAAAAATATAACCCCATAAACACTCAAAACGGTAAATAATAATTTCGAAACTTATAAATGGAATGTAAATGTGCAGCCAAATCAGACGTTACGATTAATCGATAGTCATGCCCTACTTCACAGTCATTACAGTCACGCATCCAAGAAAAATAAGTACACAAACTTGCAAAAATATCTTCCAGTTACTCTGACCACTACACAATTACGCAATTTTGAAAAATCTTCCACACAGCTTAATCTAACGGGAACACATTTCTAGTCTGAATATTCAATACTTACAACGATGGCTTTACAACTTCAGTAATTTAAAATCTTATAACACACTAAGCTCTGATGTTATTATCATGTTAATTATGTATACCACTTGACGTGTATTTCATCATTTCTATTCTAATTAAGTAAATTTCATTGTATAATCTAGCTACATGGCTCACGATTGTGCATACAAAATTTAATTCGAGGTTAATATATTAAAAAATAGTGAAGTCGCCGAGATTCTCGCTCACAACGGACTTAACGTCCGACCCTAAATAAGTACCTACGAAGTATGATTTAAAATCGATATAACCATAGACCGAACGGCCGGGCCCGAAACGAACGGCACGTTCATAACGCTTTCGGTCAAGACGGGGCCGGCGTCGTCTCGTCGCCTAAATACACGGGCACCGCCTACACGTACAATACATCTTCACACCGACAACCAAACTACTCTCAATCCCATCCGCACATCAAAAATTCGCTCGTCTCACATCCGGGAACACTACACTAACAAGGATAAAACTTATAAAAAATATGGTGTGATGCCTCACAGGCGGTCAATCATATCACAGAGGCGAGGCTGCGCGCGAGAGGGGGCGGGGCGGGCGCGGGCGCGGGGGCGTGGGCGGGCGCGGGCGCGGGCGCGGGCGCGGGGAGCAGCACGCCCGACATGGCCACCGTGCTGGAGATGGGCTCGGCGCCGCGCACGAGCCGCTCGTGGCTGCCGGAGCGCGCGCCGTACTTGAAACTCCTGCGCAGACTCGAGCGGATGCTCTTCGCGGAATCGCTCTTCCGCACGAACGAGCGGCGGAGATAGTCGCGGGTCAGCGACAGCGAAGTCCTCGAGGTCCGCGGGCCGGTCTCGTCGGCGACGGTGAGCGTGGCGGCGAGGGCGGGGGCGGGGGCGAGGGCGAGGGCGGGAGCGGGCGCGGGTGCGAACACGCCGCTGTAGTCGGGCGGCTGCGACTCCAGCGACGGCCGCCGCTCGCGGTCCACGCTCTCGCTGAGCGTGATGGGCAGCTGCGACGTGTCCTCGGCCCGCGATTGGACCGTGCGAGCTGCCGATGTTATTCTGTGGATTGTGGAACAGTCTGTAAATACGAACTACGAATTGAAGGAATCCATTTGTTTATTTATTGTGGGAATATCCAGCAATGGTATCTCTCTGGTAAAATCGAGTCACGGGATCCGTTGAAAGGAAGACGATGTTTCTGCACGCGTTTAAATCGCTTTATTCAGAACATTCTCACAAAAATATTATAATATATTAGGCGAATCATGAAGGTTGCTGGAATTCATAGTTTTATTTGTAAATAAAGTTATACTTAAAATAAAGAAAAGAAACTGATTACAACCTTCTCAGCGTCCGGAAACTGCGGCGTATAGTGTTGAGCAGGCGCGCGCCGGTGGCCGTGGAGTAGGAGGGTGGCGGCGTATATTTTGGAGGCGGGTCAGGTGGCGGGGGCGCGGCCGCGGGGGGCGGCGCGCGCGCGCTCGTCGGGCCCTCGCTGTCGGCGCCCATACGCGGGCGGTACAGGTTTTGGATGCGCTGCACATATAAGCATTCATGAGCATTTGTTTTATATACACTGGATAAGAAACGGGCTATAAATGAGTCCTACTTTACAGAACCTTTAGGCATCATAGATTTTCTAAAGACGGTTTCCAAAAAAATATTTCATACCATTGAAATTGCTAAATAAGATGCTTTTTCTATATAGTGGACTGGATAAATAAGCGTGCAATGGTAGGGACAGGATTGAGACATATATAGATGACATTGAGGCCACAAAACCCATAGTATATCAATGAAATCTATCCCCACTTTATTCCACGTTGAAACTGTACACTTTATTTTAATGGTATTTCCATATAAAATAGGAATAAATAATAAAATACCTTTTTGCTAAACTCCCTAACGCACCCAAATAACGCTTTAGTAATATAAAATTAGGAAGAATACAATTTGAGGAAACTACGCGCGTCAAGTAATCGCTGGAAATATAACTGACGATGTCTGATCACTTGATTCAAGATCGGCTATATCAATCCAAGATGCTATAATCGATAATGATAAATAATAATCGTGTCTTATATACGAGTACATAACACTCACCAGTTCTTCTGTGCAGTTACTTGTGCCGTATTCCTGGCAGCATGAACAGACCACTTAATTATATCTACTTGATATCACGTGTTTGGGCACATTTATACATACTCGAGTGTTTATCAACTAACGTGACTCCTGAGTAAATTCAAAGAGATGTATATCAAATACCTATGAACAAGTCTTTCAATTTAGAATTGTATATTATAGTGAATAAACTATTGTTCAATGGGCCAATATATGTAATTCACTATATTATATACTAGCTTTGCCCGCAACTTCGTCCGCGTGCAGTAGTTTGTTTGGGCACCATGCCTTTTTACTTTAACTTATATAATCTTTATGTGTTATATTAATTTATATAAACAAATCAATAGCCTAAATATTAAATTTTAAGCTTTTCTAGCTTTAACAATAGCGATACTTCCATACAACATTTTCATCCCCCCTTTCGACCACTTACAACTCATATGTCGAATGAAAAAGTAGCCTATGGTCTTTCTAAGGCTTAAGACTTTCTGAGTACAAAATTTAATTTAAATCAGTTCAGTAGTTTAGGCGTGATTGTGTAACAGACAGACAGGCAGAGTTACTTTCGAATTTATTATATTAAGTAAGGATAGCTAATAGTATAAATATTGCTGAGCAACCCTTATTTTAGATCTTTTTCACATATTAAAATGAACAGTAAAACAATTATTGAAATTGACGTTAATTAAAAATTATATTTCTATTTCATCATTTAGGTAAGATTGAAGGATCGGTTCGAATGTTAGATAAATTGTATTTTATAAAACATTTATAATTTATGTATAAGACATTAATTTGAACCTCTAATATATCCGGGGGCCCCTTGTTGATGTACCGCCACGTCTGTATGAACGCTGCCACCGGCACCAAGAGCAGAGATCCCTGCTGCATTAGTACAGCTAGCTGGCGAGCCCATACCGGCCAATATCTGCGGAAAACTATAAATAATTAGCAAACTTTGTTTCGTGTCAACTTATATATGTTCATCATGGAAAAAATATAGCGACGTTAAATTGAGTTTAGTTTATAACAATCCTTTCTCTCAAGTGGGTTCAGTAGTTTAGAAGTTCATCCCGGTTTTTTACATAAAAATAATATAACAATAGTATGTAATAATTCTATATTTTTTTCCCAAGTAAATATAACATGTGGAGCACAAGAGGTGGTCTCTTTCAAGTTACTACTAAAGCATGTATAAGAAAATACCCTCCTTGCTGTTGCGCCAATATAGAACTCGCTTAGATAGAGAACTGATTGCACATGTTATTTGCAGCGTGTTATTTAATGTGAGAGTGTATTTGTTGGTGTTAACATTTATAAGGTGCTCACCTTGGGGATTTATAATTTTTAATACCGCCAATCAAGGCTATTAACCCCTAATTGTTACATTGGCTACTCACGACTAAGTTACAACAAAAAATTCAATAATGTACAAAGTATTTGATGGGTGTGCACCAAACATATTATACAGGCAGGAGACTATATAATGGTAAAATCGGTTTTTTACTTATTTTAGTTAATTAAAAGTATTGTGTAAATTTGCGAAAGCACAGACATGATTTTTAAACATAAATTTAGCCGTATTGGAAGCCAGAATTTATTGAAGTCCATTTAAATATTTTAGAGAAAAATGTACTAACAGACGAAAGATAGAAAATTGTTTTTTCTTTGAACAAGGTTCTTTTTGTATAACCTAAAAACCGTTTCCTGTTTTGTACTGAATCTTAATAAATATTATTTTTGTATTATCAACATGTTAATACTTATTAACGGTACATACCCGACGTGTTTTCTCCAACTGTAAAGCTGTTTCTGCTGACCCACGCGGAAATCCATAACACAAATGGCCTGTCACAACAAAATTTTTGTAAGATATAAAAAACTTAAGACTTCAACATAATCATGTCCTTTAATTTCTCATTAAACACAATTTGTTTTAGCTCACTCGTTTCCAGAAAACTTTTATATTCAATTTGAAATGATGCAGTAGATACGTGAACAGATCTAAATGCAATTAGATTACTTCTCGCTGTGGGAATTATAATGTTACGAAAACAACTGTGTTTCCACTTTCCACCACGGTATTAATAATGCTCAGTAGCGCCACAAGGGCCGACGATTGGAACAAAACCGTCGTGACAAACAAGTCAAGCCAGAATGACTGTTCGCTTACGAGAACTCTGGCGTCCGGAGTAAATAGGCCAGGCCTATTATTTAGCGATCTCTTCTCGCTTCCTCTGCAGGACTGGCTTACGGAGGCACCTGAATGATACTGACTTAGATCACTACGGTTTTGGTATCTAAATGGCGATTGATAATGAGAATTGCAAAAAAGAGGCGGTTGCTCTGTGCGGTGTTTTCTTTTTGTTTCTATTAGATTTGGTTGAAAAACAAGCATACAATCCGATAGTTAGCGTCACCGCATGCTATAGACGCTCGTAATATCACAAGTATCACTAGCGCGTTGCTGACCTTAATTTCACTGCTTCTCAAACCGGAACAAAGCAATTTGGCGGTTGAAATGGGTGAGAGTGCGGTACCAATGCAGACGACCTTTGTATAAGGTCCACCTTATGAGAAATTGTCAAAGTGTGTTGCTTTACTAATATGTGCGTGGTGTGACAGTGTGAGGACGGTTGGGTGAAGCATTAATAATAATGGTATCGGGTGGGACTTAAGAATAACTTCAATCCTTGCTACTTACACACAGCAGCACCGGCAGCACCACGGTCCACGTAAAGCTCAGAAGCGCCGCAAGGGTCGCCGACAGTCTGGTCCGGGACGAGTAGAGCGCAGTGACGACCGCGTCGGGCGAGTACGGCCGCCCGCGTACCACGAACACGCCGCACACGAGCGCGACTTGGAGCACGCATTGCCACCACGACCCCACCCACACGTAGTCCAGAAAGTGGACAATTTTTATTCCTGCCTGTACGACGAAATCTTTTTAGGTATCCAACGAAGAATCTGTATTAATACGTTAAGCGAACACTTTGTACCTATTTTTAAAGAAATTATTTTAATATGGAAAAGCAACATGTACTTTTATCAAAATGCATTATAAATACATAAAAAAATAAAAAACTAAAAGCCTCTGTTTGAAGGACACACTATAAAGAAAACATTCATCGTATAGACTATAGTGATTATACTCTCTGGTTAAGACCAAAGTTTGAAATAAAAATTTTGCTAATGCTATTGACAATAACGAGAAATGACTCATCTTATTTCTAGATAATACGAGTTAGAACTTATAAATTTACATTAGTTATAGTCGAAATTCGACGACCGTGCAAACGCTAGCAACGATAAAAGTACAATGGTGGACGGAGAAAAGTATGAATGTATTCTCGCATTAAATAGTTAGTTTTTTAATAATAATAAATTTATTTATAACAAGTTACTATTAGGCAAAGTTAAAGATACCTGTAGAATAAAACAACTAAGAAAATGAAGCCTTACGTCCGTGCTAAGCAGTAACCCCATCGCGAGTCCAAACACGCAGCTGAAGAAAGTGATGGTGGTCTCCCAGACCTTGAGCGCCTCCGCGTTGATAGCCATCACGCCCGTCACCACGCAGTGCCACACCGCCAGCTGTTGCGCCAGCCCGAACATTATAAGGATGAAGTAGAAGATCACAGCCCATGCTGGCGATAGCTGGGAAGAGACAACATTTGATATTCACTTCAACTTGTTTAGCAAACCCAAGCCTCATCACCATCATCATCATATCATATAAGCCGAAGGAGGTTCGCTAATAGATATAGGCCTCCCTAAGACATTTTCAATACAATAGACGGTAAGCGGCCTGATTAGGCCCTTACTCGTTTATTGGATAAGATAAAATATAGTGGGCAGTAAATTAGTTTTATTGAACCGTAAATAATACTTGCAAAGATTTTTATTTTTGTTTGAACAGGTGGAACAACAAGCAAATAGTTGACGTGATAGTAAGCGTCGCTGCAGCCTATAGACGCTCGTAATATCACAATAATATTACTAACGCTTTGCCCATCTAATGACTTAAAGATATTATGTCACACTACCCAGTAATTTTACTGCTGTCTCTTTCACCCTTCAAACCGGAACACAGCAATGCGAACACTAATGGCGGTAGAAATAGGTGAAAGTGAGGTTCCAATACAGACGAATTTGTATGACCTATACCACAGGTCATCGTCCGGTGCGGTCGTTGCCGAAGTCGTGTCGACTCAAGTGAGGTAGGTCTAAGGCCGGGGACCTAGCCGCGAGCTCACGCGAGAACTGCCAATCTGTACTGTTCTAATCAGAATATTACTCCAACTTGTGAGTGGACGTACAATGCCAGTGCGTGGTCTCCATTCCTGAACTGCTTTGTGCCCTGCCCATTGCCTCTTCAACTGGTAATCCACTGAGCTATACAGCTATCCTTGGGTTTTCTACATACGTTCTCATTCCAAATTAAATCAAAAAAAGAACTCCGAGCATATTCAAGGGAAATTCATAGCTCGTTGAGCTCATTGAGTTGGGTAATATAACCCAGTTCAGAGATTACACTTTTAGAAACAGTAAATACTAGGTAATGTTATATAATATGCTTAGGTCACAAGCGCTAGTGATATCCTTGCTATGCACTAACATCCTATAGCATACGGTGACGCGTGACAATTAATAAACACGCGGATCGTATGTTTTCTATCCTAGATGTAATAGGTACGTAAAAGACTTGGCTTACTCACTCTGGATTTACCTCTATGCATGACGTCTCGATGGCACAACCGGCAGTGTCCCTATCTTTCGCACTAAGGGTCATGGGATTGTTCCCCAAACAGATAAAATTTAAAAAAACCCAATAAGTGGTCTATATACTACCTACTTATCCCATGATAATATATAATAAATTAATAAATAAATTACACAAAAAATTTCATATATCACCACAAATGAACATATGGATTTCCATACAACAAATCCAATACGAGTAACAAACAATCATTCTCGCGGGCATCGGATAAACGGGAAACTTCCGATATATATACATCGTTATATATCCCGTTTGTCTTATGCGTGAGTTTGTCTGTAAATATAATTAATGCCAGAATGTGCTAACATTAATTATATTTAAAATTTACGCACATACGTTAACCGTCCGCAAATAAAACGTTTTACGAACATACACCTAATTATTAAAGTGCCGTGCTTTAGCGCCGCTACAAATTGAATCATCAGCACATTTATTTATTTAATTAACTGTTTTTTATTATATAATGTATTATTTAATTATAATTATATCATTATTACGTTTACGCCTTGTTGGTCTCACTTTAAGTCGGTGGGTGTATCGATTAATTCCTTATTGCTGAAATAGCTTCGCTCAAATGCAACAGGGCGGGGGTGGGCAGCATTACCGGCGCGAACTTACGCCAATTACGCTCAGGTATGTAATTGGCACCATGTCTCTCCCGCGCGCAATTATGGCCCACCTTCCCCATTTTATGGGCACATCTATGTCCATTAGTGGAAAATAATTATTATTTCATTCATTATTAATAATAATTGTTCAACAGATTGGCATTCCGTTCCTGTCTTCATCCGCGAAAACTTTGTTATATCGTGTCTCGAGTAGAGAGAAATAATAGGGTTAAAAGAAGTTAAAATAATCTTTAACAAAGAACATAGCCTATGCTACTCTCTGATATAGAAAGCCTATCTTTACATACTTACATTGTAGGTTTCTTTTTTTATATTCTTTCTTTTCTTATTCTTTTCCTATATAAAAATATAATATATTTTTTAATATCCTTAGCAGACAAACCAATAATCAAATCTATCCTCTTTATAATATTAGTTTAAACTAAGATTAGAAGTACTAACAATGAAGTGCAATTACTGACTGTTCTAAATTATGCTTGGTACTCGCAACAGCAATAAACGCGAGCGTAGGCAACACGATCACAGACCAATTACATATGTGTTGCACAGTACATCAGCGCGTCAAATTAATAGTCACTATTCTTTTATTTATCTATTAATTTGCTTCAAACAGATACACAAACCTATAAATTAAGTATTTCGTTTAGATAATAAAGAATTTTACAACTCCCAAAATAACACAGTCGAAAAAAAAAACAAGCCACAATATAAAACTGGTTTTCTTTTGATTATATAAAAGTTATAAAAAAAACAAAAGTAAAATAGGTCGTTGGTGCAGATAATAGTGATCTTATCTTGTCCCGCAGCCAGGATAATTATTTCTATGATGGTATTCGTGTTTGTTCTGCGTCTGGGTGTTGAATATATGTATTTAAGTGTTATATTTGAGATTCCTCTGTTTTTTTTTACATCCGTAACACGGGTGCTTGAAGCGACTTATCGTAAGTCGTCACGTAGTATGGTTTTTTTATGTAAATAAATCAATGTGACAGGTAAGCTTAATTTAGTTTACATAGTTTATTCTTTTATGTATGTATGTTTGTTGTACTAAATTTAGACCTCCAACTTCCATTAGCTTTAATATTATTTCTATACAAAGGTTGCCTGTAAGAAATTGCATTTAGCGATAAGGCCGGCTCTTGTACCTACTATTTCAAGTTTTTGTGATGTTCTTGTGTTGTCTTTCTTGGTGTACAATAAAGAGTAATTATTATTATTATTTACCAAAGTACGAATGAAGGCTACTCTCATTTACATTACGGTACCACACTTACGATGCGAGCGCACAAAATATTGTTGCTCAATAAGTTCCCGCGAATACTCACGGTTTCGGTATAATGAGAGACGATCGACTCACGGCGCCCACTTTACTTTCTATTTCTACAGCGCACCGGGTCACCGTGGCGTACACATTGGGAATTCCTGACTTTCGAACCATATTAACAAACATTATGCAATCGTATAAAGTGACGTCATAGCGGAATCATCACAGCAGCCATCAACTGGTCACTGCTGGTCATAGACCTCCCTAAGATAGGAGGATTTGACCATAACTGCCGCGGTGGCTAAGCGCGGTAGTCGTCGCAAAGCTTCGCTTTGTAAACGTGTAAAAATATATAAATGAGGTAAAACTATATATAGAGAAGCTGACTAAAGGACGACTGACGGATATACTTACTACACTTTTCTGTAAAAACCTCTCGTTAACAAGGTTTCAGACATGAACTAGACGCGACGAGAATCATCATCATTATGTATACACACCTGAAACAGAGGGATTACTATCCTACTCTCGACAGTATTCCACGGCTACTGAGTAATGTGATGTAATATCCTCATATCACAATATTGGTGATCTGCTTGGATAATATGAGCGTCGGTGAAGCGGTCAGTTTGTAAACATTAAAAGAACCAAATAACAACTACCTCGATCACGTTTTTGTAAAAACCCCTCGTTAACAAGGCTAGACATAAGCTAGTACGGTGGGCAACATATCACAGGCAACCTACCCAAATCTGTCAAATGTTTACAGTCAAGTTTGAACTCAATGTCTCGATGTTATAGATTAATATCGATTGCGAAGTTTTGATAGATCTGAGTAGGTTGATCTGTTGCTGTGTGTACATATTATTGTATTACGCAATTGTATTTTTATAAACTCTATTTACTTTGGAAAGTGGAGACTTAAAAAATTTATATACATTCGCGACGCGTCATTTTTCACACTATTGTTGTGGTGTGTAGTTATTTTTGTACTCGATGCATTGTCTCGTAATAATGAAGCAATCAATTATCACACTGTTAATGACGTCGAACATTTTTCTTCTTGCAAAATCAATTAAATTTGATAGCACAAAATTATATTTAAAAAGATACATGTATAGATTAGAACGACTAGAGATTTCTAATAGTGCTGAGTCATCCTCAGCCTCCACATAAAATATCATCATTGGCGAAAGAGCAATACAGCAAATAAATTCATCATGTTGATTATTTTATCCTTGTATTCTTTATCATTATTTGCGTCATGTTTGATAAAAAAGAGAATATAAAAGAAAATAAATTAAATAAAACTGGTTACCGTCTAGTTAATTATACATTTAACTATGTACCTAATGTACATAGTTAAATGTATAATTATGTACTCTGTAAAGGTACCTATACAAAATATAAATAAATAAAATAGGTTGTGGATTTATGAGATTATTTGCTACAATCGGGAGACCGTGATGACAATCGGAAAGCGTATCTTCAGGACGAAGATTGCTGATCATTCCGCGTCGTTGCATGTGAGCACTGTTTCTGATATGATATTAAGGGATCTATTCTACTCTTCCGGTAATTAGTTCAAATTATAGCATAGGCAGTTCCCACTGCCCTATGCAACTATGTGACTCTTGATTTGTAAATAATATCGATGGTGTTTTATTTCTGTATATTTAATAAAATATCAATATATTTTATATATATATACATACATATATGTAATATATAAAAGTTTGAAATGAATCAGTCAGTAATAATATGATGATTTAATACTTCGAGTCATTTGACAAATCTAAATGAATAAGGTATTATAAACAACGGTTCTGGTGGGAAATTAAGTTGTCTTACATAGTGTTTTAAAACTAGAAAACGAAGGCATAACCATTCAAGGTCAAGCACATTTATTTTGATTGGACCGCGCATCCTTTATTTAAATTTCTTAAGCGGCGCTCTTATTAGGTTTAGGTTTAGGTTAGACCGTACAATTGATAAAAAACCCGGTAGTTGTATTTTTAGAAAGTATATGTTACTAGCTGACCCGACAGACGTTGTCCTGTCATTACTGTATAGGGTTATCATAAAAAAAAATATTAAACCTAATACTTGATATAGATCGATTGATTATTAATATTAAGCCTACAACTTGAATCAAACTGAATACAAGAAACAAAAATTTATTAAAATCAGTTCAGTAGTTCACCCCGGAGACAAACCGTGATCATCATACCAATCATTAGAAGTCCACTACTGGACATAGGCCTCTCCAAGAATGGTGGTTCTTTGCCCATAACTGAACAGAGCGCAGCTTTTGCGAGTGGAATGCTGCTGCCCATCTTCGACCTGTGCAATTGAGCTGCACTGTATTGGATGGATATACCGCCATCTGTCGGTCGTGGTGTCTTAGTCGCCTCTTACGACACCTTATCATAAAGTTCCTCGAATTTAATATATCAACTGTACAAAATTAAGAGTAAGGCGGGCAGCCATTACTTAGTTCCATACAGGTGAATGAAACTTTAATACTACTTAGTTAAGTAACTAGTTTAAGTTTTACTGAGAGGCCATAGAGCCTTCAAATCAGCATAAGCCATCTAAACTGATATTAGAAAGAAGATAATTATATTTTTTTTTGTTTTTTACTATTTAATTCAAAAACTAGTCGACCAATTATAAAAAATATTTTACCTTTAGAAGATATTACTCATCGCCGAATAACAAAGACTATATTATATTTTCAAAATAATAAGATAAACTGATATTAGAAAGAATAAAGAATAATTTTTGGTTAAAAGAAAAAAGGTGCGGGAAGAGCGGCAGGCAGGCAGGCAGGCAGAAGAGTCAGTCAGCATTAGGTTCGCCAAACAAAAAAATCCCACAGGATCGGGAACTACGCGGATAAAACCGAGATGCACTAATAAACTATACCCGATATCCGTATAAATAATCTCTCGATTTGTCGGTCGTTGTCAGGACGATTCCCGCGGGATTTATAATGAAGGGTAATCTGCATGGTCTAGGTAGCGGACTAGAGCTAGTGGAACCATTTAGTATTATTTGGTGATCGAAACCAACTAAACAATGAATAGAGCGCATTACTGCGGTTCATTAACTCTTGAATGAAAAATGTATCTCTTAATTACTCGTAACATCAACAAGGTATTGTAACAATAGGCAAGAGTGATACAATGGCTGCAATAACCATTAAACATAATATTCCCACGCCGTTTTACGATATAACTTTTACAGTAATCCGCGTAAATTCTTTTTTACTTAATTCAGTGGTTTTAGGTTAATTAATTTTAGGTTATTAACATCAATTTCTTAATATATTATCTGCACACGAAATTGGCTTCGTAGTTTATAAGTTGTATGGTACCTGAATGAAGGAATCCAACAGAAATATAAGTTGGATGCCAACAGCGAAGCGTCATCTTTATTCCTAGCTAAACTGTGTAGTGAGCTGACCTAAGCATCTAACTAGAGTGGAGACTGCTTCGCCAGACCAACGGTGAAATGTTCGCCAGACCAACCGTTCATAAGCAATCACTATAGCAATTAGTTAAAGGTATTTCTCGGAGCGCGAACTTTGGTGCATCCCAAATAATGCACACATAGGCAAAGCATGATTCGTTTCAAAACGCGTTTTTTTATATTATTCGAAAGAGGAAAAGATTTAGCTAACTAGCAAGTCCTTTATCCACCCAGTTCCTGCTCGGTTCTGCTCTCTTGGTAATTTTAATAACGAAGCAATTAAGGTAGTGCAATTATGGCGTTTTTTACGGGCACGATGGCATAGATAGTAGTGGTCCTATTTTATGCGCCAAGGGTCGTTGGGATAGATCCCCACGGCACAGGAGAAATATTCATAAGATACATAAGTGTTTTTGTTATGTTTCTGGGTATAAAATATGCATTTTAATACTATATTTATGATTGCCCTGTTGCCTGATGTTCGGAACATAAGTACTTTAAGTGTTTTATTTCAGAGTTAGATATGTGGTGTGAATATATTGTTATTATTTATTTCGAATTATTTTAGCTCTTCTCTATGTTACACGGGTAGTGGGTTTAGAGGAATATATATATATTTTTAATAGATATTGGTAGTATTCCTAAACGGTACATTTTGAAAACCGCTGAGCTTTGAACCTGCATTTTAGAGTCGTAACATAAACTCACAACGTTAGCAGGCAACACAGCTAACGTCGCCGGCGTCGCCAACAGCAGCGGTTGACAACGTCTTGGCGGCGTTGCCACTCTTCCATGCATTTCCAGAAAATCTACATTTTAGAGTCCTAACAATGCATACATACACTCACCAAGTTAACAGGCAGCACGGCCAGCGTCGCCGGCACTAGTTGCGTCGCCAACTGCAAAGGTTGCCAGCCACTGAGCGTCTTCGCGGCATTGCCACTCTTCCACACGGTCACACCAACCAAGCTGCTGTAGTGACCCATATAACGAACTGGAGTCGACACCACGTTACCAGGCATCGGCTCCGATAAAGGCCATAGAAATTGTGATGATTTCGCAGTTTCTATAAAGAAAAACATTTACGGTTATATTTCTTGAAAATTACCAACTAAAACCTTGTAATACCAACATCATGTTAATCATTTTCTTGAAGAAATCAACAGTAAGTAATTGATCATTACAGCCATTGCAAAAACAGGGAATTTTGCCCATAATTGTCGCGCTAGACAAGCGTGTTGGCAATCGCTGTACGCAGCTTTCGCGACGGGGATGCTGCTCCCCATACCGACCCTATGCATTTGAGTTGCACTGTCTCGGAAGGATATACCGCCATCTGTCGGTTCTGGTAACTTTCTTGCCTAAAACTTAGTGACAATAAAAAAAATAATACCAAACACTTACTACATGTGTTTGGTATGAAGAATGTATGTAATGATAAATTGTTATTCAAACATTGGTATTTTTCCAGTAATTAATTACAACAGGCAATAAAAAAAATTAAAATTAATTATTTTTTTATTGCCTGTTGTTAAATACTGATGATATACGTGCATATTTACTTTACTGGTGGCACAGTTTACGCTGGCCTTAAAATCCAATAAGGAAGCGAAATAATCTTATTGCATTTGTTAATAAAATAAGCTAACGTTAATATTATTATCTTTAGAACGTTAATATTAACACAAGAGCAATCGGCATTAATCGAGCGAATTATACTCACAGATTAAGCACAGATAATACACATTACTGTTAGTAACAGTATACGAGTATGTGGGAAAAACGTGTGGTGATTCGCATTGTTTTTATTACACCAATTTGCCAAACAAGCATGTCTGTATGCCAAACTGCCATGCTTGTTTGCCAAACTTGACAGTAAGAATCATCGCAACTCATAGATGCTCGTGATGTCACAAGGATGTCACTAACGCGTGCCTCGCCTACCTTGTGACTTGATGATATCATTTCACAATACCCAGTAATCTTACTGCCTCGCTCACCCTTCAAACCGAAACACATCAATGCGAACACAGCTATTTGGCGGTAGAAATTGGTGCGAGTGAGGTATCAATACAGACAGACGACCTTTGTATGAGGACTTCTTCATCTGATTATATATATACCTCACCTTACAATTTGCTATAAAGCAAATGATAAGGTGAACATTATGAACATTATAGACTTACCGTAACTGCCTGGAATGTAAGCGTATCCATAGTTTCTCAGTATTTGCACACATGTGTTCGCAAGAAACGACGCTAGAAGTAAAACGGCAAAAGTAAATGCGACTATACACGCACTCTCCTTCTGCAACATGGCACTTGTCTTATTTTTGGCGTTTTTATGTGATGTCAGTTGCATGATACACGCTCCTAGCATTCCCCATGTTAGAAATATCTCTTGACCTGCCGCCGCCCAACTCTGCAATAAAAATTTCACCTTCAATCCCCTGCATCAAGGACGAGAATCAAACAAACGCATAAAATCCACATACGTTACTGTTTATGAAGAATTCGCTCCATTCAGTTTCGGAAAAAATGTTCGTCACTGTATCGTAAGGTATGAGCGTAAGTAATTTAGTACATAATATGAGCGTGCCGCAAATCGGCAGAAATATCAGCATGTAGACGGCCTGAAAATTGAAGACACTTTAGCACATAATACACAAGATGTATGAAGTAAATTACAACATAACAATACGCAACTTACCTTGCCGTAAGATCGCAAGCCTTTGCTGAGCGAAACGAACACAATCATCCATACTACTGCGAGATTGAATGCAACTTGGAACTTAATTGAGCCAAATAATGAATTGGATCCGAAATTTCTTTGGAGCACTTCGCCTTGAAAATACTGCGGCAACGACTCTTGTATTTTGAATGTACCATTTCTGTAGGATGTGTCTGTAAACATTTTTATCAATGGAACAAGGGCGAGACAGAAATGCTTTTTGTTTGTGGAGTTCTTTATTTGTGCGAGTAATATTACGCTGCATAGTAGGGTACCCAGCCAAGGACACATCAAAACTTCTTTACACTGATACAGTAAAAATATTAGTTAGCATAACCTTAATTTTAAAGTTAGAAATTACTATCAATTATAATTAATTATAAAATACTTTACAAAATCTCTTAATTTAAAAAAAATCATATAAACAATGCTACGATCTGGAAAACTAAGCGGTAAAAAAATAAGAAAACAAATTAATTTTGAAAATATAACATTTTTAAAAGTAAATAATGCACAACATTTTGGTTAACGACTTCCAAAGTTGAACTATGTTTAATTGGCAGGTACAAGCAACTTTCCAAAGTTGAATTTGTTAACCTGTGTATTTAACAAAAACTTTTGTTGATAGAGGCGTATATTTCTTGAAGTTGTTAAATTACTATTTAACTGCGTATTTTCTGTTAATTGGTATTTAATGCCTTTATGGTAAATAATATTACGTATCGAACTATTTATTTAACGATCAAATTGAAGAATTAAATACAACGAGCAATATTTAACAAAACAACCAAGCAGTGTTTACTTTTTTATTTAGAGTAAGTGTCCCGCCTGATGCCTGAGATCAGTTAAATTGTCTCTTATATAGAATTCAGCATTTTTCAATGTATACAACCTCTAAAGTAATTAAAACGATATAAGTAAAAAAGAGCAATTCTCAACTTCCTCTAGAATAGAGATTCAACATAACTCAAACTGGCAAAAAGCGATTGATTAGAATGACGACATCGTTGTCGACCTTCCATATACTTCCGGCAATGTAGGCGCTCGATATTGAAACTAAATCGTGTGGAGCGACACTGCCTTTGAAATAATCGACGCCTACTCACCTTCGACATTGAATTCCTGAGGTAACGCCCATTTGTATTTGTCGTCGCTTGTTATAAACGAATCTCTGAAGTAGACGAAGATCCACGATAGACCTATAATGCTGTAGACTCCGATGACAGCCTGCGTGACCAGCAATGAAACGCCGACACCTTGGAATATGGGCGATATCCTCCACATGTCCACTGGACCTGACTCCAGGACTTGTCCCAAGCTTAAGTACAACGTGAACAGGGGTATACCGATCAAGAGTGATAATACGAAAAATTGTATTATGAAACTCGCTGTAAAGAAACAACATGTATTTAATCTATACTGATAAAAGAGAAAATATTTGTACTTTTGTTTTTGATGAACAGGCTCAAAAATGGCTGTCATAAATAGAAAGCTGCATTTTCTGGAGTAGCATATATTATATTTAAAGAAAAGTTGGGATCTGAACCAAAAATTGTAATTTGTAAACGGTTTTTTTTGTAGTTTGCTCACAAACTATTAGATCGATTTCAAAATCCTAAGATATATTTTATCCCGAAAGAGATTTTACAGAGAAGTTTCCTTCTATGCGGGTAAAACCGCAGAGCACTACTGCTAGCGCGCAATAAAGTGATGCAGTAAGTATCCAATGTTTACACATTACAGCACATTCGTTTTAAAGGTAGGAAAGAACACATTATTATTTAACTAGCTGTGCTCGCGTCTTAGTCCGCGTGGATTAGTTTTTTTGGGTACCATACCTATTTACCTTAACTTATATAAACTATGAATGTCATGTTTATTTATATCGAATCAATGGCCTGAAAAATTAGTTTCAAGTTTCTAGCTCTAAAAATAGCGATAATTCCATACAACTTTGTATCCCCCTTTCGACCCTTTACAACCCTTATTTAGAATTAAAAATAGCCTATGTCCTTTCTCAGGGTCTAAAGATTGTCTGTGCCAAATTTCATCAAAATCTTAATTGACCTCCCCGTATTCCAGTTTTCGTATTCCGGTTTCTTTTTGTAGGGTCCCAATAAGTAGAACCATGTTAGTGCATATGATAGCACCAGTTCAGAGACAACGAAATGGTTACAGGAAGTTCCATATATTTTTCTTACTAAGGTAAACCAAGAAAGTTTCCTTGACTTTAAAATATAGTTAATAAACATACATATATGTTTTTTATGTTAAGTTAACTTAAGATGAAATAAAGTAAAAATAAAGTAATAATAATAATTTCTTTATTCTTTTTTCATTAAAAAAAACATTAAATAACGCTATCTATTCTAATCTATTATAGCCAAAAGTCCTAGTGGCGTTACACCAATTTTTATGCCATAAATAAATAAAAAGAAATATATACTAGTTAAAACTATAATATTATAAAAAAGTGTCTTACCTCCGAAATGAACACTGAGTATAGCAAATCTTGATATATTAAATATCCCCACTGTGCAACTAAGGCATGCCAGCATAGCACTCATGTTGTGAGGCCACACTCCAAAAGGAGGATCATCAGTCTCATCAAGTCTAAAAAAAATATGAGTTTTAAAATAAGAATGTTAATAAATCATTCAGAGCCAATTTAGTCCCTATTGATTCCGTAGAGTCCGAATCCTGTCTTGTGCGCCAAGGATCGTGGGTTCGATCCCCATTCAGAAAAAAATTTGTATGTAATAAATATTTATGTACGACTCTATGTGTTAGTAAGTGTCACGTCACGTCAATAGCCTATAGACGTAAGCAAAATCTTAAGGATATCACTAGCTCATTTCCAACTTGAAGATATTATGTCACCTTACCCAATGATTTTACTGTCTCTCTCACCCCTTAAACCGGAACACAGTAATGTGAACACTATTTGGATGTAGAAATAGGTGAGAGTGAGGTACCAATGCAGAAGACCTTTTGTAAGAGGTCTACCTCATGTTAATAATTAGGCATTACACAAGTGCTTTAACTATGAAATGTTGTGACTTTATTATTGTTACTATAGCTACCTCTCGTCAGCGACTCCAGATGTAATTTGATGTCTAGAGGGAACAGCAGCCAATGAATCGATCGACGAACTAGATGTGCTCGTACTTCTAGCTGTGCTCCTGGCGGTATTGCGCCCCGTCCACTCCCCTGTGACGTCACTGTCGCCAGGCGACGGCAGCGACAGCGTCCTGTTCATGAGAAGCGCGCGGCGGCCGACGATCAGAGGCCCCGAGCTGCCATCAGTGCTCAAATTCGCAGCCGTCACTTGCAACTGTATCGGCGCACTGGTCGGCCGCATATTAACGTTGTGCTCCAAAAATAATATAACTGGCAGTGTTAATGGCTCACATGATTCTTGGGTAGTTATCGCTGGCAAAACTATAGGGTCTAATCTTCTCATTGAATTACGTAAATTATCATTTGTTATACTTGCCCTTTCTAATGACGCCACTAATGCTTGTCTATTATTCTCGGTCAGTTCTGTAAAGCTCTTTGATCTACCCAGACTTGTGAGATTTGATCTTTCATTCTGTGAAAATGCTACTTCTTCTATAGGCGGGACAGACGGTGTGGCATTTTCAGCCACTATCACTTGTGTATTGTCTTCCATGGAACTCTGTGCTTCTGACTCATCCGAATGGTCGTTAGAATTGCCGATACATTCCTTTATTTTGCAGATAAGATCATCATCATCGCTATCAAAAGTTTTTGTGCCATCATCTAAACAAGCCAAAAGAGACTTGTCTAGAACTTCATCAAGATCATTTAAAATATCCATAAACTGACACAGAGCTGTAGCCTGAAATTCCTCATCATTTATATCACTGGTTGTTTGTGATGAAAAATTTGAATCTGATTTGTAGCATTCAGGTATTGTTTTTTGCAAGTCTTCTTTAAGGTCTTCATCATCTGACGTTTTATCAAGATCATCACTGCTATCATTGCTCTCAAAAATGCTGCTGGAGGCATCACTGTCTGCACTACTTCCTGGTATATTCTCCCTTTGCTCATATCTGCCCTCATTTACTACATCCATTTTTATTGCATAACCTAAGTCATATCCTGACCTTTTTGGTGATAACCCTGCAACAATTATAGTTCACTCATTATCAATTTCTGTACCTTTGATAACACTTAACAATCTTATTCAATCAATCACAAAACACACAATGTTTTGAAGTAATTATCTTCCACAGTTTGAGCATTGTAAATAGCTACAAGTGCATCTATCTATGAAAATTTTCCTACTAATGAGTCTAATTACAGCAACAGCCATGAACAACCATGAAATATTAACACATTACTGTAAATTTCATGTACAGTGGTCATGAGTCATTGCTTGTTGATCAACAAATGTCCAAACGTACACTGATGGTCACCATCTCAAATCATGGCATTATATATATTTTATATACTTGAGCATTACTCACAGTGGGAATAGTTAGAAGTGATTCATCAACTAATGTTAAGGAAATTTAGAGTAAGGGAAGATTTTGTTACAGTTTCAGGTCAATAAATCATATGTCATAACATGGCCCCATTAATCTGTAGGTTTGGTATGTGAGTTTTTTAGTAAACACATTTATTTTTAGTGTAATATATATGCAGTTTGACAAATACCTAACAGCATTTTTATTATTTATAAGAAAATTAGATAACCTGACAGATCCTGTCTGAACTTGAGATGTAAGTTATCCATCTCTCAAGTTGGATCAAACTATACACAGAAAACAAAAAGTGTTCAGTAGTTTTAAATTTCATCCTGGACAAACAACATGACTTAAATTTCATAATGATGTGAAAAATCAAAGTCTTGCAGGCCTACATTTTCTTTACTTTGTTCAAATGAAAGAAGATGTTAGTCAATGTCAGCAGCTAAACAAACAAGTCATCACACAATATTTTGCATCATACATAGTAATGTTTACTACAGAAAAAAATTCTAAGTATACAGAAAAAAAATTACAGTTTAATGTGATCTAGCCATTCTTTTAAATATTGGCTGTTAAATCCAAGTGACAGTTTACTATCCTGGGACATCAATATTCTTTTTAAAGTAGCTTTAAAAACTTTATAACTAAGGTATTAATTTAAAAAAAAATACTCAAACATTTATTTAAATACAATCACAAAGATTGCATAATTTCCAATACAATGATAACCAAGGAACCTTTTTCAATAATGCAAATAATAACTGCAATCAGAGCAATAAAAACTATTATTTAGACAATTAAATAGTTTACTTGATATTTACCAGATTACAATTTATTGATAAAGTTGACAAGATAAAGCACTATACACTTAATTGCAAAATGATCTTGAAAACCAAATATTACTTAATAGTAACAATTGATAACAATGACAGTGATAGATAGAAAGTAATGATAACAAAGATTAAAAGAACAATGGGTTGCTTGAATAAGAATTTCTATTCTTAGTATAACAACATATGATATCAATCATTTAATTATTTTGGGTTTGAGGTAGTAATCAATAAAAACATCAGGAGATAAGCAATATCTATTTTACTTATATTTCACTTAACTCATATAGATATAATTCTACTTATTACAAAAAAAAAAACAATTATAACTTGACATTCAAAAACATCTGCTTATTTTTTTAATTAAAAGTTAGCTAGGTATTCTTTTGTAAGTAGAAACAGTCAGGATCTTATCCGAAACAACTATATTTAACTTAATATATTGAGACAAACAAACTGGTGAAATATAGGTAGGTATACAGAAGAGTATTATCTTAATTTAACACTAAAAATATAAAATCATATAAGCTGTTTATTTAGAGATAAAATAAATGTATTGATTATTTTAATGTACCTACAAGAACTCTCAAAAAATGTTTCAATCATTAAAACAAAAAACTTTTTTACTGGTTCAGTATGTTATCCAAACATAGAGTTTTTAACGTGATTTAATAAAATTAGGGGTATAGTTTATTTTTAAAATAGCGAAGTAATAATCAAGAGGGTTTGGCCGATCTTATAAGAAAAATCACAGGTAATAGAAACAATACTAACCTGATTTCCTGACTTTCTTCGATGTCTCACGGTTAATCAACCTCCAAACACGTCGATTTTTATTGTGATGCTTAAACACTTATGACTATCACTTTTAATTACTGCTAATCCATGCTCAGGTTGTCTTTTTCATGGTATATCTAAAATAAAATAGACAAAATACATTAACCAAATCTCCAAGCTTCTCACTACACAAGAATACTATTCCTTAACAATTATTACACGCAACATTACACTTAGTGTTACCTTATGATTTACAATTTGTGTTGATAAATACCAGCAAAAGTATCAAGTTCATCAATTACGAATCAAGACTGGAACAGGCTTCGCCACAGTGATGATTGTCAATTTTGACAATTACTGATGAATACTTTCTCTAGAAGTGTGCTCGAAAATGTATAATCTCGAAATAAATATAATAACGAAATTAATTTGGTATTTATTATCCGACCTTATTCCGCTCTCTTATTAAGAGTACAAGACAATTGTAAATAAATGACTTAGTCGGATATTATCCATTATAATATCCCACTGAACTTCTCTGTCTATTTCTGACAATCATGTTTTGGTGACCTGAAAAGTTGGCAGTGGGTAGATAATGTCTGAAACGGGTGGCCATTTCCAACTACCCCATAATACATACATTCATACATCTCACCTGTGTCCAATCGAGGTAAGCAAAGATTATGGATCTCCACTTGTTACGATTTTGACATACTTCTTTCGCTTCCTTTACTTGTATTAGTCTATTTATACACGCTCGTTTATCCTTGGTACTTCTGACAAGGCCCTTCTTCAATAAGTTTTCTTCCTGGTTAAAGTATGATCGCCTAGGCCTTCCTATACCAACTCTTCTATTCACTTCTGCTCTATACTTTCGTGCACTCGTTCTACTATCATTCATCCTTTTTATGTAGGGCGTCATTAACACTATTTCCACCTATTATTCTACGTTCAATGTTTCCTTTAAATTTCTTAAACTTAAACACAGTTCCCAGTTAAACAAATTCCATCCAAATAGAGTACCTACATACATTTAACATATACGAGTACTAAATTGACGTTTTTCTCAATTAAATATACATGTACATGACTGGTCGAATCAGAGAAAGATTTAATAAAAATGGTCTAACTTACTTCATAATATTAGCCTACCTATTTTAAAAAATATATTTGATTTAAACACGGCGGGTCCGATGGCGTAGATGGGCCGTGGGTTCAAATTTCCCTTCTACTGTCTTATACGACTCTTATCGACTTATCTCGAATTCAAGTCAATATATAAATATGTTACGTGAATTTATTTTTATTACTTTATTTGAATATTTTCACTTAGCGTGATGTATGTAGTGCATTAGCCTTATAAGCCCCTATCTTTTAAACTACCCTTTTAAATGCATAAACCAATAAACCACCATATTCAACTCTTCCAATCTTAATTGTAATTACGTATTTCTCAGATCGCGCTATTCCTTAGCTTGAAAGACTTACAATAAAATATGTGGTTTAAAAGTCTAAAACGATCAAAATTTTAAATCCTTTTATATTCATGACAAGCGTCAAAAGTCTAAAAGTAAAAACTTATATTGCCATACACTTTCACTTTTTTAATATCCAATGTTGCAACTTAGTTACCGCTAAAAGTACTGGAATAGTATATCCCGCTGTACTATGAGTCCTAAGAGGCAACTTCGTTAACAGAACGAGAAAAATTGCCTTTTCTATTGGGGAGGCTTATGTACAGCAGATGATAATGATAAATGGACAAAATAATAGAAGATAGTATGAAATATTGCCAATTTTTTCCCCTATTGTCTTGAGAAACAGAATTACACTTTATCTGTATTTATTTTTGACAATCCTTAATTTAATAGGCATGATAAAAAAACCCTATAAAATAAAACTTGCACTAGAAATTATGACACAATTTTTTTTATCATATAATTCAGAATCGCGGTTGTTGGGTTTAAAGTGACTGACAATACTGACATATATTTATTCTGCATGAACATGAACGTAGACTTTGGAGGGGTCAAAGTTTGTTTCAATAAAATTATTTTCTGATAAGCCACGTGAATTACACCCTTATTACTGGGATATTAAGATTCTTTACAAACAAGAACAAAACTTGTGATATCTTTGAAGATAATTTTATGTAAATATATTTTTTCATTTTATAGCGATAAGTATCGTGCCGTAGTCTTTTGTTCGTGGTTTTTGTAGAAGTTTTCTGAAGAATATAATTATGATTTTTCTAAGAGGAAGCAGTTTAATTAGCATCAAAATGCACCCAGCGAATAAGGTATATAAAGCAGTTTTGCTTTTCCGTTACTCGCCAGTTGATCATTACCTGCTTGCGCTGGTAGCAGGTTGCGTGACTTAGATGAATTGAGCAAATATAATATTTTTAAGTGAACCAAAGATTGTCTCATATAGTTTGAATCATATTTATCGATCAGCTGTTCCTGAAAGCCATGGCGGCGGCGTATTCTTCTAAAGTGTCGCTGAATGAAGTAGTGATAGCCTCTGCAGTGAGAACTCCTATTGGGTCCTTTAGAGGAAGTCTGGTGGGCATGTCAGCCTCTGAGCTTGGCGCTGTAGCAGTCAAGGCAGCTGTAGAAAGAGCCGGTATCCCCAATGAGGAAATCAAAGAGGTTAGCTATGCATACTTTCACCATAAGTCCCATTTACAGTTACATTCCAATTAGTACAGTTATATAGAACCAGTATATTTGGGATCATTTACATATAACAGAATTTAATCCCAACACTGAGAATATAATGTTCATTATTATCTACATGAATAGTTGAATGTTATCATAATCACCAGAAAACAAATCAAATAATGATTAGAGTCTGTTGTTAAGTAAATTAATTAAATGATAAAATTGAATAAAAATGTGATAATACACTGAATAAGCATTACATAATAATTATTTAAGGAATTATAAACAAATACTTATGAGTAATATCTAATATAATCTATTTTAATTACCATTTTTTCTTACTTACAATGAGTAATATTTTCACTCTTAATTTTAGGTATACATGGGTAATGTGTGCTCTGCTAGCATGGGCCAGGCACCTGCAAGGCAAGCTGTAATCTTTGCGGGTCTTCCAAAAAGCACAATCTGCACAACGGTCAACAAAGTATGTTCTTCAGGAATGAAATCTATAATGCTTGCAGCACAAGGACTTCAGACGGGTGATCAAGATATTATTTTAGCCGGTGGCATGGAATCAATGTCTAATGTACCGTTCTATTTAAAGAGAGGAGAAACTCCATATGGTGGAGCACAACTTATTGACGGTATTGTATTTGATGGGCTCACAGATGTGTACAACAAATTTCATATGGGTAATTGTGCTGAAAATACTGCCAAGAAACTAGAAATCTCTAGGCAACAGCAGGATGACTATGCCATTTCGAGTTACAAAAGAAGTGCTGCAGCATATGATATAAAAGCTTTTTCTGATGAAATAGTACCAGTGTCAGTACCACAGAAAAGAGGTGCGCCTCCAATAATCTTTGCTGAAGACGAAGAATACAAGAAAGTTAACTTTGAAAAGTTCAACAAATTATCAACAGTATTCCAAAAAGAAAATGGTACAGTAACAGCCGGAAATGCTTCAACGTTAAATGATGGTGCTGCAGCACTGGTTCTGATGACTGCAGAAGCTGCAAAAAGGCTTAAAGTTCAACCTCTAGCCCGTGTTGTGGGTTTTGCTGATGGTGAATGTGATCCAGTGGATTTCCCTATTGCTCCTGCAGTTGCCATACCAAAATTATTACAGAAAACAGGTGTCAAGAAGGAGGATGTTGCTCTTTGGGAAATTAATGAAGCTTTCAGTGTTGTGGCTGTTGCAAACCAAAAAGTTCTGGGCTTGGACCCATCAAAACTTAATGTACATGGTGGAGCAGTGAGTCTTGGTCATCCGATTGGCATGTCTGGGGCTCGCATTGTAGTTCACTTATGTCATGCCCTAAAAAAAGGAGAGAAGGGTGTTGCTTCAATATGCAATGGAGGAGGAGGAGCATCGTCCATAATGATTGAAAAACTGTAAGTTATGTACAAGTTTGAACTGCTTACACATATGAAATGCTTCCTGTGTGCCTTTTTATAATTTGCAACGAGTTTGAAACTTACCAGGTAACAGTAAGATTAGTTTTGTCTACATAAATAAACTTATAAGTATCATTTTAAGAAAATATAAGATTGTTATATGAATTTAGTATTTTATACATGTTATCTGTAAATATATATCAGCTAAGTGATGTGGCCTAATAAAACTTATAACTTTGTTTGAAAGGTTTTCATTTCTTTGCAGACCACAAGCATTAGATGGACCACCTGTTCTGACTTTCTATACAAAAAATCCGTGTCAATTATGTGACATTGTTATGGAAGATTTAGAGCCATATAAAAATAGAATAAAAATAGAAAAAGTTAATATAACTGAAAAGGAAAATCTCAGATGGCTAAGGCTGTATAGATATGATATCCCTGTATTATTCCTCAATGGAAGGTTTCTTTGCATGCACAGATTAAACAAACAGTTATTTGAAAAAAGATTGAAAATGATTGAAGAAGAGAACTAATTTTAAGAATTAATATTAATCTACTCTTGATTTGATTAATATTGGAAATATTCTCAACATATTGTTTGTTGAAATCTTCTTGAAAGGATTAGAAATTTTGTTTAAATTTGCGAATAAATCGCGATGTGTTCAGTATATTTCTTGTTGCAGTCTTTATTTAGGAGTGCAATATGTGTAACCTAAGTGCTCTCGTCGTGTAAGTGTGAATGTATAAATTAAAAACCAACAATACTTTTTTATGGTTTTTACAAATTTAAGATAGTCTTGTATATAATACCTTTTATTTACAAAACATATAATTTAACAAAAACTAAAACACACGCCTTAAAATACATCAAACTAAAAAGTATAAAATAATTTTTTTAAGGGAAAATAATAATGAAAAAAATACTAAGAACGAAATATATGGCAATAATACGTAAGTCTACGAAAAATATGGCACAACGCACCCCACGCTTTGTTCAGAAAACCACTACTAGTATTTTTGTTAATCTTCATCATACCAGCCATTAAGTCCACTGTTGGACATAGGCCTAGAGGTACTATTCTACTCTGCCGGTACCTCACGGCTAAATCGCCATTATCTTCACTTTGTTATAAAAATATATTTATAATTATTCCTTAGATGTATTTTAAAAGCGTGTTTTAGTTTTTATAAACTTTGTTGAATTTTTCACTTTTTAGTTCGATTTATTGTTAAATAATATTCACTAGATAAGTACACAAGCTGGAATTTAGGTAGGCGGGTGTAACCGCGTGGCGATTGATACAGACAGACGCACGTACAGCCGTAACCGCTAATGGAAGAAAAGTGAAATTTTGAACAGTTTTTTTAATTCAAATTGCGGGCGCACTATATTTTTGAAAACTATGATTAATATTTAAAAGCTACTCCTAAAAGCGAATTTTTTTAAAACGATGAGAACAATACATACTACTAAAGGTTCACGCAGCAACAGATAAACTTACCTAAATCGTGTCATAACTTCGCAATGGATATTAATCTATAAAAGTTAGCTATTGAATAAAATTAAAAGTCGTAATTTACTATAAAAATTCGAGAATTTATATGGTTAATTTTAAACTCAATATAATATTTATATAAACAGTCTAAATAATAAGCTTCATGCTCTAAAAATTAAGATATAATTTTTATTTTAATAATATATACAGACATAACCAATTTATATGAATATGTGACCTATACCTATGTCACTTGCTGATAATATAATTTTCTAATCAAGAAAGAGTTTTTGAAATTAGTTTAGTAATTTCTAATTTTATTCATTGCAAACTTACAAAAAATGCAAACCTGTATACATAGTTATATTTCAAATAGCAGTCTCCAATTTTTTTTAAATATAACATAGCCTAAGTTACTCGGCAAAGAAGTAGCTCTCTAATAGTTTAAGAATTTTGAAAATCGATTTAATAGTATTTGATTTAAATTATAACAAACAAACAATCAATAAAATATTTTATCTTTAAAATATTAGTATAGATAAAATAGAATCAAGTAAAAACTGATATTTGGCAGCTGTATACTAATACAGCTGCCAAATATCAGTTTTAACCAGGCAATAGTTACTTGTGCCTTTCTATTTTTATCTATCTATTATTAAGCCACGGGGAATTGGGTAGGATAGTATCTCCATTGGCGTGATTGCTCAGCATTCCCGTTGCGAAGCTATGTCTGCTATTGCCGCCAAGCCTGTTATAGGTAAATTATCCCTTTCTTAGGGAGGCCTATGTCTAGCACTAGACATTCTGCGGCTATTATGATGATAATGATGATATTAAGTTGAATTGCGATTGCGATGCGCATTACAAACTTTCAAGGAATTATTTATTAGTACTCCCTAAACTAATAAGAAATAGTCAAGACGGGAATAGTCTTGTACATAATTTAAAATTAAATAATAAATACGAAATTATGCATTGATTAATTCTATCTGCTGTACTATACTACCCTTAAGTTCATTTGTTTTGGGCTTTGGAAAATTTTTGTTTCACGTTGTTTATCCGGAATGAACTCCTATACTGCTTAACTGATTCTAATGAATTTTTATTTAATATGTAGGTAGAATTTGAGTCAACTTTAGAGGATTAGGATAGTTTATATCCTATTTATAGTCGCAATAATTTTTCATGATTTGAGATATATAGGTGAGACCACGTCGGTCGGTTAGATAGTTCTTTGGGCATACATTGTAGACTATTATGCAAGTATGAATGCTAAGATAATATTTTAAATGGGTGTAAACACTGTTTGAATAAATTACTACCTATTTAGGAATGTAGAAGAATAACAGAACCTTCAAAATAATATAGCAGGTATTTATTTTCGCGACTGACTGCGCGAGTACCTACATATACATATATTAAAGATATTAGACACAAGCTCATAATACTTCGTATATTCTAACAAATATCTCTATCGCTCTTGGACATAGTTGATAGGTAGGGTACAATGTTATCTAACCTAAAACATCGAACAAACATTTTTCAACTATTTACGTAAGTAAATTAAGGAATAATACTTAAAAATTCACCATTTTTTAATGTATCGCCATCATATCCGCCATTGAGAAACCACTGCTAAACAATGCAGAAAACCTATAAAGTAATTATATACCTACATACGTAAACTAAATCTTAATATTACATCAACCAAAATTGGACTCGTGGATCTTACTTTTTGTTTTCTAATTTATCGATTGTTTGAAATTCAAATCAGACACTGGCAGATAAAATAAAAGAACAATTATGATCACAAAATACTACTCCTTAATAAAATCTAAAACCGAAAGTTCTTTTGTATTTCTGAACACTGATTGCAAAGAGGTTGAAGGAATTATAAAGTCTCAAATCTAATTGTGCTCCTGGTTGGGATAAAATTTCTAACAAAAAGTAAAGGATGACGCATTGATATTGGTTCCACTGATAACGCATATAACCAATATATGTTTTGCATCCTCTACTATACCAGCAGCACTTAAACTTTCAAGAATTATACCAATACACAAAACAGGTGACCTTAAAACTCTTCAAAATTACCGACCAATACTAATTATATATAATAACTAATTTCTCTATTAAATTCTTTATAAAAATTAAAAAAAAAAACTGATTAATAAAGGGCTTATTAAATATCTTAAGAACAAAAATCTTCTCTCACCAAATCAATTTGGTTTTCGGGGAGGAAGATGGACTAGTGATGCGGTATCGCAGCTCACTAATTTCTTGATCAGTGAACTGAATTATGGAATAAAATGTATTGGGATATTCCTTGACCTTGCAAAAGCTTTCGATACCGTATCCATTCCTCTTCTGCTTCGAAGACTTGAGTCTATTGACGGAACAACTCTATCTTTTCAAAAGTTATCTGACCCATAGACAACAAACAGTAAAATAAGTAGCTTCATTAGTAAACCCTGTGAAGTAAAATATGGAGTACCTCAAGGGAATGTGTTGGGACCTACGTTATTTATCATCTACATTAACGACATAATTCATACTACCCTGAAAAATGGTAGAATAATTGCATTTGCAGATGATACTGCTCTAGTGTTTAGTGGTAGTGACTGGAAAGATGTCACTGCAAATGCCCAAATTGGCTTTACTGACACAGTCAGTAAAGCCAATTTGGGCATTTGCACACACACACATTTGCACACAGTCCATTCAATTTCTAATTGAATGGAAGCCTACTAACTTTAAATGCAGATAAAACAAAATTTTTAACTTTTTCGATTAATAAAAAACCTCAACCACCTACAAATTCTTTGCATCTCTTCGCCCACCGGATAAATTGTAAATTTAAAAATAGTACATGTGTTTATCCAAAATAAATATCTTGGCATAACACTAGAATCCTTATTAACTTTTAACCTTCACATAAAGTTTTTAACGCAAAGAATTCTGAAATTGACTGCAGTTTTAAGAAATATAAGACAAATTGCTACAGAAAAAACTTACGTATACGTAACTCTATGTCAGTCTCTGTCGACATACTGTATGACTATTCGGGGTGGGGGGGGGGGGGTTCTACTAAAACGAATATGCTACCACTAAAAAGGGTATAGAGATGTGCTCAAAGTTATGTACATTCTACCCTTTAAATACCCTACATCAAAACTCTATATACATAGCAAAGTTTTAACAGTGTGACAATTGTACTACCAAGAACTTATTCTCAAACAACATAAACTGTAAACCTAAAAATAAACTAACTCATAGTAGACGAAGGTATGTGGTTTTCCAAAATATACATCAGCCATGTCGTACACGGTTCGCTCAGAATTTCTAAATTTTACAGGACCATTTATTTATAATAAAATTAACCAAGGAAGATATTCATGACATGAATAAATACACTTGCAAAACAATAGTAAGGGAATGGCTTTTGACATTGGACTACAACAAGACAAGAATTGCTAACAATATTATGCTAGACTGAACTATATTTATTGTTCCTATTATTGTTTGTGTATACTGTAAATACACAGTATAGCTTCATATTCTGTGTATTTATGTAATGTGTGCGTAAATAATGTGTTGTATTAAAAAACTTTGTATTACATGCACACTACAGAGCATTGGTGCCTATAAGAACAGGCTAGACCTAGTTTAGGTACCTAAGTATAAAAATGTATTTTAGTTTAAGTTTCCTTTTGTTGTTGAATAAAGTTATTATTATTATTAAATCAGCCAACGTCCATAAAAATATTTTAGAGGTAACATATTTTTTTTCAATATCTTTATAAGTAGGTATATTTCCTCACTAAAGAGGTCAACCGACTTCGTTCGGGTACATAGTGAAAATTTAACGCGTTGATCCTGTTACCACGTGAAATTACACTGTAGGTAGACCTCTTACAAAGGTCGTCTGCATTGGTACCTCACTCTCGCCTATTTCTACCGCCAGATAGCAGCGTTTGCATTGCTGTGTTCCGGTTTGCTGGTTTGAAGAGAGAGAGGCAGTGAAATCATTGGGTAAATGTGACTTAATATCTTCAGTTCACAAAGATAGTGACATGCTAGTGATATCTTTGTGATAACACGAGTGTCTATAAGCTGCAGTTACGTTTACCATCAAGGAGACCGTATGCTTGTTTGCTGACTTCATAATATAAATAAAAAACAAGCAACAATTAAAGTTATAGAAGTTATAAACAAACATTGCCACCGGGGACTAAACCCCATTAAGGGCCCGGATACGCAGTTGATAGTGATCCTATATTACGCGCCAAGAGTCGTGAGATAGATCGCTATTATATTAAAAATATGTGTTGAATATTTGTATTTATTCCGTGTCTGGGTGTTATACATAAATAACATACGTATATATAAATATGTATTCCGATAGTTACATACAACGATACTGTAATATCTCAGTTAACTGATATCCGTAACATGTCTTGTCAACGCATGAGAAGTTGTATGTGAATTAATTATTTTTACAGGAAGAATTTTGCAAAACCTCGCTTTGACGCTTGAAATGACGTTTTGAAAAGTTTGACGATATATATATATATATATATAGAGAGAGCTATCTGATAACATCAGCTATCAGTGTTTAGCGAATTACTGTATAATGTACATTGGTTCTGAGTGTCTGTGACGGGCGTCGTCGGTTGTCTATAACACAAACTCAAACCAAACAATCCCAACAACAAAGTCCAAGACTGCGTCAATATATGAGATGGTGGTGGTCTATACGGGCGGGACCGGTTTTGAGGGGCCGGTCCCACCTCTGGGGCCTCTGGGCCCCGGGCGGCATAATAAATGAAAGCCTCATTCGACCGCCCTAGTCTACGAAGTCTATATAATTTTACAAGATCATAATCAGTTCAGATTTATAAACTTTACATAAATAGTATAAATGAAATTGTTGTCTGTTCGCTTAAATCTTTTAAACTATATACATACATACATTACGCCTGTGCACCATCGAGGTATGCAGAGACTATAGACTATGTACTTGCTAGAATCTTGGTAGACGTCTCTCGCTTCCCCTTTACTCGAATTAGTCCAAACATACACGTTTATTTATTCTTGGTACCTACTTCTGACTTGACCCTTTTCAATAACTCTTCTACCTAGTTAAGATATGTTTGCCAAGGTCGTCCTTTACCAACTCTTCCATTTAATTTTAAATTTCTCAATGCAATTTTTAGCAAGATACAGTTTTATTATGTATAATGTATGATACATATTATACGTACAGAAATTCCGAAAAATTTGTAATGTGATGTCGATAAACATTTTTGTAAGATTAAATTGCCAACGCTGGCTAAACGTAACTAGAAAAGTATATCAAATTATGGTGGTACTACAAAATTGTATCTATATCCATTAACTAGTGTTCATTTTCAATGGTGGGGCTAGCCCCCGACATGCCATATCCGATGCGATGACGCACTAGCCACGCAGTCAACACTCAATGTACAGCTTTTATAATCGGTAGCTCAACGTCCTGGAGTGGGCTATGTCCACCCGTCCCCCATCTTTATACGCCTATATACGACTATATTTAAAAAAAATCAATGGTAAGGTCCGTAATAGTAGGTATATAAGTCTTGGTTCCTGCGGATAACCGTTCACCATTTTTACATATTGCAGAAAAAACACGGATTATTTACGTAAACAGCTATATTATACAATACTGTAGGTACATATTATTTATTCCTTGACCAAATATCAGAAACTTAAAAAACGAAAGCTCATTGGCTTTTCAAACAAACGTAATGTCATTGTCAGAACTAGGATTATATGAGAATTTTGTTATCTAGAAGTTCGTAAAAAAATGGTGTTACTCAAGAACGCGATTAAAGTTCCCACGGTAACGAGATGAAGTTTTGCTGTGTAGGTACCTACCCGGTAATTAAATTATCATCAACATACTAAATGAGGTCCACAGTTGGACTTCAGCTTTCCGGACAGGATCATAATCGTATGTATATTTATCCATACAAAAACTTTCACACAGCGAGCGCATTTTCTTTATAGTAAAATATTTCCAACTTGTATTTCTTTTTAGGAAAATATGTAAGTATGTATATCTGATGCTGTCGGCTTATCATGGAACTAGAAAAGGCAGCCTTTTCTGCATTATACAATACAATATTGCTGCGAATTATCGGCTCATCAAATGGAGACGTATGTTAATAGCCGTAATAGGTAATAGATTTTTTAATAATATATGTACGCGTAAGAAAAATATTCTTTGTAATTCTCATTCTTGTAGTACTAAATTTTGTCAAATAAATGTTACCAAATTTAACCTGTGGTGTTTAAGAAATTCCTGGTCTTGATCTTCCATAGGCGGATCTTTATATGGCGAAAAAAAAGGTTTTGGATCCTTGTTCATAGCAACATTAAAAGTAGCCGTGGACCAATACGCATTAGAATTCCTTAAGGGGATAAATATTTAAATTATTCCATTTATTGCTAGCACCTTATTATGGCATAGATGTTGCATAAAATACTGTTGTATTAAATGTACTAGTCACCATTAATAATAACAATTTAAAATGATTATTTTGAAGCTGCTTTCGAACGCAATCTTGGTGACATAAATGACATTTCTTTTCTGCTGGCTGTCACTGTAATGTGCGAAACGAAATTCGTACATAATTTTGCTGTTTTTCCACTAATTAGTTATGTGATTAGCAGCTCATAAATGTCCACATCCTACTTCAGATGCGGTTAATGTACTTAATTTAATTCATCCTCAAGTAATATTTTTTCATACACTATCAATAATATGGATATCTCAGCTATACAAACATTGGAGGCTGCTGCTCAGATGTTGATGGTAAGTTTTTCGTTTTAAACTGAGAAAAAAAAAGTTAATAGGCGTGTTATATTTCTTTGTTTCGTTTTGTTTCTGTATTAGCTAATAACTAAAGTAACATGGTATTTTTGTCGTCAATTCCTAGGCACCACCTAACATGGTTTCATCAGAGCAGCGCCACCAGGCAGAAAGTGTATTCCTAGAGTTTCGAAGCACAAAAAATCCATATCAATTATGCAGAGAACTGTTAGAAAAATCAACTTCAGACTATGTGCTCTTTGAGGCAGCCAGTTTGTTAAAGTCTGCTCTTATTAGAGAATGGAGCTTACTGACTGAAAATGATGTCTCTTCACTGAGAGAGTATTTATTGAACTACCTTATGAATAAGAATACTCCTCCTTTTTTAAGAGAAAAGCTGTTGCAGGTTTGTTTCTTTCTTTTGAAATATATATATATATATATCACTAATTTTATTATGATATATTTATTTCTTATGAAAATATTTTTTGATGTTCATGCATATTTATTACTGTTTTCTGGTCTTAATTTCTCTGTAAGTATTTAATTTTTGTTTCAGACTATTGCTATAATTATTAAAAGAGGTAGTATTGATGATGGTGGTCGGGAAAGAAAGGCCTTACTCAATGAATTAGAGAAAATGATATTAAGTTCTCCTATCAGCCATCAGAAACTAGCTTGTTCACTAATTTTAGCAATAATGCAGGAATATGCTATAACAGTGAAATCAGCTGATGTGGGACTGATATGGGAAGTACATTTTAGATTAAAGAAGTCTTTTGAAGGAGTGGATTTAAAAAAAATATTTACATTTACTGTTAGTGTTTTGGAGCAAATAATACGGTCTAGACACAGACTTGAAGGAGAGCAAGCAATACTGACGAAACAACTACTAACTATTGTTGAAATGGTTTTATGTTGGAGCCATGTATCCCCACTATTATCTAAAAGATTAGTTGGAGCATTTGAGGCTATATATGAAAGTGACACAGCTCCCGCATTACGTTTGAGTTTAAGTTGGAGGGATACTATAATGCAACCTGAATTATTAACATTATTTTTTGAAATACATATGTATGTTAGGTCTAATCCAGATTTAGCTAGTTCTTCTTTAACATGCCTTGTACAGCTAGCTAGTTTAAGTGGTGTTGTTGTTTCGGCCAGTAATTTGAAGCAGTTATATTTAGAAAATTATGTTAATAGTTTTCTGAATATGATGGCCTATATACAGCCCATGGAGAGGGAAATGCTTGGCATATCTGATATATACAGAAGACTGATCCAGTTTTTCTCTTCCCCAATGATAGCAGCTACTCCCCCTGCTTTTCTTCAGAACCTGACAACTTTGACATGTCATTGTATCCGGGGTGCAGTAATTGAAGAAGGAGTAAGTAGAGATTAAATAAGAAACATACATTTTATAAACCTATCAAAAGCTTTAATTAATAAATATTTATACTATTTGTTAAAGGTGAATGAAGAGACAGTTTGGAGGGAGTCACTTAATAAGTTCCTACACACTTGGAGTTCTATAGCCCATGACATTGATGGATATCCAAATGAGACATTAATAAATCCTTGTATAGAGGTTTTTAATACTTATTTGCAATGTAGATTGGCACCACCAGATGGGACAAGGTTAGACCAATATTGATTGATTTTTCTATTATTATATTAAGTTGGCAGCTTTTCATTAACACTGATTTGAAATCTTTCATTTAATTCTTGCTTTATGTTAGTCTGTGTGTATTATAATAGATATATTAAAAGGCAAATTAGTCTTTATTTTAAACGTTTTAAAACTTTAGATGTAGTTTTTAGCTTAAATTAAGCCTCTTTTATTGGCAATTGTGCCGCAGATTGACTTTATTCCCAAGAGAATTGAATTGTGTGCATTGAGTATGTATAGTGTAAGTGTATATAACAATTATCTGTACTATTTTTCTGATTGATTTCGTGTTCCTTTCACAAAGGGAGCTTACACATTTCCATTACAATTGATGAATATTTTTAAATTGCGAAACCAACATTGTTAGTTTAATAGTGGCATTAATTTTTAAATAATGTCATCAATAGTTTACAAAATATTTGATGCCGTCGAGTTACCGTGTGGAGAAGGAAACATGTGTGTGGTTTCATCCGCGTTAATCTGAAGAATATTCCTGCTATCATTGATATTACAGTTTTATTAGACATATTGTAATGTAAGCCCATGTAGACATTATCAATGGATTAAACGACACTAACACATTTAACTCAACAAACGCTGTAGTTCTATAATATTGGTATAACTACCGTCCCCTGGCCATGGTATACCGGAATAGTGGAATAGTATCCGGTAGATATAACGACAGATGGCGGTATGTCTATCAGAAATAGTGTAGCTCAAATTCAAAGGGCAGGTATGGACAGCAGCATTCCTGTCGCGAAAGCTAAGCTCTGCGATTGCCAACAAGCTTGCCGAAGGCAGTAATTATGGACAAAGATCTCCTATTTTCGGGAGGCATGTCCGGCGGTGAAAGTGGCTGATATGAGGATGATGAACTTCTGTGCTGATATACAGGAAAGTAGATGAATATCTATTTATATATACCTTGTCATATTAACGCCTACTATTAGAAGAAGTATTATGGTAAGGTCCTAAAGAATGGATCCTAATCTTGACCGCACAAGTACCCTTCGCCTTACGATAATAATGCTTATCCGTAGAGGTATAGAGTCGAACGAGGATGACATAAAGGACGACATCGAGGAAGACGAGCGCAAGCATCACAGCAACGTCCTACTGACCATCGGCGCCATCGCGCGCATGGCGCCCCACCACTGCAGCCACGTGCTGTTCACTCTGCTACACGACCGGAGTAAGAGGTAATGTCCTCCCGTGCGTTTATAATACTGATAAAATAGTCAAAGTACAAATATATCTACTTTTGGTTAGTTATTCATTTATATTTATAAATGCAATATACATAAATGAATGAATACATAAAAAAAAAAATTATATATGCATATATAAATCCCTATTTCCCTTGGTCACCCCATTACGTGTGAACGGCTCTGTATTTCACAATTTTTGTTATAGTTGTGTTTGTTATTGTCAGGAGATAGTTCGCATGAAAGAAAAATTTCAAAAAATTGCGCGGAAAATGGTAAAAGTACCTATTTATTATTTTACATGTATTTCTGTCAATAAAATAACAAATCAGTTCAAAGGATTTGTTTCGAATGATTTTAATTTTTACATCCTTTTTGATGATATTTGAGCACGCATTCTGCCAATTCTGTCCAATGTTACATTTAAAAAGTTATACTGTCCAAAACTATTTATATACGCGCTGGAAAAAAAACTTAGAATATTGTAATAAAGCGTTAGAATAATAAATACACTTATTTTATGAATTTAATTTTATTAAATAAAATTAATCTTAATTATACCAATTCGATTAAATAGTAATTGTTAAAACAGGACAACGTCTGTCGGGTCGGTTAGCAGTTTATAAACTTACGACTAACCGTAATTTATATGAAACGTAACTTACGGCAATTTACATGAAATCGGTTATCCGAGCTCCGAGCGAAAATAAAATAACAAAAGTATTTTCCAGTTCTCTAAAAAACATCTCCTTGCGTGTTTAAATAGGGGTTTGTAGTTTACATGCGTAATATTTAAAAATTACACCGATTTCTATGATTTTTTTTAGCCGGGTTAGAGCAATTTAATTGAAACAATTACAAAACAAATTACCGACTATTAAAACACTTAGGTAGACTATTTTGCTTAAACATTTCAGAAAGGATATGAGGCTAATTGATTTCTTATTGATTATTTCGTATTGATCGCAGGCTTGAAGGTCAGCTGCAACTTATGCATATGGGCAAGTTGCCAGTTAGCAGTGGAGAACAACTGGTCAGTTTATTCGAAGACTTGCATTGGATTTTGATGATCACAGGTAATATACTAGAATAACATTCCGCCCGCCACCTTTTCCGCGAGATAATTACTTTATATAATGAGACAGCTAAACTGTCCAGAAAATCGTGCCGACTCCTTAAAAAAGAATAAAAAGCCGTATCCAACGGGAACATGTTTTCGGGAAAGCAGTATTAGTGTTATTCCAGACTACTCAATAATATCTGTTTTAAATTCCACATCTGTTTAGCCGTTCAGTCGTGAAAAAGTAACAAATATCTATATTAGCAGGATGTCAAGCTATAAACAGTAGTGATGTAATCTTAATAGTGTTACAGTAAGGGTTGTACGTTTAATAACATAGGTACCAACTTCATTATTGTATCAGTCATGTCATTATGCTATACAAATACTGCTGGGCACGCGGGTACAATCGGGCATCATCATGTCAGCCATTGGAAGTCCCCTGCAGGACATAGGCCTCCCCTAGAAACGGAGAATTTCGCCCATAATTGCCGCTCTGAGTAAGCGTGTTGGTAATCGCAGAACGTAGCTTCGCGACGGGGACGCTACTGCCCATTCCCGCCCTGTGCATTTAAACTGCACTGTTTCGGATGGATATCCCGACATTTATCGGTTCCGGTACCTTAGTCGCCTTTTGCAACCAGCTTCCTGATACAGGAGGAGGTACTACTCTACTCTGTCGGTACCCCATCGGGCATCGGGCTGAGGGTCGCTCATTTAAGCACGGCCTCGCCAATCCCTTCGGTGGCGCTGGAATTAAAGACTGAATCGTTAAGAGTTAGATCCGCCCGAAAAAATCTTGGCGTCCTACTTTACCAGCATGTGATTTGTTGGATGCCTTTTAAAATTTAAATGACCAATATAAAAGTTGACTTTTGGTTTAATAACAAAGCAATGAAAAATGTAGGCATTGAATGAATATTATCTCCAATCTAACTATAGAACATATATTTTAAGACTTGGTGGATGTAGTCATTCTTAAAAAAGATATACATATGTATTAGAAGAAAACGTATTCCTCAACATTTGTCATGTATGATAGCAATCACAGAACTTATATATTATTCATAAGTTATATGTAAGTAACAAGGATTATGTTACAATACAAAACGATTATCATATCAGTTTTAAGTCGTTGAATACGTATTCATTAAACTGTTTGTTAAAGTGCAAATAGTATATTGTTCAATGAATAAGAGGTGAAAGGTTTTACCATATTGAAGAGAATATTAAAATGCAATCTTAAATATTCTTCGTAGTTACATAAACCCGTGTCTATTCACCACCGGATAGCATATTTGCATTACCTTTGATCCTCAATTAGTTTCCTTGCCGTAAGGTACCGGCAGAGTAGAATGGTACCTTCTACTGCACCGCAAGAGGCGACCAAGGTACCAGAACCGATAGATGGCATTTTATCCATCTGAAATAGTGCTGCTCAAATGCACAGGGCGGGATAGGTAGCGAACCCCATCGTGAAAGCTGAGGTCTGCGATTGTCAACACCCCAAGCGCGGCAATTATGGGCAATAAACCTCCTTTCTTGGAGAGGTTTATGTCCAGCAGTGGACTTCCAATGGCTGATATGATGATGACGATGATAGTTTCCTTGCTTTCTCAACATTAATTAATCTCGTTACGGTTATATAGCCTAGACGCTATTAAATATTATCAGAACTATATAAAGTACATACATTAAATTAATTGTCCAAGATGTGGATCGATTGTATGAACGTATTTCACATACATATAATGTGGAATAGAGGTAAACCTTAAATAATATTTCTTCGCAATAATTTACCTAAACCTTCTATACTGCTATAATTTAGAATGATCACCCTTTTTGTTTCTTGATAGGTCATTTCTTAGCTGTGGATTGTACGGAGGGCGAAACAGTGATGATCCCGCCTGAGATCATCAGTTACAGTAATAGGGAAAATGCGAATATCGACGCTTCACTCAGGTACCTGGTGGGGGAAAGCGCTAGCGTTGAAAACGTTGATCCCATTATTAAGTAAGTATTATTTAGTTTTGTAGAATGTATTATTGAAGCTGTGTGCTGCTTCGTGATTGTCACAGTCCTTCTTTACTAGTAGAGTATTTGATATTCTTATTATTACGTCGTCCTTTTAATCTTTAATCTATTCGTGTTTTGTTACTTTAAACCTTATACATCAGATCTTCAAGGTTACATAAAGAAGCGTCCATACAACTATCATATTGCGCTTCCTGGAAGCCCGTGGCTGGAGGGTAGGAGTAAGGCCGACAGTCCAGACAAATGCAAAAATAAAGCGCTAGGAAACCTGCTTTTATTTATTCAGATTAGGTACGGAAACCGATTAGAATCGTTAACACTACCATAAGTTACATAATAATACAGAATTTTCGAGAGACCTGTACCTTAAACTCTTTTTATGTGACTCCTTAATATTTATCAATATGAAAGTTGACGATGGTGTCTAGATTTGGCAACAGTATTCCAGAACACTTCTGACTATAATAAAATAAAGTGTATCGATGTTTCTTAAAATCTTTTAATATAAAACTACAAGGTTGTGTTTTCTATAGGGTTGTGAATGAAATGGTATGGTAGTAATGAGATCGGGATTATTGTATCAATATGTATTCACAAACAGGTTAATTGGCGAGATCCTCCGTATTAGCGCATGGGAGTGCGCGGCGTTGGAAGCTGGGCTTGGCACCGTATTCAGTCCAGAGCTGTCCGCCACCATATCTTGGCTGTTGAAGATCTGGGCCAACTCGTACTTAATGCTACAGACATCTGCCTATTCTGAGGTAATGGAACTCTTTATTGTTGGCAACAAATTTATCGTAGTGTTAGTAATCCTTTTACTATTTTAGTAAGAATTAATCGTCATCTTGACACATGTGGGATATCCGAAGTGTCTGTGCTTAGTATTACTTCGATAGTATGTATTGAAAGATGATTCTTATTGTAATGCAGATAAATATTGTGTGCACGAAAATACACTGAACATTTTATAGTTCGACTTTTTAGACTTTTTATAGTTCGTTGGTTCATGTCCGGCTCGGAGGACCTATAAGATGTAATGGACTGTGAAACGCCTTAAACTAGTGATAATGATTTGATATGATAGGAACATTGATATAGTAAGTGATTTATTAAAGGTAAGTAGTTAAAGTAAGATAACGTACTAATATAAAAGTAGAAAAAGTGGAAATAAAAAAATATTGACTACATGTGCCCGCGACTTCGTTCGTTGTCGGAAACTCTATCGAGATTATTTTTTGATTGCTCACGTTGTTTTATGTCATTTCATAATCGTGAATAAGATTTTTTTAAATAATAAGTAAAAAAATAATGTTTTTTAATAATGGGTCAAAATAATAATAATAACTTTTATACATTATTACATTATACTAAAATACATTTGATACTTAAGTACCTAAACTAGGTCTAGCCTGTTCTTATAGGCACCTAAAATACTTCGGCATAAATTATATTTTTACTTTTGTTTAAAATAAAGCACGCTGTATTCAACCGTTCCGTAGAGAGCCGACCACGCGTCTGAGCCGCGCAGCATGGTACCTCGCAAAGATACACTCGCGAGTGGTAGTGGCAAGCACGGCGGTGGGGCGAGGCCCACCTCCCCCTCACCCGCCGCCGCGCGGCCTGCTTGCACATTATAATGGTAGCAAGACTTCTTCGACAAATAATGTTATTATGAGTAAATCTTGAGAGATAGACATATACTGTCGCGGACTTTTTTTTTATTATTAAAAAGGAATAATTCTCATACATAGTTTTTGAATAACTTAAACCGTTTATGCAGCTCATGCGACGGAAGACCTTAAAATGTGAATAATTTTCCGTCCGTTTTTGCAACATTTCTCACCGACCCTTCGCTCCTATTGGTCTCAGCGTAATGTTATATAGTTTAAAGCCTTCCTCTATAAATGGACTATCCAACAAAAAAAGAATTATTCAAATCGGACCAGTAGATCCTGAGATTAGCGCGTTTAAACAAACAAACAAACACACAAACTCTTCCGCTTTTTAATATTAGTATAGGTTTAAGATAACATAAATTGTATTCCTTATAAATGTAGCTTGATTTTCTGATGACAGCTGTCGAAGTAACTTATTTTTAGGTTATTTTATAGGTTTATTTGTCGTAATTTATGTTGATTTTATATAATTAGCTTTATATGTAAAACCTTTGTAATCCAAATAATGTTAATTAACACCATCATAAATTTTATAATAACACCATTATCCCTCTCATAACTCGAGCGACGACGTCGTGCGACTTGATTAGAAGTTTCAATGTAGTAGACATTGACACCTATCATTCTTATCAAGCTATATTTAAAAAGGTTTAAATTAAAATAATGGTCTGTGATTGAATTTTAATAGTTATGTAATAAACAGTTAATGCATGTTTGAACAGATGTCGCCAATACTAGAGTGCGCATTCGGTCGAACGTCTCGAGGCGTTTCCTGGGTGGTGTCTAGGCTGGCGAGTCGTGCCGGCACTTGCCTGCGACACCTCTCAGCGCAGCCAGCCGCTGCCACGCAAGCGCTGCAGCTGCTGACTACGCTCGCGCGCGCTCAGAATAAGTGCGTATCTCATTCTTCAATTGTGTATCAAAAATTTCTACTGACATTGTGTATCGAATTTTGTTTTATGTTATTATGTTGCTATATAAATGCAAAAGAACTTCAAATTAACCCTTCTTTAGTGGCTACCTCTTTTATCTGCTTTATATGTACCTATAGATTTAGATATTTTACTAAGTTCATATTGAACCTTCTACTCTACAAAGGTCACGGTATTGGTATATATATTGACGAGGCGCCCGATAGCATAACTTAAATAAATGCCCCATTCAGTTGCCATCGCACTGGCACTCTACGACCACCAACACATTCTTGTCAGCGCAGTACACCGCGCGACCGGGTTCGTCCATCCCTCCGATGATACTGGAATCAACGTATACACCAGAATCAAGTTCTCCGAAACAAAATATTTCTCACTCCCACTTATTACTACTACCTGACAGCAGTGTTGGTATTGTGTATGTATTTCATTTTGAAGTGTGAGAGATTCGATGAATGTAAGGGGAAATGTGACTTAATTTTTTCATGTAACAGATTTGGCGAAGCGCTAGTGACGCGAACTTATTTTCAAAAAATAGTGTCCTTCCATTTTAAAACGTATTTATTATGTTAATTAAATAACTTTCTAAATAGCTTGTCGAGTAAAAACACTCCATTTTTTAATTATAAGAGGCATGATAATTTTTAGAAATAAAATAACCTTTGATTTCTATTGCAGACAAAATCCGTTAGCTAGCTGTGAAGAGTTTCTCAATCTAGTCGCGTGGGAAGCTTCTGGAAATAATTTGCCAGGAGAACATAGGAAGGAGTTACATAGAGCCTTTGCTATAGCCGCTACATATGCTGAAGGTAAATATTATGGTGTATTTATTTAAACTAGCTGACCCAACAAACGTTGCCATGAACAAAATATTGCGGCTATAAATTTAGGTATAAACTATCCCTATCTTTCAAGTTGGATAAAACTACACACTAAACAAAGAATATTAAAATCAATTATGTTGCAACGCCAAATATCTGAAATTTAGATACGAAAAGAAACAAAGGTTAATAATAATAGTTTATATTTCAATATGTATCTTTGACATTAAAATGTATATAAAATAAATGTAAATGTAATAAATATGTGATGACATTAAAACAATTGTTTCCATTTGAGTTCGTCATATTTATGTATTCGTACATGTATAATAGTCGTAGTATTTAATGCAAAAAAAATAAAAAAGAACATCTAAATTCAAAGTTATTGTTAAGTTTTTAACAAAAATATACTTAACTCTATTGTAGCGCCATTTATATCCAGATTATCAATGTTAGTTTTCATTTGTAAGATATTTATATATCATCTTTTCACAACTCATCATTAAGCTACTCTTTTAACGGCTTTAATTTAACTTATTACATTTTGTGTTACTTGAGATCGGATCGGCATAAATCTTAAGAATGCAAGCAAACATCCTAGTTCGAGTCGAGGTTATCTAATATATCTTTGATCTTAAAGATAGAAAAAGCGTTGTGAATGCAACAAATACACCTGTAGTTATAATTGGTTTTAGGCGATGTACGGAATCGACTCCTGGCAAGCACAGTAGCTTTGCAAGAGAAGTTGACGAACCTCATCAACATGGAGTCGGACACGGAGCCGGTGCGGAATATGCTTGCTGACACTCTCGACTGCTTCATTGGAGTCACCGAAGGCGTGCTTGAGGTATCAATAATACACAGGGACCGATGGCGCAGATGGTAGTGATCCTGTCTTGTGTGACAGGGGTCGTGAGTTCGATTCCCACACAGAGCAAATATTTATATGATGATATGATATGATTGTATTTGTTCTTTGTCTGGGTGTTAAATATTTGGTGTTAAGTATTTAAGTAGTATATTTGTAATTCCTCAGTTATCTGGCATTCGTAACTCCAGTGCTTTAAGCGACTTACCACGGATTTAGGTTAATGTTTGAGATGATGTGGTAATTTATATATTAATCTATGCTGATAAGTGTTAAGCTAATAGTCAATTCAAGTAATTGTAATTAGTTAACGAAATAACGAACAAAAAACATTCCAATTAATAATTTTGTTATTTTAACGCCTATATAATAATGGGACGTTGTGGGAATTTATTATCCTTACTTTCCTACTAACATTATAAATGTGAAAGTAACTCTGTCTGTCTGTCTGTTACGCTTTTCCGCTTAAACCTCTCAACCGATTTTGATGAAATTTGGCACAGCCAATCTTTAGACCCCCAAAAAGGACATAGCCTATTTTAATTCGAAATAAGGGTTGTATGGGGTCGAAAAGGAGGTTGAAAAGTTGTACGGAAGTATCGCTATTTTTAGAGCGAGAAATCGGGCCATTTATTCGATATAAATAAACATGACATTCAAAGTTTATATAAGTTAAGGTAAAGAGGTATGGTACCTAAAAAAACTATTCCACGCGGATGTCGCGGGCACAGCTAGATATTTATAATAGTAAAGGTTTAAAGGTTTACAATACAGACGATTAATCAAGACTTGATTCTTATAAATAAATTCACACAAAATTTCATACCGTAATAAGTAGCTATGTTTCGGATATCCGACTTCAGACATATTACAAATCTAATACTTAAACTTATATTTATAAAACCCAGACACAGAGCATACACTAATGTTTGACACAAGGATGTCGTGCAATGTTTTAATGTGTAAATTTATGCCGTCTATGACTGTTATTCAAACTTAATCTATTATAGTTCATGTTATGTTTGGTTTCGCGTATCTGAAATACTAATTGTTAATTTTTATTTTTGTTTTGATGTGTCGAAACAGGAATTAATTTTCTTTAGCAGAGTCAATATATACATTTTTTTAAAAGTTACCTAACTCATGTTTTGCAGGTGGGAAGAATGGACGAACAGTTCATGATGTTAATTGGTGCCTTAGATAAAATCCCTGGTATAATATTTAGATACCACAACTACCCAGGCGTCGTGTTGCCCGGCTTGAATTTGCTCGCTAAAAGCGCCAAGAGAATGCTACATTCGGTTCAAATGGAGAATGTAAACAAGTGAGTTGTCAATATATATCCATTAATATATTGCATCATCATCACCATACCAGCCGTAAAACATCCACTGACAGATGGATTGCCGCGTTGGGTAAGCGTGGTGGCAATCGCAGAGCGTATCTTTGCAACGGGAATGCTGCAGCCCATCCCCGCCCTGTTGCATTTGAGCTACACTGCTCCGGGTGGATATACCGCCATCTGTCGATTCCGATCCCTCAGTCGCCATTTACGACACTTGGTGCAGTGGTAGTTACTATTCTAATCTGCCGGTACCACTCTGCCTTATTACAATACACTGCTTTTTTAAAACAAAGTCCTCAGTTGTATAGTAAACTATACAACTATCATAGGATTTAAATACGGATTTCATCATTGGTCGAAGTAGATTAGGTAGCTCTGATCACCTCTTACAACGAACTTCCTTGTTTTAATGTCCTCACTGGAGAGACCATGTCTTTACACGTTCAATAAGGAAAAATGCACCCTGGAACAAGTTAAGCTGTTAAGAAGGAATTCGAAATCATTTATGATCGCAGAAAATAATTATTTGCGACACGAGCTTACTAACTTTAATGCGTTAATCAATGCACCAGGATTAGTGTCATTATTAAATGTTTATAGTTGGCTGAAGTATAAAATACGTTTTTTTTTTGTTAAACATGTCCAAAAAAAGAAAATCAATGGGGAAACAAAATTATTTTGGGGTATACAATTAAGCATTGTACTTTATATATGTACCAACTAATGTTGCCAATGTACTCATTTGCAGATTTTTAGAGGTGTGTAACACGACCTTTGAAGTTTACATGAGGTGGAATTCGGAAAAGATATCAAGTATCCCGCAAGATGCAGAAGAGGAGGCGTACGAGGTTTGTTATACGTTTAATGCAAAGGATTTTTTACCAAAACTTTGCTCGAATGCATAATTTATTGTATTACATAGAATGATTAGCAAGTTTTAGGTGGAAATGGCTGTTGCTGATGGAAGTTGTGTAGATCTTTCTTTCTCGAAAATCACAAAGTAATTGAAAAGAAAACAATTTTGAGTAGGCTATAAATTATTTACTAACTTTAATGCAAAATGTTTAAAAGCAAGCATTATAACCGATATTAAAATAGATAGATTTTTAAATTTTTTTTTGTTGGGTAAGCAGATTTAACACATTGTGCTCCTTATTTATTTTAAGTATTTATCTAATTAAATTATATTTATGCATTAATACTGTAATTGCACATACCTGCAGGTGACTACAACATTTTATATTATATTTAAATTTACAATTGCAATGGCAAGCTACACCGATTTAGCTGAGGCACAAAGGGTCTTGGAGAAGACTCTAATGCAGAGAATGAGGGAATTTGAGCAGCATCGCGAAGCTGCAAAATCTGCATCATTTCAAGCCTGCAACCTAACTTAGCTTAGTGCTGAGTTCATTGCATTTAAGGAACATACCTGGGGGATTTTGTCATCCATGAAGTTGCAGCTGTCTGAACTGACCAAAAGTGTCGATGTGATTGAGATGAGGCACAGAAGAAAATTGTTGTCGGGGGTCCCAGATAGTGAAAATGCAAACACTCGGCTGGTGGTATCCACAATCCTCCAGAAGCATCTGGGTCTCTCACACATTTTACAATCCTCATTTAGTACCTGTCATCGGCTTGGAAGCGGTAAGAAGAGTCCCATAATTGTGCGTTTCACTGATACTGAGGTTACAATATACATAGGATACAATCCTTACTAAAAGGTACTTCCTATGTTTTGTCAGAGTTTCTTACTCGGAGGCGACAATCCCTCTTTATCAATACTCGTAACAGATTTGGTATCCATAACTCATGGACCTTAGACGGTAACATCAACGTCAAGGTCCCTGATGGGTCTAGCCAGCGCGTTGCTTCACCAGAGGATTTGGAATCACTGGAACTGAATTATTTGCCTCCATCTAATTCGGGTCCAACCAGTGTCGCGTTTGAGATAACCACTGCCGTGCCTGCAGCCCAAAGTAGCAAGCCTCTACATAAAGGAAACAAGCGCCCGATTCGTGCAAAAAAAGCAGCTAACTCATAATCTGCTGAAGTGCTGCTTTTGTTCTTGTGGTTTACGTTTGTAAATTTTTGTTGATGTGCATGGGATTCATCTGTAATTAGGTTAATACAGCTATTATCTGGTTGTCTTAGTGTCATATAACATTTTTGACAACCTTACATAAACAATTAAGTAGTTTGTTAATAATATAATATTGCTTGTTATTGTTTCACTATTCTGATATAGTGGAACTGTCATCGCAAACTACTAACGTTCCGTTTTAAGTGGTTAAATTGTTATTTCTTTTCCCTTATTTTTGTATTATTAGCTCTATTTTTTTTTCTCTTAAGTGTAATTAGTTCAATGTTTAATGTGAATCTGTATCTGTTCTCAGTTCTAACAGTCACCAATCAGACTGTGTAATTCTAAGGTTATATAGTATTCTATTGTTTGTTCTGTAATTTATTGCTTTATCAACTGTTATTACTTTTATTATTATTATATATAATTTTTTTAGTCTTAATCGTTATTATTTTTATAAACACATTATTTTTTACATCTTCATATATAATCAAGATCAGCCAAACGTAGATTTATTCACGACAATGTTCAATCATCATCTTCGGCAAACGTATGGAAGTTTTTGCATTCACAGGGTCTCGGGAAGTCTTTAAACCCTCCCGATTCTAGCTCTGTTATTTCCTCTAACGAGCTTAATAAACATTTCTCTTTAATTACCACACTAGATCCCGTTGTAAAATTGTCAATTATAACTTTAATCATTTCCTTGCCACGTCCGTCAGCTAAAGTATTCAATTTTTCTCCTGTAACCTTAGATGAGACTTTTAAAACTATTTCAGTTCTCAAATCCAATGCTGTTGGCTATGATGATGTGAGTCGCCGCATGGTCTTTCTCTTACTTAACTTTATTGGACCACCATTGACTCACATTATCATTCTCTCATTTCTCCCTACAATATAGCTCCTTTCCCAGTATATGGCGCAAATCCTATGTTATCCCGGTTACTAAAACACCCCACTCTACCCTACTTCTATCCATCAATTTCTTCCCATATCTATTTTGCCATATCTCTCTAAAATTATCGAGGCAGCTGTACACAAACAGCTCTCTAGCTATGGCTTACAAAACGCTCTTTTAAATCCCTTTCAATCCGGTTTTCGTACAGGACATAGCACTACAACAGTTCTACTAAATATCCTGGATGATGTAAGAGTTGGAATGGAATAATCCCGCCTAACGGTCTTAATTCTGATTGATTTCTCCAACGCCTTCAACTCTATCAATCACGAAGTTCTCCTCTCTATTCTCTTACGTCGGGGTCTCTGATGAACGCCAGCAAGCGGTGCGCCTGGGTGATGATTTGTTCCAGTGGGTGACAATTGATGCTGGTGTACCGCAAGGTGGCATTCTCTCACCGTTATTACTTTGCCTTTGGAGATAATGCCATCTGGCATTAAGTCCGCCATTTCTACATTTTGTGCATTAAAGTTAAATAAATAAATAGATTTATGGTTAAATTGCTTCTCTCTTATATTATTCGTTTTCTTCTAATATTTTTCGTTTTCTCGAGAAAGACAAAAAATTGTTATGTTTCTGTTCGTTCTTCTATGTGTACAATAATGAGAATTTATTTATTTATTTAGAGGATTTACTGCGTTTTACATTATACAATTGTTTAAACAAGTAGTGACTTGTAGCCAATAACAAAACCTCAAACATGTTACAATTGCATGTTTTTTTAATTCCAGGATATCTGCGCACTAATGGAAGTGATCTGCAGCATAGCCAGGAGCGGGGCGGAGAGGGAGATTGGGGACACGTGCGCCCGCGGGCTGCGGCTGCTGCTGCCGCTCATCACGCCGCCACTGCTGGCGTTGCCGACCCTCGCGCACCACGCCTACAGGATGCTGAGGGATCTGGTCGCGGCCGATCAGGTATGAGGAGTTCTAGTAGCAGCTATGCCGATCGCTTCGACATGTGCTTTGTTCTAAAATTTTTCGAAACCACTCTTGTATTGGAATATTATAGAGCAGTTAACTTTTCAATTAACATATCCAGTACCTTATTGAAATTACTCTGTATTTATTCATTTATTAAGATTTATTAATAGCATACAATTTTGCATTCTATGAATAATTAGTCCAGAAACTGAGTACAAAAAAAATGCTGTAACTGGTAAATACAGCATTTTAGAGGGCTCATCAACTTCAATAACAATTATAATATTAGTAAAATTAAATTAACAATAACTATAGTAGGTATTTTTAATTTTTTTTATTTAATTACACAAGTTAAATAATTACACAAAAATATTTTGTTAGATGATCAATCAGTTTATAATGTATTTTGCATACAATATTATCACACCAAAATCGATTGTTCATACAATTGATAAAATACTATTATTATCGTTTCACTGATTTAGAAAGTTATTTGATCTGTCACATATTTACGATCTATCGAGTACTTTAACAATATATGCTCTGATGACCCTTAACCTTTGATATTTCGAATTTGATATTAAAATGTTATTTTCCAGCTGACAAAATTGCCGATAGAGGATTTTAACATGGTCGTGACAGCGCTACGCGTCGGCCTCACAGCCGTATCCTACGACGTGTCAACTCTCTGCTGCGACACAATCGTCGGCATATCGAACAATGCCCGCACTTTTGGAGACAACAATCCGTACGCCCTCTCACTACTGACTCTAGCGGAGCTCCTCCTAATGCTGATCATCAAAATGGAGATACCGCCCGACTCCATCCCCGCGGCCGGCGCGGCGATATACGCCCTCACTTGTGTGAAACCGGCGTTGTTAGAAGGGCTCGCGCGTCAATTGATCGAGGCGTTTGCGGTCAACGACCCCGCCAACGTGCCCAGGTTGGAGCAAGCGTTCCGTACGCTCACCAATGGAGTTCTCTTCGACGGCTTGCGGCCCCACAAAATACGTTTCCAGGACAATTTCGACAAGTTCCTCTCTAATGTGCACGGTTTTCTGATCGTGAAGTAACGGTTTTGTTTATTTTAGTTTTGTGAAAATCTCGTCAGTTGCTGACTGAACGTATATCCTTATAACGCTGATTATAAGGATTTGACACATAATGTGCGTTCCACTCTAGGAGAATGACGGATGTCGTGCATAACTTGAAAGTTTATCTAGTGACACTTTTAAGAAAACAATTTATTACTGTTTTCGTAAGCACGGCAAAGTTTTACTTTTACACGTCTTGTGCGCACACGCGTCAAGGCACTATTTCTACATTTAATTTAAGTTTAATTTTAATTGGATTAGAATCTTTACTATAATTTTATCATTATTACAAAGTGCTTAGATGTTTAACGTGAACCAAATGATTGAAGACTTATTTTACTTAATTTGCGTATTGGCGAGAATTTATTGCGTATTCGAATGTTTGATAATGTATATTTACGCCCTCAGACGGGCTGCGAAATAAAAGGTAATGTAACACTATTGTGTTCGGGTTTTGTATTCGAAACGTTTCAGCAAGCGGTATTATCTTGGCTGTAATTATTTTATATTAATCAGTGGCGTAGCACGGCTTTTGCGATTCGGAGTTGAGTAATACGTAAATACAACGGTCGAGAACAAATTCACTGCCTTAGCTAATTTATCGATTTAAAATATTTAATATTCCTCTGTTTTGTTTACGACAGTTAAGTGCTGGATATAGCACCTTGAAGAATAGTACAACTGAGGCCTCCCAGTCGGCTATTCGAATCAGCTTCGACCCCGAGACCCATCGGGGCCGGGTAGTACGCGGGTGACAATCGGGAATGGGGTACAATAATGAGCGGCCTTGCTAACCCCTTCGGTGGCGCAGGAATTGACGACTGAGTTGTCCAAGTCAAAATAAACTAGGAAGCGAGTGGTTGTCATAAAACACAAAGAGGTTCGTGAAATACTTCTCCGACTACGCCACTATACTATGGCCTAACCTAAATTTAACAGGGTGGTTTTTGACTCCAATTGTATCTAGCCGATTTGAATTATAGCATTTCCTTTTACAAAAGAATTCAGTTGAGAAATTATGATTCAATTTAAAACTCATTAGCAATAATATTGATTTTACCAGGATCTACGTTATCCACGAGTGGTTCGAGAGTTCGTCCAGCAATCTTAATCTAGTTTTAGTTTGCTTACTAACAGAAGTAGGCAAGAACACTGGGAAAACCTTCGAATTATTTCATCTTCAGATCGCACCTAGTACTATTTCCAAAGTTTATTTAGAACAATAAATTTTTTTAGACAGCAACGTAGCTCACAAACACATGGAGTAAACTAAAACTAGAGTGTGACAGATTGATTAAGTTCTCTTAAAAGTGAAATTCATCCACCAATTTAAATGTTAATTTAGTAGTTCCATTAGCTTCAAAATAGTAAAATTGAAATTGTGGGGCGGATTGGTATCGTGGAAAAAAGTTTTGCAAAGTGCCAGTGGTTTATTGAAATCTTCCACTGGCTACCCCAGTATATATTGAGTTGCTTTGTTCGTCGGTGGTAATTATCGCAACCAAACTAGTTTTGTATGTCTAGAGAAGCAATGGAAATACATACAAGAATAGTCCCAGCAGATTGCAGTTTATGTCAAAAATACTTTTTATAGCCAAGCGAAAGTGCCGCAGTGTTCTCATGCCGCATGGCTCTGGTAGAAAACGTCGCACTATATTGGACGAAATTCTTCCATCTTCACTACTTAATAATTCACAAGTCTACACAAAAAAAAGTTGAGAGCTGTCTTGGTTTTTTTTTATAATTCTTATGTTTTTGAGTGTGCTGAATTTTGTCCTAGCACGTCACGTTTTCTGGCAATGTAGGTGTCTATGCGAAACAAATAATTATCTTAAAATGAACATATATATTTTTTTAAATCAAGTAATTTTTATTGCGTTTCAAAAACTTATTTTCTCATCTTAAATACATTAATTAGTGAGCATTAAACACATTTCTTTTTCCCAGTGAGACTCCTTTTGGTACATTTTCGCTTGTGGAAAGCATCTGGAAGGTCTCTTTGAAGCGTCCAACAGTAGTCTGCCATCATTGAGACACTCCATCTTCCCTGGTATCTTTTTACCATCTCCTTAATATCTTGGTGAAATCGTTCACCTTGCTCTTCACTCACGTCTCCTAAATTTTCTGGAAAATAGTCGAGATGGTAATGAAGAAAATGTATTTTTAAACTCATTAAGCAACCTAAAGCTTGAAATGCTTTTAACATTCTTTTGACGATTTGTTTGTAGTTAGGGTCTTTGTTATTGCCTAAAAAATTTGTTGTGACTTCCTTAAAGGCAATCCACCCTTCTCTTTGAGGATCCATCAGGGTTGTGACGAATAGTGGATCAGCCATAAGCCGTCTAATATCTGGGCCAACGAAAACACCTTCCTTCCACTTTGCCTCTGAGAGGCCAGGAAACTTTGATATTAAGTATTTGAAGCAATTTCCATCTCTTGGAAGTGACTTTACAAATTGCTTCATCAATCCCAGCTTTATGTGAAGCGGTGGTAAAAGAACTTTATGAGGAGGTACCAAAGTTTCATGCAGGACATTCTTTTCGCCAACTTTAAGCTCCCTCGGAGGCCAACACTTTCTGGTCCAGTGATTTGTTCGGTCTCTACTATCCCATAGACACAAAAAGCAAGGGAATTTGGTAAACCCAGATTGCTGTCCGAGCGCCATGCCCAAGATTTTGAAATCACCGCACACTTGCCAACCGTGGTCTTTATATTTTAATGTACAAAGAATCAATTCCAAGTTCTTGTAGGTTTCTTTTAGGTGTACGGAATGGCCGACAGGAATGGAATCATAGAAACCGTAATTATCATTTATATTATTATTTTTATTTTATATTATTATATTAATTAAACACGTTAATACTTGATAATGTAGGTGAAACAGGGTGTTCCTTATTGAGAAATTAATGATAGTTATGTCCTGTAAACATTTTAAAACAGTAATCAAAATAAAATTATACCTATCATATATACTACAAGATAATCCCGTTTAAGCCCAAAAAATCCATTTTTTGGAATAAAATTTTCGGTTTTGTAAAAAATTCTTATGTTCTGGATTTTTTTGAGTATGTTTTTTGTTTTCAGAACACCTAAATACATAGAAATCAGTTGGAAATATACAGACAGCATTTTTGTTGTAGACCTGTGATTGATCCGAATGAAGTTTGCATGGGCAGTATTAATATTACAATGTATATCTTATGTTCACAACGAATGCAAGAATAAAGCAAAACAATATTAAAAATGTGGTTGTGAATGTGCTGAAGTAAAAGATTTACTGTGGTATTACGTAAATTATTGTTAGAAGTTAGTTTATAAAGTACAGTCAGTACTTACGGCTAGTTAGATGAATTGTGATTTCTACTATGCTAGGAATTTGTAAACTTATGGAGTTTATACATTTTAAAGTGTTGAGCACTTTCAATATTTATTGCAGGTTTTTACTCCGTCTTAATGCATATGATAAATTAGTGATAAATGATCTAAGATAATTCTTTAGCTTCAACTGTAATGCATATCTATTCATTGATCAAGCGATCATGCATCATCATTTAATTAAGGCCAACTGCTGATATAACAGAAGACATCATACTGTTTTTTGTAAAAAGACTTCGTTAATAACTATTTATGAATTATTATTGTTGGGAAAACTCAAGGACTGACAACCCGACTCGTTAGGGAGGTTCTGCAGCTTTGCTTGATAAGATCTTACTTACATTGTTGAAATGTATATATAGTAGTGATCATGTCTCGAACTTTCAGGTCAGTCGATTTTTAAGTTGAAATTACTTTTTCCTATTGCTCTCTATATTCTCTGTAGACACCTAGGCCAGCTGTATGACAAACTGTTTCCAAGTTTTAAGCATTTCGGTTTCTTAATCTGATTGTTTATCTCAAAAGCAGTTGCCAATTTGATACATCCTTTTTTGTTACTTCGATCACCTGTAAGTAACGTACGCGTCTGACGTGCGGTGCGAACGAGTTCGTGTCTATTTTATTTTAAAAGACTTTTTAATTTTAAAATGTGATGAACACTTAGGCTTTTATAGAAAAATATTCTGTAGATTGAAGTGCCCCTACAGAACGCACGGGATTTTTTAAAGTTTATTTTTACTTTTTAATGGCAAATATAAAGAAGTTTTATTTGTTGATATCTGTAAAAATCTTACAAGCTTGCAAGTATACAAACTATTACATTTTTTTATCTCAAAATGAATGCTAAAATAGCCTCTGATTTGGCTATCTGCGGGTCAGATCAGTTGTAAAGCATTCTCTGTTTGTATGCATTTAGATTAACTCATCCTCTAAGTACAACCAATTTGATTGATTTTAATCGCCTCTAAGATAAATATTACCTGAAATTGTAAGAATTGGATAAATAAAACCTTTAAATGTAGCTAGATTAGAATGACAGCTGTCAAACTAACGCGTTTTTAAATTGTTTTGTTATTTGTCGTCATTACGGGTTGATTTTATATAATATGCTTTTATGTAAAACGTTTGTAATGTAAACAATAATTCACATATAGATAACTCGTGCGATGCTACTATATTGACATGTGTCATTTCATAATCAATCTATATTTAGAGGAGTATAGGTGTGGTGTGAGTTTTGTTGACTACAAGGAATCTCTTTGATCACATGGATTGAATTTTTTTTTCTTGTATTTTTTTATATTAAAATCTTATGCATTTTGAATATGTTCATGTCGCTGTAAGATTGAAAACCACGTTTGCTTATATTTATCTAGCCAGATTCTAAAATGTGAACTGTATCATACTACTGACAATGTCAATAATGTAACGTTCAATTTGTTATTCGTTTTCATTATTTTTTTTTTACAATAATTCTGCGGTAGTACATACGTTGACGGTACGGGTACGGTATACAATTAGATTAGTGATCAGACTGTAAGCTATGTCGGCAGGTTAGGTTCGTCCATGAGTTGACATAGACAATTAATAATACTCACTATGGTATTGGCTATGTGCAAAGCGAGTAGTGGCGGACAGATAACGACCGCAGCGCACAACACGGCAGAAATTGGAAACAAATGCGGATGATCAGCTGTCAAAAGTGTAGATTGCAGTACAAAATCAAAGCAAAGAATTGGGCCATGACTGTTGTTGCGTTTTATTTATATTTGCAATGAAAACTAACAATGTTTAAATTTTTATTATTCTACAGCTTTCGCAAATATTGTAAATGCTACGCGTCGCCACAGTCGCGCAAATAGTTAATAGTTCACAATTTTACATTTTCTCTAGATGGATCACACCTCAACTAAAAATGTCAATCATCTGCTGCGCGGATTATTGACATTGTTACTACTACTACCAAGCAGTTACCCTAGTGTCAAGGTGACACGCATATACGGTTATGAATTGTTAAATTCCGTAAATATCGCTTTGAAATCATCCTTATATTATAAAGAACCATTAAATGAACGATAGGTTAATTACCTATTGCATCCTGTCACTGCACATAACTTGAATGGCAACTAGATTTTTAAAATGTAGCAAATGCGTGATTATTGCTGTAAGTTTGGCCTTTAGAAGTGCCGATTTTGTCCTATTGTGTTTGCATACTATCTTTCTCTCTATCTCTTTCTCTGGTATTTCTCTCTCACTTGCACTCTCATTCCGACTACGTATTTAGGAGATAATATTTTTATGCAATCGATAATAATGATAGGAATCACATATTTTTGATGAGATATAATGTGCGAATACATTATAATAGAGATTGAATTAAAAATAAAATAGATATGTATTACATGAAATAGTAAATAAAAATAACTATTTTAAGAGAAGTTTCACTAAATGACAAATAACTAAAATTTGGAATTGCGCCATCTAACTAGCAATATTAGTACTATTCTAGTACTACTTAATATTTGTATGATATTGTGAATTGATCAATTTAATCATAAACCTGATATTAATTTTACGCCCATCCAGTCCAGTTGTCTTCCCGATTATGTTGCCAATATTTTGTACCTATTACCTATGATATTGTTTTGTGATTAGTATTTATGATTGGTCAGGCTATAAAACTGTCCTATTATTATTTATATTGTATGTAACAGTTAAGTTTAAGAATGTTGTACATGTTAAAAGTATGACACGACTAATATGGCACTATGATACCTGCCTTGTTTTACTAATATACATCCATCCTTACCTTTGTAGTGCCCATTCTTACTCCTCTTCATTTATAGCTCGGCTATTTCACAAAGAGGTAACAATGTGCACACTTCGATGAACGCGCGTTTTTGAAGTGCCATATTAATTGTACTATACTGTAATCGTCGTTGTGCAACAAAGTCCTTAAAGGCAAATAATATTATCTACAAAATAAATTCATAGAGCCATTTTGTAAATACTCAAAACATATTTCAATGCCTTCAGGTATTATATTCTTTTTCAATGTCGTCTGTATTACATTAAATAAATTGTACAAATTTCATAAAGTTATGTTTGGTTTTATTGTACCTGTTCATAGAGTAAGATTCCTCTGTCAGGTCAGAAAATACTAGAATTATGGTGTTGTTAAAATTTGTATTTCTTTATTAACTTTTATATTTTTGAATAGTTTCTTCCCACTATGATTGAGGTACCTATGGTACACGAAGCAACAGATCAACTTATCCAAATCTGTCATATTTCAGTAAATTTTGAGCTTATAAAGATTAAAATCGAAATCAAAGTTTTGACAGATTTTGGTACGTTGATTTTTCAAAATTTCGCAATCGATTTATTCGTCTATTGAGTTCAAGATTGACGGCGAACTTGAGAGATTTGTGACTTTGTGACAGCCATTAAACAATATTTTTAATGTCTCCTTAATAAGTGGGTGGCAATTCTTTCTTTCGGAAACCGGCTTGTTCAGAAGGTTGGAAGTCATAGTCGTTTTCCGAAATAGGTGTTAGACAGGGAGATTTAATTTCTCCGAAAAAAATTTTTTGTAAAACGCCTCCAAGCTTCTGGAATGGCAAGGATTTAGCATCAACATTAACGGCAAATACATCACTCACTTTCGATTTTCCGACGGTATTGTGGTCATGGCAGAATCGATGGAAGATTTAAGCACGATGCTCGAAGACCTTAATCGAGTTTCTCAACAGGTGGGTCTTAAAATTAACATGTAGAAGACCAGATTTAGTTGGGGCTCGCTTCTTAAAGTGATTAGTATGTATATCAAGGACAAATAGTCTAATTAGGTAAGTCCAACTTTAAGAAAGAGGTCAATCGCCGAATCAAACTCGGCTGGGCAACGTTCGAAAACTACGGAATATCTTCTCATCAGATATACCTCAGTGTCTCAACTCGAAAGTCTTCGACGAATGTGTGTTGGTAGCGATGACTTATGGCAGCGAAACGTGGTCTCGAACTATTGGCCTTATTAACCAACTGAAAATAGCCGAACGAGCAATGGAGAGGGCAGTGCTCGTAGTCTCTTTATGCGATCGAATCAGAAATTAGTAGATCCGTAACAGAACTAAAGTTACCGACATAGCCCGGCGGATAAGCTAGATAAAGTGGCAGTAGGCAGGGTACTAACGGTCCTATTGGAAATCACATGGAGAGGCCTATGTAAAAGTAGTCGCGCTGTGTGTGTATATATATATATATATATATGTATATATAAACATACCTTTATTATTTTTCTACACTCAATTATGTTTCCCAATTTACAAACAACGCCCTTCAAGCAATATTAGTAGCAAGGGATCAACCTACCCAAATCTGTCAAACATTTTGTCAATTTAAATCTGAACCTCTCGATTTCATAGATTAATATCGATCGGAGATTTGACAGATTTGGATAGGTTCAGCTATTGCTGTGCGTACAACAATATTTGACAGTCGTGCGTCGTAACACCAAGTATGACATTTGGAAACTGACATTTTAGATGGTTGGTTGTTTACTCATAGTTTTGATTAATTTTACTTTGATATTTTTCTTGTAGTAATAATAAAATATAATTATGAGTATATCTAAAGAAAGTACTTCTTTCGATTTATCAGCAACATCCTGGCAAACGGACTTCAATGACGATACGGCCATTACAAAGGAAAAGAATTATGTGAAAGATTTATTGAGATCACGAATATTCTTGGGGCGCTATATAGAGCGAAGACTAATTGATACGCGCATTGGTTATCGAGACATAGTGTTAATTAGCGCAGCTGAAGTTGAACTTAAGAAAGATTTGATAGAAATTGTACACAGGCTATGTATATCAAAGCCAAATTTTGCCGGTATTGGCATTATCGAAGCAGAGTCCCTGGGCCTCGGTGCATCTGGCCTTTGCATTTGGACAGAAATAGATAACCAGCCATTTGGCCCTTTCTGGTTTCAAATCAGAAGTATAAAATTTAGAGAGCAGGAGGTTATTGTTTTACTTAAATGTATAAGACATATTTCTGATGCTTATTTAGAGATTGAACCAATACTCACAGGAAGCAATAAACGAATTAAGGAAGCAAGTGTTTCAAGAAACAATTTACAAACGGACAACAGTGGAGAAGCTCTTAATGATACCTATAATGAAATAGTTACTACAATGAAAAGTGCATTATCCATAAGTAATGTCAAAGATTTTTTTACGTTTTTGTTTGCCTTCACAATTGCAATTTTTTCCGGCAGCACAGCGTTTATAAATTTCCTTGGTAATTTTGTATTAGCTCTCATCAGGGAGATATCAATATTAGTGAAAAACTCAACACCTATGTTTCTGGGTGTACTTGACTTCTTCAGCAAGATTGTGGGTGGCTTTTACATACTGTTAGCCATGTTTTTCAAACCAAGTAACCCTGGTCCTCAGGACAAAAGAAGTGTTGGTTATTTTAATCGTCACCAAAGGGTACAAGAAGTTTATGATGACAAACAGTTTGATTGAAATTAGATGTAGAAATAACATCATTTAAATATTAATAATAATTAAATGTGAAAATTATTGTATTTCAAAACATATTTATGTACATCATAGTTCATTCATGTTATACCATGACATTAATAATTTTATAGAAGTATATGCAGATCTTTAACATTTTATTATATTATGAAAATTCATACATAGTTGTTACCTACACATAGACATATGTATGAGTATATCTCTGTTCTTAGTTTTAAGTTTCCCTTGCATTTTTAACAGCCACAACTGTTACTTTGACTATCATTCCATATTTGCTTCTGAGTTATTCTAGAAGAATTGAAGAGATAATTTATTTTAGTTGTCATATCTTTTCATTTTTTATTTTGCTTTTATGGGGTAATTTTTATTTATGTGACTACATTAATTCATATGCTCTCTTTTTAAATTATTTAGCTGTATCCAAAGCTTATATTTTTTGTACATCTTACATACTATTATAGGTTTTTACTGAAAAAAGAATAAAACAAGTTTTTTAAATGTTCATATTTTTATTAAGCAAATATATTATGTACAGTTTTCTTGGCATTCTACTCTCATTTTCTTTATATTTCTATTTCAAGATGTAACAATGGTTTAGTTTGATGATTTACTGTTATTCAGAGATCTTTGTTTCTTTTATATACCAGGCATAAAAGTGAATACATGGGCTTTTAAATGTTTTACTGACTTTCTTTTTCCATTGGTACTATTATTATCGAATTTCTATTTATACCTGTAATAAAACAAATTAAAACAGTTTGGTTTCCCAAGAATTACTTCTACTGCTTTTTTTTAAATCTATAATAGATAGCCACGAAGTACCGGCAGAGTAGAATAGTACCTTCCTCTGTACTAGGTGTCGTAAGAGGCGACTAAGGACGGACAGATGGCGGTATATCCAACCTAGACAGTGTAGCTCAAATGCATAGGGTGGGGATGGGCAGCAGAATCCCTATCACGAAAGCTACGCTCTGCGATTGCAAACACACATGGCTAGCGCGGCAATGATGCAAAATTTCTTGGGGAGGCCTATGTCCAGCAGTGGACTTCCAATGGCTGTAATTATGATAATAGAGGTTATAAAATAGCCTCAGATCAATCTCATTCTTGATGAAAAAAAGGAGATGATAGAACTTATAATAATAACTTATAATAAATAATAACTTTTTTGTTTAGGAAGGCTTAGAAATTTTACTTCCAACAGGTCCAAATGTATTCAAGAAAATGGACTAACTAAGATGTTGGTTCAGACTCTATGAATAAAGTTAAATGATGTGCTTACATTTACTCATATTTTTAGATTGGTTAAACGTTCTTGATTGTTCCCAATGCGAAATTGATGTGTTGCGGCGGTCGGTAACTTGTGGAAAAAATAAGTTAAATAATTAACTATGTGTTATGTGTCCCCTTGTCTTCATTCTGGGATAAGAATCCTGGTGAAGAGCATACTCGGGAAGGCACAGTCGTACAGTACCTACATGTACATATCTTTTTTTGGACTATTTCTGGAATACTGGGCAGTTACCTACATTGCAATAACCCTACCCATCCTATAATGTATTTCGTATGCGCCGCAGTGGCGTGACTCTCGAGCCATAACCGATCGTAAATTAGTGCGGCCGGGCTCGCTCAGTCACTTTTACATCCCGCAAACACTGCGGAGGCCGCCGCGAGAATGGCGGGTATAATCGGACATAGGGCAGTCTAGCCCACGCTTCCGGTAGCGTTAAAATTAACTTTCGAATAGTCCAGTAAAAAGTTATCCGAAAAAAAGGTCAGGTAGGAAGATTATAGGTTAGGTACAGATCTACTGCGTAGCAAAGGAAAAAGCTGTTACCTTAAACTAGTCTAATTTGGGCTGTTTCCATCTGCATTATACTAAAACGTGAGCGTCTAGGGAGGTGATCTGTGTGTTAGTCGTAGATTAATTATAACAATATATCTTTAAGGCTTAGAGTCCGTCCCGAAGGGTATATAGCGGTGTAGCTACCTGTTGATGCTAGACATACACCGCCTCCAGTAGCGGAATTAAGTAGAAGTTACCGTTACCTGTGCGTTTTGATGGATTACGATACTTGTTAGGAGCTAATCCTAATTCAATTTGCACTTTCGACTTAAGGCCTTTCTTTGGAATATTTTTCTTCGGCGGATGCTGTATACTTCCATTTTTCATTTTAACAGGCTAAAACAATGTTCTTTTCCGTAATTGCCATTAGTTCTACTCCTAACAGTAATACATAGTTACATATTAGAGTTTAATATCCTACCTCGGTTGCAATGTGGGCAATTATCATAGTTTTGGGCGCTACATCGTGCATATCTTCTTTCACTTTTAAATTATTCTGAGCTAGTACGTTATTCAATATGTTTGTTATCAAAATATTCATTTCGCTATTATCATATTCGACCAGCATTCGATTAAACAAATTAAGTAAAGCTGGAAGATAGTTCGCCAATTCAATTTTTCCATTTTCTCGGTAGCTTATATTTTGTATTAAAGCTAAATGAGTGAAAATTTCTTCCAGTGTTAAATAATGCCGATTGTAAATCAGTGAATTCATTGTTTTCTTTCCGAGACCTAAAAAAATACGTCCGTTGTGATCTTAAGTAGCATTTCTAATAATTTAAACAAAATAAACAACTATGTTGTGAAAATAAAATAAATCTCAACTTGTGTTTACCGTCATCAACAGATGTACAGTGATACGTCAGATTTTGCATCAGCAGCGGCGGATTCAAGAGATTTAACGTGGCCTTCAAATTCTCTACTGTTTCGAACTCGAGAATGTTCGATTTTTTTTTCAGCAACCTTTTAATGTCTATGGTTATTTTAGAGCTGTAATTAAGGTATCTACGCCCTTCTTCTAACTGTGAAATCTTATACAAAAATCCAGCAGCTAGAGCCTGCAATATTATGGTTGATGTCAAAATTATACCTAAAGATAAAAGTATGTGACGCTGTATGGATCACGTATCTGAATGATATTTGAGCGAGAGATATATCAAGGCCTGGAATAGCAATTAGGGCACTATTGCGCTAAAAATAGCGACGGTTCCCATGGGATAATAATAATAATAATAATAAACAATACAACACATTACAGGTATATCTAGTACACACACAAAATGACTACAATCATAGGTAATCATCATAATCAGGTAGCTAATATTAAACACCAAAAAATTGTCAGTAAATGCAAACTTATAAGAAATTTAAAGACACCTTATTACAAATATTCCACGAAACAAGTTTTGGAAAATAGCTCATTTAAATTGTACACTTTAACCGCGCCATCATAACTGATCGCACTACCCACAACAGACCTGATATTACACTAGTTGATAACTTACAGAATACAATCACCAAAAAAAAGCTGAAAATACACAGATTTGCAGGACAAGATCCCGAGAGTTTGGAAAATGAACCGTGTATCCAAAGTACTAATAGTGATTTCTGCAACAGGTCTTATAACAAAACAACTATTTTATGGTTCTAACACACTCCAAAAAGCAGCAATCTTGAGTACATGTCGTATAGTGAGAAAATTTTTACTCTTAGCCAGTATATCTTTAACAAAATTTAATCTTCTCCACTTCATAAAGCAATAATTAAAATAGATTATAAGCTAACACCTCTTAACCTACAAGATAGTTCAACACAAAGCAATGAAAACCAGGTCGAAGACAAATCCAAATACGCCGAATGGGCTGGAAAGCTACTACACGGAAAACACCACCATGACTTAAGCCAATCTAATGTCGACAAATAGCGTTGAACGTATGGCTAAGCCACGGACAGCTTTTTTTTTTCCAGACACCGAAGTATTTATTATAGCTATTCAAGACAAGTAATCGAAACAAGAAACTACCAAAAATATATAACCAAGACCCTAACTTCCGACCCATGCAGAAGATGTAACAACTGTGCAGAAACTATACAACACATTACAGGACCATGTAGAGCCATAGCCCAGATAAACTACAAACACAGACACGGCCAAATAGCTTAGGTACATTATACACCAACAACTTATCAACAGAATATGGTAACACTATACATCCATACTATAAATATACCCGTAATAGTGTGTTAGAGAATTCCACAACTAAACTTTACTTTGACCAAGCTATAAGTACTTACTGACCGCACAGTTCACTACAACAGACCTGACATTACATTAATAAACAAAACAAGCAAAACTGGGTATCTGATAGACACAGTGGTCCCCAATACGCTCAACTTGCAAACCACAATAGCTAAAAACTCTCAAAATAGACCGAATTAAAAGATAAAATAACTCGTATTTCACATCACCAAACACCCAAACTACTAAAAAAGCTGCAATACTGACCACGTGTAGGTTAATTAGGAAATTCTTGCAGACAGAACATGAAGGACCCATATTAACCATAACACAATCCGCTACGCAGTTCACCGTAAGAAACACTTAAACAAACACGTAACCTGTAACATAAAAACTTACCAATACAAAACCCTGATTTTATTATGTAGGTACTTGGCCTAGGCCCGTACATACTAGTAAACCGGCAATGGCCGAGGAAATAAACAATAAAGAATATAATAACAATAAATTCCTACAACATCCCATACATAGACCAGATTCCGTGATAAGTCGCTTATAGGACTTGTGTTACGGACGTGGGACAACGGATTACAATCGGAAAACAGACAACAACGTTGGTAATTTATGGGTCAGAGATAAATAGACTTCTTTTAATCCTAGGATGACGTACGGTCCCTGAGGGGATATATTTGGTTTTATTTTCACAGGGGAATCGACATGTTTTATTGCAAAGTCGTTGTTCAGCGGTCAGGAAGCAAAAGTATTTAGTTTTGATCCCAGGAACGATCTTTGGGTCCGAGAGACGCGAATTAAAGTTTTCTTCCACGACGGACGAAGAGTGGGAACTTAGGTTGAAAATATTTACACATACCTGTGTTTCACTATCCCCGTAATACCAATTTTTACATGGCCAAGAAATGTATACTGCGACAATTGAAGCATCCTCAAAAACGTTACACATATCAGCGTATGCGCATCCTTGAATTATTTCAGATTTCTCGGCATAGGTGCTGTCGGTTAGACCCTAAAATAATGTTAGTAATTTTTTAATACAAAGTTTTTCTTACGAGTAGAACTGATTTTATGAGTTTCGGAAAATTTGATTTCACTATAAGTTTTACAACAAATTTTATATCATATCAGGTTGACGCGGTTATGCCGGAATATAATTTTGTAGTCTGGTAGCCGAGGGGTACTGATAGAGCAAAATAGTATCTTAGGTATCGTAAGAGGCGACTGAGTTAAGCCGACAGATGGCGGTATATTCGACCGTAACAGCATATCTCAAATGCACATGGCAGGGACAGGTAGCAGACCAGACTTCAATGGAGACATTTTCCCGCTCCGATTCGCACCGCCCCAACCAGACCTTTGTTTGTAGAAACAAACCAAAGTTTTCAGTAATTTTCTTTTTATTTAAAATAATTTCATATAAACCAACCTCATTTAAAAATATGAGTGCGTTTTTGCTGTATGTACCGCTCAAGTACAGAAACTTCTTAAGTACGCGCAAGTTTTTTATAATCTCTCCAGCAATGCTACAGCTTTTAGTGTCTTCATTGAAATGTATGATAAAATCATTGAACTGAATCCGGTTGAAACAGTGGCACTTCCTTGTTAACCGTTTGTAAATGGAACAATCGTCTTCTTCAACCTGTCAGCATTAACAGATAATCGTCGGAGGATAAATTAATTGTTATGACATAGTTTAAAAATGTAGATTATGCTTAGGTTAGGTATAATTAAGAACTTCTAAGCACTTAAACTGGTAACTTAAAATCATAGTGAAAAATCAGAATGGAACTTTTGGAAGATTCAAAGTTTAGTATCATCAAAATCATTTAAATGATTACAGAAAGAATGCGACCCATATAAAAGAATTATGTGTTTACGAGAAGTTTTGTTATTTATGCGCAGGCAGAAAGTGACCAGTATAGGTTGACAGTTGATAACGCGCTGTCGTATTTATTAAGAAGTATGTAAATAGCGCGAACGGAACTATGGACATACGCAGTACATGTCATTTAAATAATGAGCACCAAAAAACTCAACTCGATTACGATACGCTGCAAACAACAAAAAAGGGATGGCCTTACTATGTCCCCATCCGCTTACTGCTTTTATATTTAGCGATTTCGCGTCAAACTACTGTTAATTAAACATACCTGTTTTATCGTTCATATGTTTCTATTATTGTAGTGTAAAGATATATTTATTACCCGTTTATAATTTGAATCCAAAGCCTGTGCTTGAGTTTCCAACCTCTGTATAGCTTTCGCACCAATCGAATCCGTGACAGTCCCCAGCTAAAGTTACGTAAATAAAAATAAAAGCGCTAAAACAATAATGAAAAAGAAATGCAATGATAAATATTACTCCTACGTCATTGGCTGCATGTAATGTCCCCAAATAGTTATATAAATTAATATCTGATCTATCCTTTCGATCTGATTTGGATCTTATTTCTTCTATAACACATAGCAATTTCTTTGTGCTGTCTTTCAATTCAAGTAATGTATCCTGAAATATAAAGAGAGGTTGGAATCGTAATTATTTAAATATTTTTATCAGAAATGTAGTATTTCGAATTTCTAAAGGTAAGCTGCCCTCTTACAGACACTACTCAAACATTGCGCCAGCAAGTGCGCACAGTTCTCGCCTCCTTTCCCCCGATTGTCTGCCCGCTCAAGCCGCCGTCCTTAATTTTAAAGGTGGCCATTGACGGTCAGTTTTTTGCCATTGGAATGAAGATCACCCAACTCACGGCCAGTTTGGCGCGACACCAGGCATTTAAGTTAATACTCTGGAGTGATGATTCGACATTCACGACTGTCAATGACCAACTTAAAGTGTTTTTAATAAGTCGCCACTGGTATTATACCGGCCTCCCGAGCCCTGCAGGATAATTCTACTTTTCACGTGGAATGCTCGCAAAACGAGCGCGAGAGCTCAGGCATAGTCTTCAAGTTGCGTAGGAATTGACTATTAGTAGGTACGAGTTTTACATTATAATCTCCAACGGTCTATTATAAAGGTTGAGATAGGGGTTCTATGGTTAATTCATATTCTTAAAATTGGCTTTGGCATTAGCATTGATTAAGTGGAGAATATAAGCCAACCGCACAGGAGGAGTACTAGCGTAGGCGCACGAAGTTAAATGTTTTATTAAGCTTGTTCTCGTATACTTTACAGCAGCTCTTAATAATATAGGTATATTTAAATGAATGTAAACTCGATTTACATACCAAATTGACATGGTAAAATTGTTCAGTGGACTTCGGACTCCGAAAGTTCTTTGTCTCAATATTTTCGTTATTATTTCTATTTGACGTTTTAAGCTGCAGTGACTTCCCAGTATAGTTTGATAAGGATACATCTGAACCTAAAAAGTAGCCCAAATTAATACCCTTGGCTTTATGATTTTTTGTTGTTGACACAGCTCATGTATTATTTATTGGATTAGGTATGAAACTGTTTATTTTCTATTTGCTCTTACCTTGGTCGTAACCCTCATATTCCACCAACATTCTTGATCTGTTTTTACTTAAAGATAATTAGTCAATCATTCTTTGAATTGGATTAAAATCGTTAAACTTAAATTTGGATCAAATTATTTCTCATTTTTTTCCGGTAATTAAAACCATTAACAAATAAATTAGTAATACATATTTGAATTATGACTTGATTAATGTAACATCTGACAAATTTGAATTTTATGCCAAAAATATACGTTTATAAACTAAATAGAAAAAGACATGAACGCTCATACATATTTTATGCGATAATTTTCATCGATAACTAGACGTAGTTAGAAGACTCATTGTTAGTAGTACGGTAAGCAACGGATCATCCAAATATTATTACTTAAACTTTTTACAGTTAATTTTGAATTCAACATATCGATCTAGTAGATTAATATCGATTGCGAAGTTTTGAGTTTAAAATTGACTAAGAAATTTGACAGATTTGGGTAGGTTAATCTGTTGTTTATCGTAACAAACTTCATTGATCAGTATAAATGTCCAAAAAAATTATTTTCTATCGTACACGTAATAATTTATTCTACATTTTCTAGAAAATAACTGCTGCTTTTTACTATGGTTTCGCCCATATAAATCCCTGTGAGTTAAAGCAAACTTGCAGTTCCCGGTGAAGCTCCAGTAAAAATTGTTCCTATGAAGTCGATTATGGTGATGCAATGCGTGCAACATGATGCTACAAAAAAAAGGAAATATAAATATAATATGGAATAACATTAAATTATATTATAAACACATCTTATAAAGTAAATCTTATGAAGTAAAAACTTCAGTGTATGTACTATAACTAGACTTAGTAATCCAAATACATACCCTAATAATATATATAAATATTTTTAACTTTTCATCATTATCATATCACCCTACAGACACCCCCTTTAGTTTTCTCCATCTGGAGGTGGTTTGTTCTACGCTAAGCTTTCTGGTACGTGGCCGTCACTCTTGAACCTTTCTCCTCCAACGGCCTTCGGCTTATCGATTATGGGACCTGCCCTCTGCCAATTTAGCGTTGCGATTCGATGAGCTATGTCGACAACTTTTGTTCTTCTATGGATTTCTTCATTTCGGATTCGATAACATAGGGAAACTCCAAGCATAGCTCTCTCTATGCTGAGCACGCGGAGTTTTTTTTAAAGGGCCAAACTTCTCAAAGCCGTAGCTCATCACTGGTAACACACATTCAGGTTGAAAACTTAGACTGATTGAAAGTTTTTAGGGATAAAAAACAAAATCCAGCAAACAGCCCTGTTGAGTTCAATCAGCGATTTTCTCAAAGTTAACCTACCTACCCGGATGTTTTGTCCTAGTATATATTAATACAGTAATTGGGATGGCGTTATATGGGAATTATATATATATATATATATATATAGTCATAAAGACTTTTAAATATGATCAAATCAAGCGCTTTAATAAATTCTTTACTTAATCATTACTGCTACATTTCCTAAAAAGATATCGAGAAGTTTAAGAGCGTTTTTACTGTAAACACCTATAACTGTCAATGTCATGTCAACGGTTTGCTACTAGGCTAGGGAGAGATAGTGATACTTTTTGTTTACTTTTTGCAATGTTTATTTGTGAAACAATTTTGTCAAACTCAACTTAGAAAAATGAGCAATTATAAGAATAGTATGAATTATGATAGTCCTTGTGATTCCGATAACGATTGGACTAACTCGTCCGATGATTCTAAGTATTCCGATTCGGAAAGGTAAACACGAAAATGCCACTTATTGAAATACTTCGTAGTAAAAAATAAATGTTGACATGCATTTTATACGTTACAGTTCTGTACCTGAATGGGATTCTGATGTTGGGGAAGATGGTGAGCTAGTCTATATCAAAACGAAAGTTACCGAAGTGGATAATGATACGAAATCACCGTTGTTGGAAAACTGTGAAACATTTAAACTAAGGAATAATTTCAAAAGATCTTCAACACGTCGATCTACAAAAGGTTTATTATGTGTTTAAATCTGACATATAATTCAAATAACTCAAATAAACTGTATTTTGTTATTAAAAAATTCTGTTGCCATTCAGGACGAATATTCAAAGCATTAAAAGTTCGTAAAACTAAAAATTTGGACCGTGAACCATTAAAAAATAAGGCTTCCGAAAGCAACAGCACATTATTCAATAAAACCCAAACAGAAGATAATAACAGATTTATTGTTATACAGGTAAGTGAAATTAATTTTAGCTTTCTTGTTCATTGTGTTGTTTGAATTCTTTATATTATTAAATAGTGAAGATAATTACAGGTTTTAGATGGAAAATATTTGTTTGTCAACTTCACGTATGACCTTAGCCTTAGAAATCACTTTTTTTAATCAAACTTTAAACCTACTTCTCATTTGTCTTTTACTCACATTGTTATTAATTTTCAATCTGCTTGCCACTTTCAGGTCAGTAAAAATATGATTTTTACAAGTGAAAAGAATTGTCAAATTGAAAAACTATTTGGACTCAGCTTGGACACACATAATGATGGAAAAACTCTAGTAGTTGCTGATTTTTTAATTGAATCAAGAGCTATTTACACACCTCAGGTGAAAAAAGGATACTACCTGAGAAAGATTAACAATATTGAAGTAAATTCTTATAATATAAACAATATATTGCACAGAGTTTCAGAAGACCACTTGAATCCGAAGTTAACATTTGAAGTACTGTCTGAAGAGTTTCAAATTAATATAGAAAAGTTATTGACAACAAAGACTTTTCCAGAAAATATGCTTACACAATTTCTAAGAGATGCAAAATGCTCAGTGCTGTATATTTGCTGCAATGATATTGAATATCACAATAATGATGACAATGGTGTATTGTATTGCTATCCACGGCCCTATAACCAGAACTTTTTGTATAACACCAGAGGAGCTTATGTCACACTTAACCATTTAGCACCAAAGTCATTAGGAACAAGTGAACCTGTTACTTCTACAGTGTTGTTTAATGGGTCTCTCATTAATGTCTCATACACATCTCACTACAGTGATCTACTACTCATTGCATTTCCAAATAAGGAAGTTGACTTGTTTGCTACTAAGAAAATTAGCAGAGATATTGTTCGAATACTTGAACTCTTCTATGGATCTCTTAAGAGCTGCTTTACTAAGCCGAATAATGTTGATAAGTTAGACAATCTATTTTCTCTTATTTTTGTAAATCGGCTGTACAAAGATAAGAGAAGTCCTAGTGATGTAAGTGTGTGTATGTTTGAAGAACTGTTAGCAGTCCATTCCGTGTCTTTGCCTTTAGAAGTTAAGGTTCAAATTGATGATGCTATAACTGAGTTGGAAGCAGCAGATTATAGAGAATGGGTAAGAACTGTTTTTTTAATGAAACAATGTCGTAAGTTATTATAGTTTGCTGTGGGGCCCATCAAAGTTGAATTGTATCACTCCCTGTACAATATGTTGTATAAGGCAACTAAGGTCCCGGGACAGATAGATGGTAATCCATTCCGAACAGAGTAGTTAAAACCATATTTCTTAGGGAGACTTATGTGCAGCAATGGATATTCTACAGTTACTATGATGATGATGATGATGATACTACAACCAGTATTTCAATCTTTTTCAGACTGATGATGTTGAAAACTTTCAAAGATTATACACTGTGATTGGCGCTGGATTATATTATTCAGGGCATTTACTCAGTTCTCATTTACAAGATGAAGATCTAAAGGAAATAAATGCTTATTTAAAACTGTCAGGCTTATTGAAACTAAGTGTAGAAACAGAACTAGAAAAACTAGTTGTATGGAAAGAGGTTTTTATAAATGAACACAGAAAACAAAATAAAAATGATGGTATTGAATTCAGGTATATAATATCTTATTTGTTTTATTCTTTTTATACACACACACACACACACAATTCTTTTTAATTTTATATATTGTTGTTGACAGCGCAATATATCACATGTTAGCTAAGGTAACAGTTTACAAGGGAAGATTAAACTTCAAAACTTTTTTATAATTACTGTTTTTTTTTATTTGTTGAAACTAAAATATAGTAATGATAATAATTGCTACAAAATCTCATATATTCACCTTACTCTGTGGTTGCTTAAAGCTCTTGTGATACGGTCATCAGACAACAAAGGAATGACAAATATACTACTTAAATACATATATTTAGCTCCCATACACAGAACAAATTTAAATATCTTCACCTGGGTGCAGATTGAACCTGAATAATGCAGAGAAAGAAGTGAAACAAGTTAAACTTCTTAAAACTTTATCTGAGCTGACATGTGTCATATACCTTTATCTCATGAGGTAGATAGAGATAGAGACCTCATACATAATATCCTCAAGTCACAAGGTTGGCAACGTGTTAGTGATATTTTTGTGATATTATGAGCGTTTATATTCTGCATAGGTGTTTGTCGACCTGGTCTAATAAAAAAAAACAGTATGAATGACAATATTTGCTTTTAAAATTTACTATTATTGAAGATTTTATGGGTCCCCTTTTATATATAAATGGAATTACTATACATGTATTTATTTTTAAATTTAATTCAGAATTCCAGATGGCAGATGGTTTCTTCTGCTTGTGGGTAAAGGACATTTTGTATTGGCTACTTTGATGGAAGCAGGAGGTTGCACTGAAGATGTGAGTATTTTTGTTAAAATTATCCATTGGGAAGTTTTAAATTAAATAGGCGTTACTGTAATAAAAGGGTATTGTAGTACCATTTATCTTCTTTTTGATCTAGCTATAAATAATGAATTGTAATAACAATAATTTCAGTCAACATCTCATATGTTGAGTCTGAGTTAAAGCACTTGTATTACGAATATCAGACAACAAAGGAATTACATTAAATACATACGTCTATGTATAGACGTATATATTTGACGGGCTGATAAATAATATGTAAGTGTAATATCATGTAATATCAGAATAACAGCTACGTACGTACTAACAAATATGTACGGAACATATAACAAAAATAACCATTTAAAATTGTATTAATATTGAAAAGGATTGAAGGAATTATTGGATAGATTTTAACGGGAGTTTTACTGGCAGCAGATGCTTAGGTTTATTTTATTATTCTTACGGAAATGGGAATTATGCAGATAAAACCGCGGGACGCCGCTAGTATATAAACAAAAATGAATTTTCTTAATGCCATTGCACCAAATTGGATATATATATATAATACTTATTTATTTTCTTTGTAATTGTCAGGAGGTTATGTATAGGTATGAACGGGGAAAGCTTGAATGGAATTTTTGCATATTAGGTTTTTTATGCAAGATGAGATGTTCGATGCTTGCAATTTTTGTAACTTCGTTTATTAATATAGAAAATATTCTTATGATTTATATCATCTTCCAGGCTGTAGGAATCACAGCGCCCTCACCGTTTTACGTAGAAGAATGTGAAAGCTGTCTTGACCTACTCTACGATGTAGGTATGAATAAATACTTGGCCTCCTGGTTCTCTTCCAACACCCAACCGCAGGTGGAGACATCGCCGGAACATCTGACAAAAGTCGGGAAAAAGATGAGGGAGATCAGCAGTGAGTACTATTAAATATACATATTTAAAATATTTTCTAACATATTCACTTAATTTTTGTTCGACATTTCGTTTACCGCGCGGCAACCGTTCTCAAGAATGACAAAAGGTTTTTCAGGATAGATAAAAAGCATTTCGTTTTAAAGCCGTTAAAAGAGTAGTATATATTTTTGAAAGATATAATATTCAGTAACATTTACGCGTTCACTACTCATAATAAAACTACTTTTTAACGCTTTTAGCTTTGAAACCGAAATGTAACAGCAAAGTCACTGAAACGTCAAACGAAAAAAGTGAAATAAAACCATTAAAAAAGTTGTTTTATTGTGAGATATAATGTGACTGGTCTATGTGGTATTTGTTATCGTATCAATTTACTAGAGTTAGACCCCTTAGAAAGGTCATCTGCATTGGAACCTCACTCACACCTACCACAAAATAGTATTCGCATTGCTGTATTCCGGTTTGAAAGGTGGGAGAGGCAGTGAAATTACAGGGTAAATGTGACATTGTATCATCAGTTCACAAGGTTGGCGACCCACTAATAATATCTTTGTGCAGATACGAGTGTCTATAGGCTTCGACCCGCATTCCGCCAGTATTACGTTTTGTACTTTTTTAGAGAATACGTGATGATAAATTTAGTTTACTAAATAATAATAATAATATAAAATAAATGTTATTATTAGTCTCAACTTAGGCATAGTAATTTTACAAATGGATATATTTAATTATCAAATAAGCCAAAAAAGGGGTAAATAGACGCCGGTGTTATCGCTAGTATATCACATCTTCGTTACTCAACTTAGAGCTTTAGAGCCCTATTGTGATATTATATGTGAGGGAGGCAGTGGACTCAGCGAGTCCACTTCCTTCCTTACGATCTGAACAACGAAGCGAGCACTGATATTTGGTGGTAGAAGTAAGTAACAGTGAGGTACCAATGTTCCATACTGTTAGAGCATAATACAGTTTCACTGGTAAGGTTTCATAGTTTGTCAACTTCCGACGAGAATTATTAACAAACGCGACTATTTATCGTAACATTTCAGATTTAAAAACGGAAGTCCCGCTCAAAACGGCTACACTTAAGTTGCCCAAGTTCTCATCGGAGATAAAGAAGCGGCACAATTCCTCGGAGCACATCAACACAGGGTCCGCCGCCAGCGACTCCCCCTACGGTGGTCACAGCTTGTACAACCAGTGGTACGGCAATCAGAAGCAGTACCGCCACTCCAGCTTGGATGTCAGTTACTCAGAAGACTCTAACAGCCTGAAGAGTAACAGGTATTGTTGATTTGTTTATTTTATTTCCGAGAAATAAGGTGGGAATGATAATGTTATGACAACAATAGGAAGGTTGGGAACCTCAACATTCCATGTTGAGGTTTCCAACCTCATGTACATATAGAAATTGTCAATGAAAGTAGAATGACTGCACAAATATATAGAGCGCAAGTTAATTTATGAGTTGGTATAGGACGACCTAGGCGAACACATCACAATAATATAAATCCTGACTTGTTACATTCCATTTAAGGTGTTATAAACACGTTTGATTTTAAGAAATATTACCTATATTATGTTTGCTTTGAGGTACCGGCAGAGTAGTCCCACTGTACCAGGTGGCGGTATATCTATCCGGAACTGTGTAGCTCAAATGCACGGGGCGGGGATGATCAGCAGCGTCCCATAATAAGCGAAAGCTGCGCTCTGCGATTGCTAATACGCTTGCGTAGCGCGGCGATTATAGGCCAAATTTCCCGTTTCTCGGGTAGACCTATACTTATGTCAAGCAGTGGACTTCCAATGGCTGATATGATGTTGATGATGTTACTCGGTATAGAAGTAGCTTTCTAATGATAATGTATTATTTAAATTGGTCGATTAGATTTTGAGTTCGTACCAAATACTCAAATATTTATTCTTTATAATATATTTTTTATTTATTTTATTAGAACAAGTCTACAAACATAAGCGTTATAATAAGCGTTACTGCAGCCTATAGGCGTTCGTAATATCACAAGGATATCACTAGCGCGTTGCCGACCTTATGACATTAAAACATTTTGTCACATTTCGCAGTAATTTCACTGCCTCTATCACCCATGCAAACATTACTACCTTATGTAAATTATATAAGTATAACACGTGCATAACTGAGTTTGGTAGTATTCTTTAAATAGTAGTATTCTTTAAATGTTTATTTCTTAAATATCACAATATGTTGATTGTTTGTAGTGAAATAAGCGACGATCGTATACAAGGTAGAAGAGCGGATAGAGAACAGAGAAGTAGAAGAGATTCCTCTGGGTCAGACTCTGACTGGGATAGACAGGTGAGAAACAGTATTGTTTGTTACTATCATTACGCATAACTGCTTTATTGAACAATATATTGTTACTTAGGTAAAGAGGATCAATCCTGCTCATATATTTTTTTCTAAAGCTGTATAAAACGGATAAAAAATGTCAGGCAACTTACTTAATATTTTTTGTGTCATTTTTTTACATTCTGTTATGTTAACTAACGCAGGCTTGTTCTGCGATGACGTCCTATGGCAGATGATAATGTAGATACTGATTATATTGTTTATATGTTTCAAAATTCTCAAACAAACTTTCCTAAACTAAACTTAAACATTACTTGGATAGGCCTATATGCAACAGCTGATATAATAATAATAATATTCTTTATTAGTATTATTATTATATCACACTAAACAGAGAAAAAAAAACATTAAAATAATAGAGAGCAACTACAGCAACAATAATGAGGCAGTTTGAAGTATATAATAAACTGAATTAATGTATAAATATAAACAATCAAAATATATAAAAGAATACATCCACCAACATACATACACATATACATGCATACAATAAGAAATATAGAGGAGAATAGAAAACTAATAATATATAAGTAACAACTACACACACAAACACCAGCACACACGCGCGCGCACACACACGCACACCGACACACATTCACTCACATTCGTAATACTCATAATTACTGTTGTGTTTAGTACTAGCTGTGCCCGCGACTTCTTCCGCGTGGAATTGTTTATTTGGGTACCATACCTCTTTACCTTTACTTATATAAACTTTGAATGTCATGTTTATTTATATCGAATGAATGGCCTGAAAATTAAGTTTCAAGTTTCTAGCTCTAAAAATAGCGATACTTCCTTATAACTTTACATCCCCCTTTTCGACCCATTCCAACTCTTATTTCGAATTAAAAAAATAGGCTATGTCCTTTCTCGGGGTCTTGATTGTCAGTGCCAAATTTCATCAAAATCGATTGAGTGGTTTAAGCGGGAAAGCGTAACAGACAGACAGAGTTACTTTCACATTTATAATTTTAGTAAGGATTACATTACCTGCATTGACAAGTGCGTAGAGGGAATTAGGAGAATGTATTGTACTTACAGTCAAATATTGTTTTTCTTTATTTGTATTTTTTTTTATTCAATTTTAATGTCTGTACATTTAAATACATATATGTAACAGCTGTCTTGTTAACGTAATTAAATATATGGTTCGGATGTGGAGAGCAAGTGATCTGTCATACAGGGTTTTCCTAGTACGGATGCTAGTGTCTTACATAGACCATATTGTATAGGTGTATAGTTTAAGCATTTTGTTGTTCTGTGTGACATAAGAATAAATAAATAATTATTATAACTACAATGGTATGTCGGTTAATGAGTTCCTATAAAATATTGTGAAATGAACTGGCATCCTGAGTACTAAATTCCTTGATAATCGAAAAGATCTTTCGTGGCTGTCACCTAAGAACACAAAACGGTATTTAAAATAATTAGGGGAGGAAGGAAGGAACAATACATTATATAGTAAAGAAAAAATATGAGCATTCCTGCATTTAAACATATTTTCCCCTAAAAATGGTATTCAAATATCATAGATTAAACTGTGCTGTATTTTTAATATACTTATAAAAAGAATCTCAACTTCAAAATATTGTATATTCAAGGAGGTCCATGACAAGAACATTTAAATCGCGAAAAAAATTTAAAAATATGAAGTACTAGATTCAATTTTACTTATAATACTGGTGACCTTGATGACCCCACGGGATCACAAGAGTCATGTAACATGTTTATATAATATTAGACGCATCGATCGGTAGTTGCTCAATTGGCGAAATAGTTTGAATCGAGACTAGTAAAACGTCATTCTTGCTAATATGGTTTTAAGGTTTGTAGCTAAGGTTTGTTGTTTTTAACAATCTTGCTGAAAAATGTTGTTACGAAAGAGCGTTATGATTTGTGCACCTTTTATAATGTATATAAATATTTTTCTGTTGTAGGAAGGGAACAGAGCTAGCAGCCATATTGACGTATCAGATATCCGCAAGTCTTTGTTAAACGAATTAGATCAAGTTACGACACATAGGTAAAACAACGACGCTAATTTTTATAATATCATATTTATTATAAATTCACACAACATTTCATACATTGACATATTATTGTTATATTTTACAAGTACGTTTCGGATTCCCACATAAATGTAATCAATTCACAGTTAAAAAAAGAATCTTCCAATTTGTTGCTGTCATTCTAACAATATGTGTGATTGATTTTCAATATTTTGACTATTCATTTTCATTTATGTTACTTTCCCTACCGACGTTACCTGTCTTTACTATTATATATTTACAATGAACAAATAATTGCGACTATAAACTCAGATGTAACATATCCTCAATCAATCTTTTAGTAGTCTCAAGTTTAGAAGTTCATTCCGCACAACGTGAAACTAAATTTATGTAAATAAGGATATGTTTATTTTTCAGAATAACAGCAGGAGACGAAAATGTTCTTTTCCATTTTATACAACTTGAGTCGGCCAAAGGTATCTTAATAGCGCCTGTGAAGAATATTGAAATCCACGCCAACAATGTCTTGTATTCGTACATAGTCAAAACTTTTCGAGCCGCTTGTCAAAGAATACACGAACTTATGCAGCATAATATAAGGTTTGTTCAAATCTAAGGTTCGTAAAACTTAAGACGTATGGTACCGGCTGCCGTAGGATAGTACCTCACTATGTACCAGTAGTCCTAAGAAGCGGCTGAGTTACTGGAACCTACAGATGGCGTTATATATACCCAAACAGCTCTAAACATCAAAACAAACCTTATCACAGCAGCCGTAGAACGTCCACTGCTGGACATAGGTCTCCCCGAGTAAGATGGAATTTTGCCTTCGATAGCTATCCGGGGATGGCGTGGCGGTAATCGCAGAGCGTACTTTCGCGATGGGAATGCTGCAGTCCTTTCCCTCCCTGTTGCATTTGAGCTACCTAACTTATAGCCCCATCTGTCGATTTTGGTATCTCAATAGCTTTCTACGTCACAAACTAGGTGCGGGGGAAGATATTATTTAACTCAGATTAGCGAATACCTACATAATTTTATAAATTATAAATTTTATTTTTTCGGACTAACTTAATTCTGGCTTACTCAGACGTAAATTTTAGCGATCTAGAGGATCGGCCGTTCATTAATGAACGACCCTATTGATTCCCACGTTTGATTGTTCCCGTGAGCTCTTTGTAGTGTAGTGGACAAGCACATTGTTTTGCTCAGCGAGGCGATGGCGTTATAAATGTCCAATTATGTTTTTTAGGTTCAAGACAAATCAAGCGCCGTCAACGCCATTGAACAAAATACTTATAGCAGTAAAGGAGTACGGGATGTTATTTCAAGTGCCCCCAAGTGTTGTGGCTCGAGCCGGTATATACAAGAAGAATTTGGAGCCATTCCAGTTTTGGGTAGTTGGGTAATAAATACTAGGAATATTTTTGTTATTATTTTGATATGACTTTTTTAATATTTTTGCGCGTCTTTATGAAATACATTCATTGTACACGAAACAATTGATACACCAACATAAATCTTTAAAAATTCGAAATCGACATTAAGAAATCTTAAAAACGCGAGATTGCGAGAAAGTTCAAAACGAACTGTGCAATTTTGACAGATTTGTGTAGATGATCAATCTGCACAGATCTGCTTTTTGTGGGTAATATTTAGTTGCAAACTCCTCTGTGTGATTTAGTAATTGAAAAGAATTCCCTAGATGTTTGTGTTACCCCACTTGAGAAACATGAAATTAACACAGACAAATATTAGGGATCGTAAGAGTTACACATAATTATATTGTAGCATATGGAATTGGTTGCACCTTAAACACTGCCGTCAAATAGTCAAAATTGATTTTAAATTTTCGGCATTCGGAATTTTAAGAAATGCGAAAATTTTTTTTAACGCATGTAGTATAAATAAAAAATATTATTATTTCTTTTTTTTACAGACGAGTTTTCAGTGAACCCGAGCCGAGTGAGTTATATGTCTGCTACCACGAGTCAGTGCCTCAAGATCTCGCAGAAATAGCTTATTTACTTTCTTATTTAGAATAAGAATTATGAAGCCAGTATTAACAATAATCCAATATTTGCTGCAACACATTATTTAGGGATGAGTTGCAACATATAATTTTAACCATAATTAAAGTTTAATTAGCCCTTTGTAAGTTCACACCAGCTTGTGGGGATTATTTTTTAAAAAATAGTTTAAGGTGATTTTAATTTGCTAGTAAATAAGGTTTAATCTTAATTTGCTGACAGGAGCTATACCTAGATTGTCGACGTTCGTTATACTTTAATTATGGTTAAAGTTAAAAACGCTTTTCAAGTATTATTTTTGTCATAGCTAAGTATTTTATTGAATTTATAGTAACTAATCCGTCCATTATATGTTTTTAAATGAAAGTCATCTGATGACTTCAATAAATAACTTTATTGACAGATCTCTTTTATTTTTATGTTCATGTTAAACTATGTATAACCACACCAGAAAATGTGGAATACCTAATACAACATAATGCATTAAAAAAATCAAAATAAGCATAAGTCACTGTTATACGCATTGTATAGGTACTGTCATAGCGCCTCCAGGCTTCTCGCGTAAAGTCACGCCGAGACGTCTCGGCGTGACTTTACGCGAGAAGCGAAATAGTGTCCACACTCAGAGACAGTCTCATTTCGTTCTCGGCCGTAATCCAAAATAGAAGATAGCGCAGGCTTTATTATTGAGTGATTTAGCATATGCATAATATTATAATCGTATAAATATTGATTAAAATTGCAAAAAAAGAAGCTAACTAATCGTAACTTTAGTAGCCACAGATAATGCACATGAACACATAACCTGTCGGTAGTCGGACATGCGTTGATCTGAGACCGTACGAGAATGTGATACTCTTCTCTTTTCTCGCCCGAGACACCCTTTGACTCGGGTCTTTTTTTATTTTCGGACGAACCTACGTCAAATTACCGCCACTGATACGAGAACGAGACGGGCGAGCAATAGATCTCATTCACACTGCTCGGGTGTTCTCGGCGTGAGTCTGTATGAGGTATCATGCATATAGTCTAAAGTGTATATAAACACACATTTACAAAAAATGGAGTATATTACATATTATATTAACAGAATGCGTACGCACAGTTTTAAAAGAAATATATTTCTATTGGTTCAAATAATATTCATTTTCAAAAATTTAATAATTCTTGTAACTAAAAATATTTTCATAATTCCCGAAAAAATTTGTGACCTAGAAAATGTGAAAATAATGAGAAAACATAAAAAAAATATTACTCATTAATATATATTTCTAATTGGAATTTATTCATAAAGATTATCTATATTAGTACCGGAAATGAAGTATGTAAATTATCATAAACCGTGCTAGAAGTACTTTTAGTGGAAATATATATTTCAAACATAATTATGAAGCTTATGAGCTTGCAATAAGATTCATTATTTTCAGTCGAATATTCGTGACGCACACCAATGTCATAGAGTAAAGAATAAAAAAAATTATGGCTTCCGTTACACGCGCGTCGACATATTGTCTATACTATGTATGTATTGGCTTTGGCTTGTGAAGTTGTAAACGTATCGTCAATGTAATGTAGTGGCGGATTTCCATCATGGAAAATTATTAGTTGCTGTGCTTGCATCGTGTCCAAGGATTTATCAAGTGTTAAGTTTACTAATTATAAGGGGATAATATAATTTGAAATTGAACTATGATAACGAAAATGCAACCCCAAGCGAATGTCGCCGTGCCACAATCTGTCACAACGCAATCTCAACAAATAGTCGGTGTTCCAGCTAACGCCGTAATTCTAAAAATGTCCGATATTCAACAAATTTCAACTGTCGGTAAGTAATGCGATTCTGCCTTCATAGATACATTTCCAAAATCTTTTGAAAACATACTTCCGGGTGTCTGCAATAAATGTTTGGAATATTACTGAGGCAAATTTTGTTACAAATGCAAACCTGCAATGCTGTTCTTTTGCGCTCATGGCCATTATGATAATTTGATTTTGCTGTAATTACATAATATTATTTTCATATAGGGCTTCTGGAACTAGCGCATCGGGAATATCAGGCAGGCGACTACGAAAGTGCAGAGTTGCATTGTATGCAGCTATGGCGACAGGATGGAACAAATACCGGTGTTTTACTCTTGCTGTCTTCTATCCACTTTCAATGTCGGCGATTGGACAAATCGGCGCATTTTTCCACGTTGGCGATAAAGCAGAATCCTTTATTAGCTGAGGCTTACAGGTAAGCAATTAAACAATGTGAATTTCCACAAACATTTAATACAGACTGTGTTATTGTGAAATAGCAGAAATGCTTTATATGCTGTATCCTCCATTATGTACACATACATTATTATTCTAATGTTTATTTGAATGTGCACTATACACACACTTGTCACAAGAGAGTAGTTTAATTTCCAGATAGATTAAAAGATGGACTTTATACAAAAATAAATCATTATTTTAGATACTGACATAATTGACAGAATACTGTAATAATGAAATTAGCTTCTCATTAATACTATTTCCAACTTTTATGAAATGGGTTTTGTGTTTTAAATGACTTCTAGATGTTATTTAAAACTTGTGAGTTCATTCCTTGGCACTAACAGGCTATTAAGAATTAGGCCATATTGTATGAGATCATAATGTTAATCTGTTGAGTGTGAACACTATTTTTAAATATTTGCCTATCTTCATATCTATTAACAAAGCTAAAGATTTAGGTAGATTGTGTTTAGGATATTTTTCAAATTTAGTTCAAAATATGTATTGGATTACAGCTGCAAATACAACTAAATATATTCATAATAAAACATCAAATCTTACAATTTTTTTTTTATATTTTTTAAATATTCAAACAATATTTATGAAATGTTTTGAATAGTCAAAGTAATAATTTTATAAAATAAAAAAAAATGTGGTTATTGTTGGTTGTCAGTATTAACACTTAATCTGAAATTTATTAGACAATCATTATGTAACAGCAACCTGGGCAATGTATACAAGGAGAGAGGTCAACTTCAAGAGGCACTGGAAAACTACAGACATGCAGTGCGGCTAAAGCCCGACTTCATTGATGGATACATCAACTTGGCAGCAGCCCTCGTGGCTGCAGGTGACATGGAGCAGGCTGTACAAGCATATGTCACAGCATTACAGTACAATCCGGTAAGATTTTAGGTGTTTAAATTGTACTGCTATATTTATTTTAGTTTTCATTCCTATTACATGGAATTAAACCATTATTGATGGTGTAATAGTAAACTTAGATATGCGATATTTGGAATCTGTTAAATAGTCACAATCAAATAGATATGCATTACTACATTTAGTATGATGTTTATTCAATATTTGCAGTATAAAATAAATTATGATATTGAGGAATCATTTTATACATTGGTCATGTGAAAAAAGATGATGATCAGTTGAAACCATTTTTTAAATAGGTCTTGTTTTCTACTTAAAATAAGTTTAATCTAGAATTAATTAATACTCAAATAAATTATTAGTTACAAAATATTAGTGTAGGGTCTACTGAAACTAAATGGTGGTAAGTTTTGGCTAGAACTGCGACTACTGCACACGAGACGAGCGAGCTCTGCGAGTGTGCTGCGTCACCAGCCAGCGAGTGCCAGAACCGAAAAATAAAATATATGATTATAGAAAATTAACTATTGAAATGTTATAACAACTCTGTGACAACTAATTTTATCTAAGGATCAATATCAGTGCTAAATTAGTTTCAACTAGGTATTTCTAGTTTTAACAAAGGCATTTTAAAATTTGTTTTTACTAGGAAAAACGAGTTCCAACCAACAATGTTTTTAACTGCTGTAACATAGAAATAAGTAATTATAGCCAAGTAATAAATATTTATAGTTAAAATATTCTTACCACTTACTACTCTTATACATTTCTATTGAAATCCTACCTAATTTTAATTTAATTTCTCATTATGTACGTTCATAATTACTGCAATATATTTACTCAACATCTGATACATCGACCTGAATCCAAGATAATTCGCTTGTGAAGTATTACGGACATCAAACAACAGAAGAATCACTAGTCATCATACTAAAATATATGTTTAATATCCAGACACTAAACATACTCAAATATTCGTCATAAATATTTGTCCTGGGTGGGTCGAACTCACGGCCCTTGGAGTTTAAGATAAGATCACTGTCGTTGCGCCACCGGACTTGTCATATTATTAGGAGGTCCACAAAATAACCAAAGTTACCGACGGGTTAGGCAAGGTAGGCAAGGCACGCAGAATGCTAATGTAGCCGTAATGTTATGGAATCACGCACCGACAAGCGCAGCGTGGAACGTCCACTTACTAGATCTGACTAGAACCGCAGGATCGTGCTGGATGCATAACCGATCTTACTAGAAAATTCCTTTGGGAGGTGGAAAGTGGAAGGGTGAGGGGAGATGTTACTTCTTGTCTATGTTCAGCAGTGGACGTTCTACGGCTGATATGATGATAAATTCCATCACCATATCTCCCTAGTTGATTACTCATAATAATAATGCAGTAGCATGCCATATTGATGAAATCAATTGTAAAAATAAGAAAGAGGTTAAGGTATGTTCGTTTATTGCTGAGTTTTGTTGATATTATATCTGGTATCTACTGACAAAGAATCTTCAAAAAATGTTTTACCAGAACGACGCTTGCATATTGAGGATTCAAGATGGCATCGTTCAAATTATTATTGTACTTAAAAATACGCTATAAGATATTTTTTTTATTACGGTAAATGTTTAAGGCCGCGATGGAAATAATAGTTTTTTTGTTAAGATCAAAGCAATATTTGAAAAATAAATGCTTAAGCATTTTTTATTTAACTTAAAGAAATTATAAAAGTACAATAAACTACCTAACCCGACAAACGTTGGCCTGTCTTAATTATATACCTATTTATATCATGAATCAATATCACACCTAAAAATAGAGATTTAAACTATCCTAAAAATCGATTCTGTAGTTTAAATGTTCATCCCGGACAAACACCGTGACACGTAATTTTTATGCTAATATATAACAAAACATTATTAGTATAATTTTCTTGATAACACTTGATTTTTTAGACTCAGTTACTATATCTTCGGCTTTATACAACAACTAGCTGTGCCCGCGACTTCGTCCGCGTGGAATAGTTTTTTGGGTACCATACCTATTTACTTCAAATTATATAAACTTTGAATGTCACGTTTATTTATATCGAATCAATGGCCTGAAAAATAAGTTTTAAGTTTCTAGCTCTAAAAATAGCGATCCATGCAAACAACTTTTCATCCCCCCTTGCAACCCCTTACAACCCTTATTTCGAGTTCAAAAATAGCCTATGTCCTTTCTTAAGGTCTAAAGATTGTCTATGCCAGATTTCATCAAAATCGGTTGAGAGGTTTAACCGGGAAAGCGTAACAGACAGACAGACAGACAGAGTTACTTTCGCATTTATAATATTAGTAGGGATATAGTAGGGATTAACTGTAATATAATTGTAAATATAGATAAAGATAGATCGGTGTTCGCCGAGCGAGCAATATGAAGATCTCGACTGACCTTGAATACAAATGATAAATATTGTCTCTAATTTCCGGCTTCTCGATTACCCATTGTTAGTTTATATTTGTGACATCATCATAACCATGATGGTAATATTCCGTTCAAAGTTTTCCTTTTGACAATTGTTAATGAAGTGTCCTTGGATGTCTCAATGACAATTTTTATTTAACTTAAGATCAATCTTCTAAACTTAGACTAGGTGCTGATTTATGTATCATGAATATAATTATTAGAGACTGGAATTAATTAAGAATTTATCTCCTACGTGTCGGCTACTAACTACGACTCGAATTGGCAATATGGTTTAATGGACTGTTGCCGTGGTCTTAGAGAATTGTGTAAACATAATGTGTTTTTTTTCTATCTATGTAAGTACTACATCTGCTTATATTATAATTAAATTGGTCTTTGTCTACTTTGTAAATACTTATTGCATTGAAATATAGATATTTCCTAATAATATAGTCTAATATTGTATGACTTAATTACGATGTTCTGTATAAAAATTATAAAAGTGCTGTAATATAACATTTACGGTTGCACTACACATATACAAACTTTTTTTGGCTGTAATAGGAGAAAGATTTTTCTAAATTTACTCGGTTTTGAAGTTAGAGTATTTCTACTGGCGTTAATATAACTGCGTGAAATGGCTTAATCCGAAATCAACAGTGATTTTAATTCATATTCAAGATAGATATAGTAGTATATTAATCTTGCTCTAAATTTATGGGTAATAATATAGTGTAGTAAGTATTAAATATAGTAGTATGTGTACAAACACACAAAACCACACCGCACACAGTATCTCCAGATATTCCTACTGGTTTAAGCACTTAACACGACTGATAGTTATTAGATACATTCTGAGCGAAATGGCGTGCCATATCTGGTTTAAATATATATCACTGATATGTTATTTATTGTTGAATCAATTTAATATCAATAACGTCGCTCAGTGCATCTCTTTCTTAAATGCAAAGTATTCATAATTATCTGTCAAAAACTGTTCTGCGATTTTAGAAATAAGTCAAACTGTCACGGAAACAGACAAATTAATTAAAAATAATGATTGCTTTATTAATGAATCATATACGATTTTATGTGTACATTGACCACTGAAATCACTCGAAGTGACCCGCTTGGCAAAGGGTTGCTTAATAATGAGTGGCCTAATTAATTCCTCCGGAGCAATTAATAAGGCCACCGGTGGCGCTAAAGTACACCTGTCTAGAAATCTAACTGGAAAATAATCAAAAATAAAACTACGTTTAAAGTACATATTCATTGTCTCACAAACGTAGCAAACCTAATATATATTTAGTGTATAACAAACGGCGTCATTGTGCCTGTCAGCCTTCGTCCAACAAAGATACCCCCAAGTGCCCCCATAAGGGATCTGTTTTTCATTAGAAGATACCTTATCTTATTAGATGTTGAAGGGCTCGATGTTTTTTTTATCATATTCTTTTGTTTTTAATAGTTACCATAGCAAATTGCATTTGCAGCCATTGCAATAGCAATGTAAACACATTTTCTTTGTGTACAGGTAATATGTAGTATATACGAGTTTTGTATATTATTGGTTCAGTTGTAATTGTCCGTTTTTATGCAAATCTTGCGACTACAGCGTTCCGCATTACAAATGCATATGAGCTGAGTACATATTCTACATCGCATATAGTTTTGTAGGTATGAAAAATGCCTTATCAACTTTGTCTAAAGACTCACTTTCATTCTAAACGAAAACCACGTGGTATTTAAAGTTTATAAACTGGGTTCAAAATGGTTCTTTAATCTCGAGTAAAGTTTAGTAGTCTTTTTTAAATTGATACCGTTATTAACGATTATGTTATTTTAGTGAACTGTCTCGATATATATATATCTTTGTGTATCCATATATTTGACGGGCCCGATGGCGCAGATGGTCGTACTTTCGATGCTCACTCAGGACAAATATTTAAATGATAATATCTGTGTTTGTTCTTTGTCTGAAAATATGTACATATATACATGAGTATTATATTTGAGATTCGCACGGGGAGACATAAATAGGTACAGATATTTAAGTTGTAAGCATGCTAATTAATATGACCATAAATCACTAAATTAGAAAAAAAAATTATTATTCGATGCGCTGCGTCGCGGCCGCCGCTGGCATGTATTTTTATTTTTATTTCATGATCTCTTTTGAATGGAATGTCCGATTTCAATAATTTAAAAAGTAATCATAGGTATTGAGACAGTCTTGAATATTATAAATTATTTATTTGGATAAAAAATTATAAATGGTATGTATAACACGGTCTGATTGTATTTCTATCAATTTGTTAAATGTAAAAAAGTAGGTAGTTATAGTGACGTAACTACAATAGTTAGATATATAGTCTCACGAAGTTTTTTGTAGATATTGATATATTCTATAATATTGTCGAACATTTTTTGTCCTATCATTAATACTTTTCGCAGCGTATGCGATCAAAGACGTTTTGTGGCAATTTTTTTTACACCTTCGGTTGGTTTTAATAGGAGTTTTTAAAGATTTCTATCTAGCTAATCTAGATAATCTAGCCTATGTTACTTAATGATAATTTAGCTTTCTAATGAAAAAAGACATTTTAAAATCGGTCCGGTACTTTTTGAGTTTATTCGTTACATACAAAAATACAAATCTTTCCTCTTTATAATACATATATATATATATATATTTATATATAGTGTAAAAGTGTAGATTCCTGATGCCTGTAACACAAGTGCTTTAAGCGAGTTATATCGAAGTCAGGTCAACATATGAGATATAGGGTAAATTTATATTATTTGATTAAAAAAATACTTAACACACACTATTAGGAGTAAATTGATCATACTTTTAGAGCGCAATAATTAGGTACGGTATTTAGACCAAATTCAGCTACAGTTTTAGAAAGCTGAACAAAAATGTAACCGCAATATACTCTTAAAAACAAACTTGTTACAAACAATATCTGATTGTGTACTAGAAACAATGAAAGTCATCAACGATGTAGCAACAAAGAGTTTCTTCCACAGAGAAGTAGCAAATATGTTTCTTGTTACAGGATCTCTACTGTGTTAGAAGCGACTTGGGCAATTTGCTCAAGGCTCTCGGACGACTGGACGAGGCAAAGGTAAATACGGTCACGTGGCCCACTTTCTGGTTTGCTCCGAAGTTAACAGGATTTACCGACGGTTTAGTTTGTGTTGTATTAAATTAGTCAACTCTCTGTTTTGCCAGCGTACACTGCGATAGCGTAAATCCTCCTTTGGGAGATAGCACTTTGCGTAAAGTTCTTTGTAATGGTTTCAGCAAATTTTTTTCGATCCCCTATTGATGGGAAGTTGTCATGCGTTTGTTTAAACCATTATAGATGAATCAGGAACTCGATGGAAATAGCATAATGGCTGTATATGTAAACTTGTATTTCCATCTTATTCCAATTCCAATTTTGTCGCAAAATATTAGCACATGTTGGGTTGATATTTGGCGACGGCCACTGCGTAAAATTAGCATCAATTTTCTACATACCATTATTGTGATGATGTGTCAAAGACAGACTTAAAATGTTTCAATTTCATGATACTATTTCCCGATATTGTCCCGCATTGGTAACATAGCTTTCAGTTTTGCTCAAGTCAGGATTTTATATTATATTCTGTTGGAATTTTCCCATTTTACTTATTTATTTATTCTATAAAATTGTATCTTGCCAATGCGTATGCGATGATCGTTTCTACTTGAATAATACTGTGGCTATTCATACAGTAACAGCCTTGGAACAGAGGACAATTTGATGCAAACTATGACCACTTTTATAACATATTGAATATATTTTGTATGTTTTAAGTCTGTATATTATTTTTTACCATTAATAAATTACTTTTAATAAAAATGTTTGACAGTGAATTATGTAGAAAATTGATCGCAAAACGGAGGGTGCACTAATTGCATATATTTTTTTCTGTTTGTATTTAACCCAGCCAATCACAATAACTAATCCTGTTCTCTTCACTGTTAATTAGATACGTTTTTTTTGTGCTTGTAGTGATTTCTTACGATACACTCATTATGAGGATCAGAGGAGTAGCGATAAAATCATTTAGTATGACGTAGTAAGTTTTATTTGTAAAATATATTTTGGTCATTCACATCACGCCTGTCGCAATACTCTGCTCGATGACAGCCTGAGTCGAATACGATCCTCTCGAGTCATAAACTATTTATTTGCAATATGATATGAGTATGTTGAAAACGGGAACTAGTTTGACTCAAAATCAACTAATTCTGTTATATTTTCACAAGGTGTTGTCTGGTAAGACAGTAGGTGTGACTGCTGGTGTATGTAGCTGGGTTACGGTTGGTACCACACTCGCTATCCCGCCGAGATGACAGCATGCTTGCCGCAGGTAAAGTGGAAAAGGTTTGACGATGAATAAGATTTGGACAGGTCATTGGAAAAACTCGTTCTCTTTGATATCATTGTCGTGTCCATCTTCTCATCGGCTAGGAAGTGAAACCGAGTAAAGTATCGATTCCCGGGCTATGTTGTTGTGGGCTATACTTGAACACGAGGGTGAATTGTGGTTTGGATATGTTGTCGTTTGCATTTCCTGCTGATGTGTGTGGCTCTCGGCGTAGCATCGTGTTGTTAGGGTGCATTTGGCGTAATAAGCTCTTGACTGGTATTTGGTCATTAATTGACGTTTCACATAAAGTGACCTACTGCCATTCAATGCTCTGGTGTAATTTATTCACAGTGGCGTAACAAACATTTCAGACAGTCATCTCTTTGTCGAATATTCTGGTTCATAGTTTAACATGTGTTTTTTTCGTGTGCGTAGGCTTGTTACTTGAAGGCAATCGAAACAAGGCCGGACTTTGCAGTCGCATGGAGTAACTTGGGATGCGTTTTTAACGCACAAAGTGAAATCTGGTTAGCCATTCATCACTTTGAAAAAGCTGTAGCCTTGGACCCCAATTTCTTGGACGCTTACATCAATTTGGGCAACGTATTGAAAGAAGCTAGAATTTTTGACAGGTAAACAACCAACACTTTCTTTAAAGGAATTAATTTTTTTAGTATAATGTGTTATTTTTACGTTGTTGTCAACATTCGTTTATTGCATAATAACAGGCGCTGTTTACAAAGTATATGATAATGTGACAAATGTTGTTTTTATCTCAATTTATCAGGGCTGTGGCGGCTTACCTTCGAGCTCTAAACTTGTCCCCAAACAATGCGGTTGTGCACGGCAATTTGGCTTGTGTATACTATGAACAGGGACTGATTGACTTAGCCATTGACACCTACAGAAGAGCCATCGAGTTGCAACCTAATTTTCCCGACGCATACTGTAACTTGGCTAATGCTCTGAAAGAAAAAGGACAGGTGGTCGACGCTGAAGAGTGTTACAATACCGCGCTGCGCCTTTGTCCCTCGCACGCAGACTCCCTAAACAATTTGGCAAATATCAAACGCGAGCAAGGCCACATCGAGGAAGCGACGCGCCTATATCTCAAAGCACTGGAAGTGTTCCCAGAGTTTGCGGCAGCACATAGCAATTTAGCGTCCGTATTGCAACAACAAGGAAAGCTCAATGAAGCACTTATGCATTACAAAGAGGCTATCCGGATTCAGCCGACCTTCGCAGACGCCTACAGTAACATGGGCAATACTCTCAAAGAAATGCAAGACGTCGCTGGCGCTTTGCAATGTTACACTAGAGCAATTCAAATTAATCCAGCGTTTGCAGATGCCCATAGCAATCTCGCCAGCATCCACAAAGACTCTGGAAATATTCCAGAAGCGATTCAATCATATAGGACGGCGCTCAAATTGAAACCAGACTTTCCCGACGCTTATTGTAATTTGGCCCACTGCCTGCAGATCGTTTGTGACTGGACGGACTATGAAGCGCGTATGAAGAAGTTAGTGAGCATAGTCGCCGAGCAACTCGAGAAGAACAGATTACCATCAGTTCATCCCCATCATTCCATGCTATATCCGTTGACGCATGATTTTAGAAAGGCTATAGCTGCTCGTCACGCAAACTTGTGCTTGGAGAAAGTGCAAGTCCTTCACAAACCGCCTTACAAATTTCCGAGGGATTTGCATGGTCGCCTGCGCATCGGCTACGTGAGCAGCGATTTCGGTAACCATCCTACGTCGCACTTGATGCAATCGGTACCTGGTCTTCACGACCGTTCTAAGGTGGAAATCTTCTGCTATGCCCTCAGCCCTGATGACGGAACTACCTTCCGCTCTAAGATCGCACGCGAAGCGGAGAACTTTATCGATCTTTCCCAAATGCCATGCAATGGGAAAGCAGCTGATAAGATATACGCGGACGGGATTCATATTCTTGTGAACATGAATGGTTACACGAAGGGGGCCAGGAACGAGATATTTGCGTTGAGGCCCGCGCCCGTTCAGGTCATGTGGCTGGGCTATCCCGGTACAAGTGGAGCGAGTTATATGGACTATTTGGTGACGGATGCGGTGACGTCACCAGTTGAACTAGCGAGTCAGTACAGCGAGAAGCTCGCATACATGCCTCATACGTACTTTGTAGGCGACCATAAGCAAATGTTCCCGCATTTGCAGGAACGCCTTATTTTGAGTGACAAAGTGAAATTACACAGTCCAGGTACCGTGGCCGATAATGTGGCAGTGATAAACGCGACAGACCTCTCACCACTTGTGGAACACACTGACATCAAGGAGATTAAAGAAATTGTCAGAGCTGCGAGGCCGGTGGAGATTTCACTGAAAGTGGCTGAATTGCCGACTACAACCCCAATCGAGACCATGATTGCATCTGGACAAGTGCAAGTAAGTTCTACTTAATTTTATCGATCTATAAACTCGAACATACAATGTGATTGCACTGCATGCTTACAACTGTATTGCAAGCAACCATTTTATTAGTTTCACAAGTGCGTTTTAAACTAGAACCTTATTGAGAGTTTTATTATTCAGCAAAACTATCATTCGGACATCGCCAGTCGATATTCAGTTTTAGTTCGTGATTATTTTTACACTCAGCATTAATCATACATTTCATACTTTGACCTAATTCCGTTATGAGTCGCTTATAGCACTTGGTTTCGGGAATGAGGCAATAGAGGAATCACTAATATAATAATTTAACACATATTTTAACACCGAATCACAGAACAATATTCATAATGTTTGTCCTGGGTAACTACTAAAAGGGCCACTGAGCCCCATCGCCGCTCCGATCTCGAGAGCTTTGCGGGCGCGCGCGCGGCGCACGCAGGATGAATACGGGCATCGGACCTCTCATCTATGAGAGGCCCCGCCCTCTTTTTCGGTGGCGCTGGAATTGACGTCTGAGTAGTCAAGCAATAGGCTCGTCCAAAAAAAAAGAGCCCCATCTTAATGTAAATTTTATTTTCAGACATCAGTAAACGGCGTCATCCTTCAAAACGGTTTAGCAACAACTCAAACGAACAACAAAGCTGCGACGGGCGAGGAAGTGCCACAGTCTATCGTAATCACCACACGCCAGCAATACGGACTGCCCGATGAAGCCGTCGTATACTGCAACTTCAACCAACTGTACAAGATTGACCCATTGACTTTGCACATGTGGGTGTATATACTGAAGCACGTGCCTAACAGCGTGCTGTGGCTGTTGCGGTTCCCAGCGGTGGGGGAACCTAATCTACAGGCAACTGCCCAACAGTTAGGTAAGACACTCAAATATTTGTCAATACGCAATAACTACATGATGAATTTTAATAAATAAATTCCCACAACACTTCACACATTGACTTGATTCCGTGATATGTAGCTTAAAACACTTGTGTTACACATTAAACAACAGAGGAATAACAAATATAGTACTTAAATACATATATTTAACACTTTCGTCTTGGATGGGGATTGAACCCACGACTTTTGGCGTACAAGACACGATCACAACCATTTGCGCCATATAGCCCTTCTAATTAAACAATAATATTGGTTATCTAAACTAATGTTTAACTTTGTGCTAAATTTAGGTTTGTTAGAATTTCAATAAGTTATGAACAAACTAATTGAATGAATAGTTTTAATATTAAAACACAATTGAAATTTGTGTCTTCGTCCAACTTATCGAACTTGTAGTAGTGGTTCTTGTGAGGTTAAACTCCATACATGAATTCGACAAATATCATCATTACACTTGTTTCTTTCGATGTATGTGAATATATAAACTCCAGAATTAACTGTAGTGATGGGTTGGCTGCCTCAGTCTCACTCGCAGTGTTCGTATTGCTGTCTTCCGGTTAGGTTTAGTGAAGGCGGTGAAAATACTAGGTAATGTCCAAATTTAAATTCTAAGATTAGAGACGCGCTAGGGTTACCTTTGTGATGTAACGAGCACCAGGCTACGGTATTCACGGAATTCATGCTGGTTTCCTTAGTAATTGACTTAAAACATGCAATTAGTCTTTCAACTTGTGAATATAATAAAGCTATGGGAGTGCTAATCAAAATAGGATATACGAACGTCACCCGTTTGTTTCAGGTCTTCCTCCGGGCCGCATAATATTCTCTAACGTTGCCGCCAAAGAGGAGCACGTGCGGCGCGGGCAACTTGCCGACGTGTGCCTCGACACGCCGCTCTGCAACGGGCATACCACGAGCATGGATATTTTGTGGACCGGCACGCCTGTTGTCACTCTGCCCGGGGAGACCCTGGCTTCTCGGTGAGTGAATTCCACCCGTGCCATACCACCGTTGAGTCAAAACAGAAGATATAGAAGGTGCTGAATTAAAAATAATATCATCATTTGAAATTCAAGGATAGCTATCTTGCAGTGCAAATGGGCGTCTGTAAACTACACACACCGGCACAATAGGCTATTCTCCAATTTCTTCATTTTTTTTTTAAATGTTCGTATATATCTGATAATTCATTATAATTTTTATTTCAGCAAAATATGACCGATTTATGCCGAAAAAAAAATATTAAAAATTTGTCGTAAAATATACGCGCCAAAATACCATCCGCCATTTTGGTGACGTCAATAGTACTAAAATATTGTAACCTCAAATTGACATTTGTCATTGACACGATATTGAGTTTGTCGGCTTTGTTGCGTTGTTTTTATTTATATAAAAAGATGAGTTTCTATAACCCGTATCGTTGGTGTGTTGCGTTAAATTGTAAGAATTCGACATTGAAGACTCCAGAAAAGTTATTTATTACTATTCCGAACGATGTTGTTAACCTCAAAATAAGAAAATTTCATTGAATTACACCTATGAATCACACAAATGATATTGTTGTGATAAAGTAATAGAAAGATTTACTTACATAGCTGTTTTTATATTTCTGCATTCGGCAGAAAAGAAATCTGTATTACACGCAAAGAAGTTTGTAATCATTACCGCATCTATCTTCGGTAAATTAGTACTTTCGGCTTTTACAAATCCGACGTCCATGTTTAATTATGCAAAAGTAGCGTAATAAAATACAAAATCTCTAAAATAAAAGGAATTATACACAAAAAAAGTAAAAAATTAAGGAACACAGTCAGTTGTTTACATTTAGATATTTTAGTGCTTGTGACGTCATTCTGGAAAAAAACATGGTGGACGGTGTTTTCGGTCACGTGACTTACAGATAATAAAACTCGGATTTTAATTTTGAAATATAAAATTAATCTTAGGTTTTTATGGAATAACGACATTTTTTTTCAATTCCTCACGTTATTATTTATTCAAGTAACATAATGTTATATTTTTTTGTTGATAGATGAAAATAGCCTATTAGGGGACACAAAAAAAAGTCGATTTTTTTCAATACCTTCGAATATCTTGAGACGTTGTTATTATTGATATATTACTACCCTCTCTAGAAATACACTTGAGCACAAATTTCTCATTTACAAGCGTGAGAATTGTTTTTATGGCACTTCAAGAATTTGCTGACACTTAGAGTTAGCATTGCTTCTGATAAGAACTTTGTTGGTTCCTGTGCATAGCGTCTGTGGCTCATTCAACTGTTTATTTTTGAAATGTGTACACGTCTCCGATACGAAATGAGTGATTTGCCAGCAACTTCAGCAAGGGTCGTAACCATGATCGAAGAAGGGCATAGCTACCGCTCAGCAAGTCGAGCTTTGGGTGTATCGACTTCGGTGGTTCATCGCGTTGTTCAACGCCACAGGGGGACAGGATCTTACGTGCGCAGGCGAGGACAAGGCAGAAATCGGGCTACAAGCACCGTTGATGACCGTTTCATCACCTTACAAACTTTGAGGAATCGTCGACAGACCGCGGTTTAGACCCAAAATCAACTGACTGAGGTCCGCAACGTTAATTTTAGTGAGCGAACAGTTAGGAGGAGACTTAATGAAGTTGGCTTAAGATCTTATGTGCAAGCAAAAGCACCTAAATTCGAGGCAGCTCATCGTGTGGCAAGGTTAGCGTTCGCCCGTGCGCACCGAGATTGGACAAATGAGTGGAGTCGCGTATTATTCACAGATGAGAGCCGTTTCTGTGTTAATTTTGTGGATGGACGGGAGAGGATGTGGAGATATCGTGGAGAACGATATAACCAAACAAACTTTACGGAAACAGTGGCATTTGGTGGAGGATCAGTAATGGTATGGGGTGGCATATGTTTAGGAGCTTGCACAGACTTAGTGCTTATTGAAAACGGATGACTTAATGCACAGCGATACGTAATAGAGATCTTAGAACCATATGTCATGCCTTTTGCCCCATTTATAGGCCCACATTTCGTTTACATGCACGATAACGCGCGCCCTCATACTGCTCGTATCGTGAGTACCTACCTGAATGAGGTTGGCATTAGTCAAATAACCTGGCCAGCGAGATCACCGGACATGAACCCTATAGAACATGTCTGGGATATTCTGGGAAGAAGAGTTCGACAGCGAAATCCAGCTCCCAGGAATGTTGAAGAACTCAAACAGGCATTAGTGGAAGAGTGGAACAATTTGCCGCATCCAATTATCGATGGCCTTATTCTGAGTGTGGAAAATCGTATCTAAGCTCTCCTAAGAGCCCGTGGAAGCAACACACGCTATTAATTTTATGACTTTTGTGTTATTTTTGTAAAAAAATCGATTTGAAATCTCACACTCCTAGTGCCTTATTTTACTAATTATCGTAATTAACATTTATTTCCTTTGAAACCGGGTAATTAGTAGCTTATTTTGACTTAATTTAGTTATTTTAAGGCAATGTGATGTGTTCCTGAAGACCAAAAAAATATTTTTAAAAAATTCATTGAAAAATCAACCTTTTTTTGTGTTCCCCTAAATGTGCCGGTGCGTGTAGTAGGGGGTGCTACAAACAATCTCTGTTATTATCGCTCTAGTCTTTCTTGGATACTGGCTTTTATTAAACGCTGAAGTTGTACATCGTTTAAAAATTTAAAAATAAAATCGGCTTCTCATTGATTGTTGGTGCAGAGAGTAAGCTCATAGACTTATTTGGATATGATATCAATATCAAGTCGAACTGGCGTTGACAAGGACGGTCATGGTCTAGTGCAACTTTGCATGGCACCTAAAATAAAATCGATGTCTGTTTATAAATGAGGTCTTATTTTTTCTTTTTGTTTTACAGGGTGGCCGCTTCTCAGTTAAATACTCTTGGATGTCCAGAGTTGATCGCCAGGACGAGACAAGAATATCAAGACATAGCAGTAAGATTAGGAACTGATAGGGAATAGTGAGTATGCACAGATTTTACTAAAGTGTCCATTCATTTATTAGTTCTCACACTAATACATGCAGACTAACACATTTTAATATTTAAAATTAAAGTGTGATAAAAAATTAAAGGTGTACACCACATGCGAATAAAATGTACTTAAATTATTATCAATCGAAAACTCAACACAAAGCAAACCATTTTTAAAATTAAAATGATAAGAGAAAACAAATAAAAACAGCAACAAACAACAGAGTCACATATTAGTGTCGTCCATTGGACACTTTTTAACATCGGTAAACGATTCAACGTTAAGGTCAATCAGATCACTCCCACTGTTGTAGCTTACAAAGCCTTGGTATTGGTGAATTTGCACCCATTGCCGTTCTACGGTTGGGAGGGCTTAACAAAGTTAAAGGAGCACGTGATATACGACGAGGGACGCTGAAACTAAAATTTTCCAGTAAATAAGAAAAGTCGATGACATGTTTGTGAATTTTGTAGAAACAGACGATATCGTTAATATTTCTTGTTTTCAAAATAATGGATTTTAAAATATTTACAAATTATATATTATCTATAGAATTAATCTAGTAATAGAAGATGAATTTTATAAAAAATCGCTTCATTATATTTCCAGTCTCAGAGCCATCCGGGCCAAAGTATGGTCGGCACGCACGGACAGCCCGCTGTTTGACTGCAAAGCCTACGCGACCGGCCTCGAGCTGCTGTACAACAGGATGTGGCAGAGGCACGCGCGTGGCGACCGCCCCGACCACATACAGGCTATCGATAAATAGGCCTACCTACCCTTCGCGATGTCGTCGGCGCCCCCGCTGCCCGCGGCGCCCCCCGCGCCCCCCGCGCATTCCGCGGTCGCGGTCAGCAAACGCCTGTTGTGCTTGTGTGACGAATGCCTAATCGAATGCATGCTGACTCCCGCGACGCAGCCCCGGGGCGCGCCTGTACGCACGCGAAAGGTAGTCTCATGTAAATCCCGATCTTTCCGACTGTTCAATAAGCTTATATTAGATTTCGCTCTCGACAGAGTAAAGCGTTCTTCTTGCCCCCATCGTTAGTATAGAGGGACGTATTTATAAGACTCGCCGAGGTGGGCGTGTGTTACTTGGGTGGTCCCGAGTTTGACATCGGAGTAGATCAGCGATAGGTTGACCAAAAAAAAACAAGTCGCATGGAGCGGATAGTCTCTGGATTAGATCGGGTTAGGCCTATCAGAGTTAGATCGATGTGTTGGCACTTGGTTTCAAGTTACAGTTATTCGGCGTATTATGCTATGGCATATATTGACAGTTAAAGACATTTTGATTGATCCTGTCCTAAAAACAGTGGACAAGTAAACAAAACTAAGAACAAAGTGAAGTGCGGATTTTAAGTGAGTCGGGACTCTCTTTTAGATTTACGTTACGTTTTAAAGTATCTATGAATAAAATTGTGTATCACAGTTGACTCACCCGTTATAGTGTCGTGTAGACAGTTTTCTAGTCAAATGCTATCAAATACTAGAATTTATCGTAATAATTCTTCCATTTGAATGTAGGGCAGATAATAGTTATTTCATTTATTTGCATATATTCTTAGTAAAGATGACATATATTTTTGAAGCAATAAAATATACAATTGTTAATAGTAATGTGGCCTTGCTAGTGCTTACAAACATTGCAGTAATATCCAGCTTTGTACTATATTTTGATGTTCTGTGTAAAAGACATGACTGTATCCTAATATATTTGAAGTAATCAATATTGTAGAAAATATAGATGATTCAAAGAATTTGACTGATTTCTAGAACAAACACTTATATGATGAATATTAGTGTTTGTTCTGTGTCAGGGTGTTAAATATGTATTTAAGTATTATATTTCTGATTCCTCTGTTGTCTGATGTCCATAATACAAAGTGCTTTAAGCAATTTATCTTAGAGTTAGGTGTGAATTTGTTAATTATTATTATTTCGAGTGCACAAGAAATTTAGGTTTCTTGTTCCTGTGACATTGTAATTTATTTACTGAATTTTTGGATTTGTTTATTTTTAGTTCAGTATTGTAAATGTCCCAGTGGGTGTTAGATTAACGATACAAGGGCATTTAGAGTATACATATTATGGATATGAGTATTTTAATATTTTTAACGCGTGTGTTGCAACTAGATATACATACTCAAAACACATTTTGTAAGCAAATTGGAATTTAGTAAATATGTTTTCCTACAATATTTCTACAAATTTACCACAGCTAGCAAGCTACGAAGAATACATGCAATGGTATAACTGTCCCAATGTTTTTTCTTTTTACTAAAGTAGAATGTTGATGAACACGATTTTGTTTAGAACTTAGACCAAATGAAGCCAACATAAGACTGAGTAATGGCGAAATAATACATGAAACGGCGGTTTTATTGATTAATTAAATTTGAGTTGTCGTCGACATCAAATATGGGTGACGTTAAAGTGGGCTTAAGGTATTAACATATACTTGTTAAGCAGTTTTTGTGATAGTATGATACAAGAAGGCTATGTTAGTTGTAATAACTCTAATAGATTTTATTGTTAGTATTAAACATACCCAGCGATTCTCAATCAGATGGCTGTAACTGTGAGCCTAGACATTGGTAGTGCGAGCGATGCATCGAATTATGCCATGAAGGAATGTAGATAATACTTTATTGAATTATATATACGTATATTTATTGTGACATTATGAAATTGGCAAAACTTTACTAATATTCAAACTACTTATTTGTTGTATTATTGAGACCAGAATTTGTAAACGTACAGTTGCAGTAACAAATCTGATAGTTAAAGTAACATTAAAATAACATCCCTTAGATTTTTATTAATGAAATAAGAAAAAAACGATATTGTTCTTTAGTAAAGTCAGCTTTTAATGAGTTTAATCTTGTTGAAATCTTTGTTATAAAATCCAGTTTTATATTTTCTTCTCAATTTTACTGACATTCGAAAACTACCGTTAGTGTTAAGCCATTTTCATGTAGGTGATTTGTTTCTTATACATGTTTTAGTTGATTGTAAATAGTTAAATTTATTCAGGCTTGAAAATAAATCGGAAAAATATTAATTGTTGTTTTACTCTTGAGATGTACTATCGAGACTGTAAATTCGGGTAAGTACATATTACTTACCCGAATTATATTACTGACGTTGCTTGAGACGTGATGTAAAATATTAAACTATATTTATTACACCCTGTTTTGTTTTGTTTTAGAACAGAAAGCGGCGTAAGTAGGTACCTGAATATTGTAACGTTTTAATTTAAGAATAGTACTCCTGGGCTTTTATTTCAAAGTGAATCTACTTTTCATGCTGAATGTACAAGGTATTTTTGGAGTAGTGATTTGCCATTGTCATTTTTCCAGCACGAAAATATGCCCAGTAAGTTATTACTGATAATATTCAGCATAGCGTGTAATATAAAATCGTTTGATATCATTGTTCGCATCTTTACACTATATTATTTTCACACAATACCTCATGATATGTATCTCACACCTGACTCTGAGATTACCGTTATCCGGAAAATATTAAATAGGAGTAAATTACTGGAACGTCTGAAGTTCTCTGTTAGTTCTTTGTGCTCAGTGTCGGTTTCTTCAAATCCTTAAAATGCGTATTTTATAATATTTTTCTTTTTTATTACCTAGTCGACCAAGTATACAGTCCGCGTGACATATATTCATCACGCTACATGGATATAATTACCGCGTTGCCAGCCCTGCAATTTGAAGATATTGTCACATTACCCAGTAATTTTACTGCCTCTCACCATTCAAAACGGAACACCAATGCGAACACTGCTATTTGGCGTTAGAAATAGGTGAGAGTAAGAAACCAATGACCTTTGAATGAGGTCTATCTCATGTTGACTTTCTATTCGTAAGAAAATATAAATGTTATACCAGTAGGTATATATTTTTATGCTTAATTATTAATGCTGGTTAAAATAAGAAATAGATTATTTGAACCTCCTGTTTCGAAGATCGTAAGATAAAAGATTGCTGCTGTTTTATAATCGTTGTAGTTTACGCTGAACTGTCCCGATTTCATTCAAACAGTAGTTTGGGGTTATTGTCCTGATCCGTGCAAAGTTCTGTGACAAGCTAGAACGCATATTTCACATTATAAGACTAAGACCCATAAGTAAAAAGCCACTTTTTTATTTATGCATTCGAGAATAAGGAAATGTTTTTTAACTTTTGAGAAGGATTGTTGACCACGCACCGGTCGTTAACCACTTGAGGCTTTGAGTGTTAATAATAAGCTTTCCCGCCATTAATTTTATTTGTTTACGTTTGATTTTATGTTGGCTACATGTTATCGGTACTAATTCAAACTAACCAATCACATTACGATCACAGTATTGAAAGAGACAACCAGTAAACCTTTAAATTTCGTTTTGTTTTCACTTGTCACTGACCCCGCCTTGATTCGGCCGCCATTGCAGTAACGACAGTGTTAAGAAAGGTAAGCATATTTTATATTTATTTTGTATTAGTTTTTAATGAACTTGCTTGATTGGTTGATTTTTGTAATCATTTTATGTTTATTTTAAAGATTTTCAATTAATTTAAAGTAAAAACGATATACTTCACGTGTTATTTTACTGGTTACCAACTGGTACATGATTAGATTAGGTGCTCCTGTGGTTGACCAAATGGTCAACGACTAGTACACGGAAATGATACGCTTTATTTTACTTTTTTTAACTGACAGTTAAGTTTAAAGGAGTAAATTGCTTTTATTTCCATTAGTTGACGAGTGGTTTGACATTGGTACCACATACAAATCCTATGATTGACCAAACTCTCTTTATATGTTATATTTTCTTGTTTTATATACAATATGCCACCAAAAACGCAATATTTTTAGTGCAGTAAGGACGGTATTTATGTTGCGCGTAAAGAAATACAGTCGGGAAATAAAATCAGAGAAAAATGTCGATAATATAACATCCCCCATTCTACATTAATAAATAAGTTAAAAATGAGACATCCCATTCTACGAAAAATGGGCCCGGCCACCATTTTGACGCGTGATGAGGAACGATTACTAAGTCGGTGGATAAATGCAATGGCTAAATAGGGAATTCCTATTAAAAAGAGCAGTTTATAGAAACATACACTAAAATAATCAAAACCGACAATCGACCGACTCTATTCAAGGAAGGTATTCCAGGACGACAATGGTTCGATAATTTCATGAAAAGAAATCCAGATGTTGCTAAGCGACATGCAGAATCCATCAACTCTTCAAGAAGTAGAGTAACCGAGGAAGGCATAAGAAAATGGCATGCAAGAGCAATGGCAAGAGTTTCTAAACTATGAAAACGCAAGGGATATCTTAGATGATCCTGAAAGAATTTTTGATGCTGACGAATCTGGTTTTCAGGTATGTTCCTCCTTGGGCATTGTACTGGGGCTTAGGGAGATGGATAATTTTTATGAAATTAAAGATAAGGAGAAGGAAAGTATAACAGTATTAGGAACTTTCTCGGCATCTGGTAAAGCAATGGCGGTGTTGATTATTTACCCCTATGAACGAATACCAGCAGAAATTGCAAGAAACGTTCCTGAAAACTGGTGCCTTGGAGAATCCCCTAAAGGCTGGATGTCATCTCGTGTGTTCTTTGGATATATAGGCAATTCAGTGATGCTAGCTTTATGCAAGGCAAATGTGAAATTTCCTGTATTCCTATTAATCGATGGTCATAAATCACACATTACATACAAAGTCAGTCAATTGTACATTGAGAATCAGATTATTTAGTATGCCTTACATCATAATGCAACACATTATATACAACCTGCCGTTGTAGCAGTGTTTAAAAAGTTTAAAGTTATTTTTGGTGATTTAATATGAGTCATTTAGATTTAAGAATACCATTGTGATTGTTGAGACTGACCTTAATTTAATTTTACAAGAACAAACTTAATAATAATATTAATAATTATATATAAAATTCATCTGCTTTTAATGTTTTTATTTCACTTTCTTTATAAATGTATGAATGGTCAACCTCTGGTACAAATCTTGACAACTGGGGCCTGCTTGTCAAATTAGGGTACATCCCAGTTTCATACCAATTATGTTGAATAATAAAATAAACAAAAAGAAATCAAATATTTTTTTTCTCAATTTCAACTTATAATTAGATAACTTACAATATAAAAAAAACTAGCAAAAAATATTCCTATTAGGTTCTTTAGCAACATTTTTAAGGTAATAATTTCCCTTAGTTGGTTAGAGACCGGGACATCCACCCTATATCATGTAGACCCGGTAAAATTTAAAATGTTTTATTTTTGTTTTACTACATAATATGTAGATAATACCTAAATGCAGTATAAATACATCGGTAAAATATTACGATAAGACAAGCGTCTTTAGGCTGCTGTGATGCTTAATAACACACGTACTGTAGGTATGCGTTTTATATAAAAAAACGACGCCCGCTTTGTCGCTTTTGGTATTTTTTTTTTGTTTACTAAATGCTTTTAAGATATTATTCTCTAATTTTAATACGCGCAAATATTTGAAGGCGATTGATTCAATGAGAAAAATATTACTAGAATAATAATATCCTTTTCATTCAAATCAATTTACACCAAATTAAAACTAAAATTGGTCTAATTTAAATGAAGTAAATAATTAACTAATATAATATGTTCTATCATTTATGAGTTTACTACTCACATTAAAACTGCTTTTATTATCGGCATTAAAACGGGTTTTATTTAACTTCGACATGTTTTGATCAACGTTGTTAAATTGCGAACCGTTTTCAATATTTTCGCATTGCCGCAAAAATATTTTTGTACATAGGTAGGTACTCCACGCTTTATGTGAAGCGAAGGTTCACATAAAGTGTGGAGATAGATAATAATAAATTCACACAACATTCAAAACATTGATCTCAAAGCCTATCTTACGATTTTAAACTTTAAACGTTAATGTTATTGATATCAGACACAGAACAAACTGGTTCATCATATAAATGTTTGTTCTGCCTAGACATAAAATATTTACAATTATCTATAGTAGGTATTTTGGACTAGTTTTTGAGTACAGCTAGAGGTAGACCTCATAGGTACAAAGGTCGCCTGCATTGGTACCTCACTTTCATCTTTTTCTACCGCCAAATAGCAGTGTTCGCGTTGCTATGTTCCGGTCTAAAGGGTGAAAGAGTTAGTAAAATTACTGTGTAGATGTAAAAATTGAACTACCAGGTTACTTACTAAAAAATCGGTACATTTGATATAAAACGGGCAGGAACAGTAAAAATGATTAGAAAAGGTGGAGACGCCGGCAAGTAAATATGTGTCAAAATATGACTATGTCACCGAAGTGTTGCCCAATTCGAGACGCCTTTGTCCAGCAATGCTGATCTGATTATAACATGATATAAAATCATATTTTTTGCTTATGTAGTAACAATGTGGTGGTATAGTAAATAGGGGCTTTTGGTATTCCAATGACATTTGAATCGTAGTGTGTCACTAGACAAAGCGATGAAATAAAAATATGATTTTGAAATAGTGTGTTTATTATATTGACTTGATTATTCATACTCAGAAATAGTGTAGTCGTGTTTATATATAGTATCATAAAATAATAGCAATTGGGCGCCTTCAAAAATGTTTTCACGGCAAAACAGGCCTAGTAGGTCCTTACCATTGTTTTAAATTAACAACACGAAACTACAAAAGCCGGGCCTTAAGTTTAATTTAACTTTAGCTGAAATACCCTTTAAATACCAGAAGAGAATAGTATTCTACGCTGGTATTAAATGCATTAATACGGATTTGTTCAATAAGATAAGGATTTTCATTATATTCATCAAACTAACTCATAAAATATATACCGCAGCCAGCATTTAGTTGTTAAAATATTTTATTAAAGAGGATTTTTGTGTGACTTCGTATCTCTAATTACGAACACAAGGGTCACACGACTATCAAAAATTAACAAGGTCTAAAATTATTGCTCAATAGATCATTTTGTTAAAAACCATGATTTCAGTAATCAGCAATATTTTTTAAGCCCCGTTCAAGGACGCACCCGACGCAATTGATTTTGGGTAAACGAGAGAAAAATCTCCTGACTAAAGTTTTTGCCATAAATTACAGTACTCGAGTACTATACGTTTCTATGCTAAGGTGGAGATAGAAATTGTCGTTGCAAATATTTAGAAAAATAAATTCCAAATCAAAGTAATAATCAATCGTTATTTATTTTATTTGTAATTAGTATTAGAAAACAAAGACTATATTTTTCCGCGACCATGTCTGCACATTACCAGTCCTTCGAGTATCCTATTTTCTTTTTCAACTACACCCTAGATGGGTGGGATGAATGGGAGGGTAGTTTGTATTTATCAAAGTTCATAAAAATTGGTACTGCAATTCCGAACGAAGTTGTAAAAAATTGGTGTTATAGGGCGAGAGTCCATTAAATAAGTGATTTTTATTAAAAATGTTTGATCCTGTCTGCATCTCGAACGCAATATGATGATAAGAAGATTTGCGAATAGAAAATGGCAGGCGTTCGATGCTTAAACAGCACTAATCGTTATATTTTGTAATAATCTTTAAAATGTGTTCTGATTTTTATATACATGAATGCTTATTATTCTGAGCTACATTATTGTGAAGTTTGGTCAAATACTATTCTATAGTTTTGCATGAAAGAGTAACAAACATAAATTTATAAACCCAAATTTTTTTATGAATTTTCGTGTTTGTAATATTGGTAGCAGGACTTCATTTTTACATTAACAGTAGGTAATATAAGTTGTTGTGCTAATATAGATAGTAGATGTAGTTTCCAGTGTCATTTATGTAACGAGAATATTTTGCATCTAAGCCTTTCCTCGCGTTGCTCTTAAAAGTTTGACTTTGGTGGAGTTTCTAGTGCTTAGTTGCTGACATAAGTAGTGAACCACAGTAATCGGAACAAATTAACATTAAGTTCCATGGTTTGTGGTGGCAGAATTCTTTTGGTGGCAGGATTGCCACCAAATGAAGAGGTGGTGGCCATTTGGTGGTAGCAGGAGTTGAATTCATTTCAAAATGTTTTATAACGGTGAATTGCTAAGAACACCTTTTTATCTTTTTTTAAGTTAGTGACTCAAATGAACGGGACCTAGAACAAATATTTATATGATGATATTTGTGTTTGTTCTGTATAGTATATGTATTTATGTATTATATTTGTGATTCCTCTGTTGTCTGATGACTGCAACATAGTGCTTTAAGCGATTTGTCATGGAGACAGGTCAATGTATGAAATGTTGCGTGAATTTATTTATGATTATTTATTAAAGTTACAATTTTCAGTTATGCATTACTAGTAAGTACCTATATATTATAAAGCTGTAGAGTTTGTTTGTTTGAATGCTAGTGAGTCCGATTTCATCAAAAATAATAATCAGTGAAGACTATATACGATTACGCTAATAACAGCAGAGTATCTGTGGAAAATGTTGTATGCTTAACAGTTAATTTTAAAAAATATATGTATAACAGAATAATTATTCTTCAGTGATAGTTGTAAACTTATTTATATTTATCATTATTTTATCAGTATTTCCTACGGGATACTATATTATCACTATCGATATCTGGTATCGAAAAAGTCAGTATGGACATAGTATGTAAAGAAGTACTTTCAAATATTGGTAGAATAGCACGTCCTTTAGTAACAGGTGTCGTTATAGACGGCTGAGGTATCGGAACAGACATCATTTCTCGGAAAGGTCCTATGTCCAGCAAGGATTATTTTATGGCTGCTATGATTTAAGTGCTTTTGTGTACAAATCTCTTACTGACCTGATCCTTATCTGTACCTAAAACAGCTACTTTATGCATTAGTCCTATCAAATTGTTTTAAATACGCAAACGTGGTAGTAAACGCAGTAAATTATTATATAAAGCTGTCTCGGAATAATGGTAGGCCGTTATTTTTTTCCCCACCAATATTTTTCTAATGTAATTTTTTCTCACTTTTACGGTTTCATCACATGAATACGGTTTTTAGCAATGAAAACTCTTTTGTTACTTATTGTTATTCAAAAAGTCTAAATCAAAATTTAATAATGTACAGATATTATTTTTTTAAGTTACATATTAAGATATTATACATGTTTGAAAAAAAAGAATTCGGATAACGACGCTCTGGCGCCTGTAGCATCGCCACATAATCGTTTAATAATATTAATGGAAACAGAGTCACGTAACGGTTTCCGTTTTGTACAAAAGTCGAAAACTACGGGGGTTACTGAGTATGCGGCACAGAAATGGTCCCCGTCGACGGGCCGAAGCGCATTCATGGCGTTTGATTGTGCGGCGGCCGCGGCGCGGCCGGCTCTCCGGCAGTCGCGGTTTCGCCTCCGCGGGGGGAGCGTGTGCTTACGTTGTCATGCCGCCGCGTCGCACGCACACCGCTCTATTTACAACCCCGTTTACAACCATTGTTATCGAAAGGTTTTCTTTAACCGCTCGCGTCGCGATCAGCTGAACATGACCGTGCGCTTACGAACTAACCTAATCAACCCGCCTATCGACATCTGACGAGTGATGAAAATGACATGGACACAGTGCCGTTTAAAATGATAATTACCGCGATATTCTTTTGTTTAGTGATGGGCGCGGCGCTTACGGAAGCGCCCGATGATGCAGATGCTTGTTTCCGTGTGTCCGAGAGTGCGGTGGAGTGCAATGTACGGACGTTGTCGTCGGACAGGGATGTCGTCGGTTCGATGCACTCCGACGGCGCGCTGCGGATCGCGATCCATTGCAGTCCGCTGTTCCTCGAGAGTACGCTGCGAGACCATCACTTTGGAAGAATGCAAGGTTTGGGAGAGATCTCCATAAGTAACTGTAAGATTCTTCGGCTTCCCGGAAACGTCTTCGAGGGCTTACGAGGCCTCAAGACTTTGAAGGTGCGTTCCATGAATAATGAGTGGAGTTATAACAAGGAACTGGATCTCTCTCTCGGAGCTTTCAATGGGCTCAGAGAATTGCACACTTTGGATCTAGCTTACAACAACATCAGAAAAATACCATCAGATTTATTTTGTGCATTGGAAAATATAATTTCACTCAACTTGACAAAAAACAAAATTAAGTTTGTCGACGAGCTGGGCTTTGGTCATAAATGCGGATCGACGTTGCAGACGATAGACTTGAGCTACAACGACATAATGTCCCTTCCAGCTGACTCGGAGATATTGCATTTAAGGCGGTTGACGCAGCTATTTCTACAGAACAATAAAATAAGCGAGTTGCCCGGAGACGTATTTAGTGATTTGCTATCACTAAAAGTTGTAAATCTTTCCGACAACGCAATAAATTATTTACCAGAAGGGTTGTTTTATAACACGAGAGAGATTCGTGAAATTTATATGCAAAATAACGAGCTGGAAACTTTACCCAAGAGAATATTTAATCGGCTGGAACAATTGCTCGTTTTGGATCTTTCGGCAAATAAATTGAGGAGCGACCACATAGAAGATGAAACGTTCGGTGGTCTAATAAGATTAATCGTGCTCGACCTGTCGCATAACGCGCTCTCACGGGTCACACGCTATATGTTCAAAGACTTGTTCTTTCTACAAATACTTAGTTTGAACAACAACACTATAGAATCCGTCGAAGATAATGCCTTCTCTCCACTGTTCAATCTACATACGTTAAATTTAGGCCAAAATAAACTACACGTTATAGAAGACCACATATTTAATGGACTGTTTATATTAAATAAGCTTAATTTAAATAATAACTTACTATCTTATGTCAATGAGAACGCTTTTAAAAATTGTTCAGATTTAAAAGAATTAGATTTAAGTTCTAATAAGTTAACAAAAATTCCCGAAGCAATTTTGCAATTACCGTTCTTGAAATCGCTAGACTTGGGAGAAAACTTGCTAACTGAAATAACAAACAATTCATTTCAAAATTTGTCGCAGCTGACCGGGTTGCGTTTAATCGACAATCAAATTGGAAACCTTACAGCGGGCATGTTCTCGGGCCTGCCCAGCCTGCAAGTGCTCAATTTGGCGAAAAATAAAATACAGTCGATAGAAACCGAAACGTTTCAAAAGAACACGCAATTGGAAGCCGTTCGGTTGGACGGTAACTTTATTTCAGATATAAACGGCGTGTTTGTGGCTTTGACGAAATTGTTATGGCTAAATTTGTCAGAAAATCATTTGGTGTGGTTCGATTACGCCTTCATACCGGGCAGTTTGAAGTGGCTAGATATACACGCGAATTTTATTGAAATCCTCGGCAACTATTATAAAATACAAAACGAATTACACGTGAAAACATTAGACGCGAGCCACAACCGTTTAGTTACTCTATCTCCGATGTCCATACCGAACAGTGTCGAGCTTCTGTTTATAAATAACAACTTGATATCAAGCATAGAAACAGATACGTTTTTAGAGAAGAGAAATTTGACGCGCGTCGATATGTATGCCAATGAGATTGAAAGTTTGGACATAAATAGTTTGCGTGTTTCGAGAGTGGCCGACGATAGAGCGCTGCCAGAGTTTTACATTAGTGGCAATCCCTTCCGATGTGATTGCACAATGAAATGGCTGCTACTTATAAACTCCATTACATCCAGACAGTACCCACGCGTAATGGATTTAGAAAACGTGATATGCAAGGAATCTTACGTACGCGGCGTGAAGTACCTCCCGGTCAGTACGTTGCTTCTCAAAGACTTTTTGTGTAAGTACGACAATCATTGCCCCGAAAACTGTAATTGTTGCGATTTCAATAACTGTAGCTGCAAAATTATTTGCCCAAATAATTGTTCTTGTTATCACGACTCCACTAAATCAACAAGCGTCGTCGATTGTTCAGTGAAACAATTGAAAATAGTACCATTTGGATTTCCGAGTGATTCTACTCACATTTATTTAGATGGAAACGTTTATACCGAACTAAACGAAACTGTTTTCAATTCAATGCGTGGCGCACTCGTTATTTATTTGAATTCGAGCAACATCATACATATTCATAACAACACTTTCAATCGGCTGGACAGTTTGAAAATATTGCACTTAGATAATAACAAAATAAAACAGTTAAGAGGATTGGAGTTTCCGAAACTGAACAATCTGAAAGAGCTTTATCTTCAAAGCAATGTGATCGAATATATCTCGAACGAAACATTCAGTCCACTCGCAGCATTGGAAGTGTTACGCTTGGATGGAAACAGACTCGTGAATTATGGGCTGTGGCATTTAGACAATAACAAAAAATTACAAACATTATTCATTGGCAGTAATCAATGGTCCTGTGATTGTAAATACTTACAAGGTTTCTTAACATATGTCTCGCAGAATGTTGATAAAGTAATCGATGTTAACAACTTGTGGTGTTATAATGAACACATGAACCCAGCGAAGAAGCCGTTGAATATAAATGTGACTGTTTGTAGTGAAATAAGCGATGGATCTGTGATTAGTGCTTTCTTCGTATCCCACAACTTGCCATTACTGGCCTCCGCTCTCACTGGGTTCATGCTTATTTTATTAATATTAGCTTTAGTATTCACATTTAGATATGCTTGCAGAATGTGGTTGTATTCAAATTGCGGTATTAAATTGTCTCCCCTAGCGGGTGCATTTAAGGACGCAGATAAGCTTTACGACGCTTATATTTGTTATAGTCCTAAAGACGAGGAGTTCGTTGTTGAATCATTAGCCCGGGAATTAGAGAACGGTTATCCGTCTTATCATCTATGTTTACATTACAGAGACGTGCCCCAGTTTGAGGCGACGTACGCACAATTCCCCGACTTGGTGGTCGAGGCCACCGAAGCCTCGAGGCGTATCATAGTAGTCTTGACAAAGAATTTTATCTTAACAGAATGGTCTCAGATAGAGTTTCGACAGGCTCTACAGAAAGCGCTTCGAAAGAACCCGCATAAATTAATAATAGTGGCCGTAGGGCTCGTCCCACGAGATCCGGAACTAAAGTCGTACTTTAAAACGGGTTTGGAGATAACGTGGAAAGAGAAACGGTTTTGGGAAAGGTTACGTTATGCGATGCCGCTGTCGAAGCGCCACGGTCAAAAGTTAAAAAGACTCAATTATGGAAGGAATTCTAATACTTATACTATGGATGCTTCCGTGTTGAATAGTACATGTCAGACGCTTTGTGGGAAGTCTGCAAACTCGGCGGAGCGTTCGCCGTGCGACCGGCCGCTATCCGAGCATATATACTCGACAATAGATTCGGATTACTCGTCCAATGATTTCCAAGGGCGGCACCATCAGCCGCAATCTGTGGTTTTGCAGCACACAGTTCAAACGTACCTGGTGTAAAGCCTCGGCAAACATTCAACCGAACGATCTCGCTATAATTGATCTGTAAGCCTTAGATGTAGCTTTAGGCGACCGCTACGAACCTCCTTTGTTACAGACGATAATCGTCCATGTGTAAATATTAGGTCTTTGTAATCTATTTCTAATAGTTCGTAACTTTTGTACAATGATACCAAATTCTCGCAATTCTAACGATTTGCTTCTTCGTATTTATTACTTTTTTAATAAAAAAAAATAACTTTTAAAGTATTACATTGGAAAGACTGTAAATTATTGTGTAGTTGTAATTATTCGATTGGCTGATGTTTGTATAGGAATGTAATTAAAGAAGTTTATGAAAGATAAATATGATTTTTAATGCCTTCCTGCCGTTATGTCAATAGGGTTGTAAAAATGTTGCGAGAGTAGAAGCATTAAAACGTACATGTTTTATTCTGTTTTCAATTCAGTTTTTACGAGCCGGTCTAGAGATGGAACAGCTGGTCCGTGTAAACAGAATAAAAATGAGCCGGTACGTGGCCCACATATAAGTTTCCACGCGCAGTTATATGTTTCATTACTTGTATTCGCACATTTCGGCCCCGAATATACGGGAGAAAGAAAGCCGATGTAATGAACTGGGTTGGTTGGTGGCCTTCATTTATTTTATGCTTACCGCAGCCAGTAGACATTTTGCCAGTAATTGAAATCTGTTATCGTAATCTGAACGTTTTGGTAACCACAACGTAAATTCAGAGGCCGCTAAGTGAAAGTTTGTAGTCGGTCGGTGAGAACAAACAATGTTACTGCAGTGCAATTGTTACCCTGTTTAAAATTCACACGAACATGGTTTTCCTAAAACAATGAGTTTTGTTACATTTGAGAGAGAGATAACGTTGTTATTTCAACGTATTTGTTACAGTAACAATTAGTTACGTATACGAAAGTTGTCAACATTAAATTACGCCTTCTTCCTGGGTACATATTTGTCCTTTTTTATCTATTTTTTTAAGTTAGTTAAATGAAAACATGGTGAAGAAATACAAGAATACATATTTGAAGCCGTAAACTGATTTTTAAAGATAATTATTGAATTTTGATTCACACGCTGGTGTATTTTATCTACTCAGTAATAAATTGTGAGATACACCATAAACTTACTAAAATTAAGAGTTATTCTAGTAAATGATGTTAATTTTTATTTATAAATAATTTGCACTACATCTTATACATTGACCTGATCGTGAAGCGACTACTTAAAACACTTGTGCTCCGGACACCAAACAACAGAGGAATCACAAATATACTTCATAAATATTTTAGTTATTGATATATTTAACATATATTTAATACCCAGACACAAAACAAACATATCATCATATATTAGTCCAGGGTGAGGATTGAACCCATAACCTTTGGTGAAGAATCATTTCCATCTGCGCCATCGGGCTCTATCGGGCCATAGAATGAACTTATTATGAAAATAAAAAAGTACTATTTATCTATTACACAATAATTGAACTTAGTTTGAAACAAAATATACTATTTATCTTATTGTAAAATTCAAGCAGTCTGTGAATGGAGGTTGAGAGAATTATTATGTGCCCATGTTATTGTACTATAAGCCATTGTATACGTACGTGCAAACACAACATTAGTGTGCCATAATACGTGTTCATTCACAATACATCGCTCTGATTCGCAGGAATTCAATTAAATGGTGATATAATATGAAAACTATATATTTTTTTATAAATGTGTTCGTTTCTATACTTGTACAGTAGTTTTATGTGTTATATCGTTAATATAATAAATTAATAGAATCTGTCAAAATTTCTGATCCAAGACATTAATTATAAACATATTAAGAAGAAAGAAGATTTTGTACTGCTGCAACTATTAAGTGATGTTTATTAAAGATTCCACATCATAGGACGAGGCAAGAGGGAGAAGATTCAGAAGCCCAAGAGAGCGAATTCGTAGATACTATACGTTCAAAACAAAAAGTATCAAAACTTTCTTTCCCCCTATTCCGGAATCCGAAGCCTAATAAAAATCAAAACAGAATGTCTCAGCACAGTGGCGCCGACAAAAAACTTGTGTATCGATTTGAGTTTTTGTGCAGGCAAGTTGCGAGGCATTGGATATTCGGGTTTGTGTATGTCTTTGTAAGAAAACGTGGCCAGCCGAGTCTCTTGCAAAGCACGCCTTCAAATTTAATTTGTATAAGTTGAATTAGTTGGATCCGACATGCTTAGATTGGTACTACTATTGGTTCCAGTAGTTTCTCGTCAGCTATGTTGTTTATATTTATAAGGAAACTTCTAATCCTAGAACATGAAACACGTTGTTTTTACACTTTCACGGCTTAACTGGCGGACAGATTTTGATGAAATTTTGGAATGAGGTTTACTTGAAACCTATAAACGGACTTAGGTTACTTTTGATCCCGGGAAAATGTGAGTTTAGTAGGTAGAGGTAGGTAGTGTTGGGTAGAAAGCTAGTGTTTTATAGACTCGATACATTTCACAGTTCACGCCGTGTAGTTACATTAAAATGAAAATTTAAGTAAGCTACTATCATGATAACCATTGAGTAATTCCATGAATAATGTAGTATCGTATGCATTGTTAAAATAAATCAATTGGTTAATTCAATACTTCCACTGAATTCCATAATATATTCAGTATTGTATATGTATATTGGATTTCTTTACATAAATACTGGTGATTGATTTTCATTTGTTTTAAACGTACAGAAATTCATGTCTTGTTTACAAAGTTCATAATAGTCATGATTTTTAATATATTTTTGAAAATATAAGATAGGCTATGTTACTTGTGAACCTTTATATAGTTTTTATGTTCAATCATAACAAATAGAAACCTAACAATCAAATTTTAATAATATTAGTATAGAGGTATAGATAATAATTATTTATTAATAAAAATTATTTATTAACTTTAAAACTAAAAAAAAATTAACCTATACAACAATCTCGTAGTAATGAATAAAATTCCTATTTTAACGGCTTTAAAATGCGAATGCGAATTTTGTCATTTGTCATTCTTAAAAATGGTTGCCGCAAGGTAACCGAAACAAAACTGTTGAAGAAATAAATTAAAATTTTATTTAACCACATTTTAAAGCTGTCAAAATAGTTGTTTTATTTTGAGTACAGAACGCGTGAATATTAGAAAGTATTTTTCTTTTAAGACTGCACGTAGTAAAATCCATTTTCAGAGTAGCGAAAGAAAACGAATCGTCGCTGTAGGTAGGCACCTACAAAAGTGTATGCAGAAGTTATTACTTATAGTAATTTAACGCATTGTTACGCGCATTGTAACAACGTTCAATTCAACCGCAATCCAGGTCAAGTGTCCAAAATAATTGAATCCATTGTCTCACGGGCCTTGATACAAAATTCTACATATAATAGTTGCGAGTAGGACGATAATTTGTGTTCGTTGTGTAGGTGTCATACAAGTGTCCAAAGAAGGTTTTAAGTTAATCCTATTTGAGCGGACACCGTTATTTCTTATTTAATAGCTTGGGAATGAAAGGAATCGCTATAAATTAAAATTTCAAAGGCTTCGGGTGGCAGCACGAATAAAGGTTGCCAACTTTTTAAAGTAGAATAGCTTGACAAAGGCTGTTATGTCGATGTGATTAATAAAAAATAGTGTAGAATATGTGACAGTGATATTTATATTAAAAGTTTTTGGTATTCGGTGTTATTCTTTATCCTTACTAAAATTATAAATGTGAAAGTAACTCTGTCTGTCTGTCTGTTACGCTTGTCCGCTTAAACCTCTCAACCGATTTTGATGAAACTTGGCAGAGACAATCTTTAGACCCTGTGAAAGGACTATTTTTTAATTCGAAATGATAAAAAGTTGTATGGAAGTATCGCTGGAAACTTGAAACTTATTTTTCATGCTATTTATTCGATATAAATAAACATGACATTAAAAGTTTATATAAGTTAAGGTAAAGAGGTATGGTACCCAAAAAAACTATTTCATGCGGACGAATGCGGGCACAGCTATAATTTATATATGAACTAGGATTTATATAGAAGCTCGCGAGTATATTTCATTGTAGGCAAGCAAATTCCCAACGTGTAGGCTATGTTCTTACTTCAGTTTAAAGCTATCCACATGCCAAATTTCATTAAGCTCCTATAAATTATTTAGTCGTCAAACAAATAGATCAGCAAGCAAGCCTTAAAATCTTTTAAATTACTATGGACTAGCAGTGCCCTTCGGTTTTACCCGTTTATTTCCCCTTCCCATGAGAATAATCTATACTAATATTATAAAGCGGAAGAGTTTGTTTGTTTGTTTGAACGCGCTAATCTCAGGATCTACGGGTTCGATTTTAATAATTATTTTTTTGTTGGATAGACCATTTATAGAGGAAGGCTTTAGGCTATATAACATTACGCTGAGACCAATAGAAGCGAAGCGTCAGTGAGAAATGTTGCAAAAACGGAAAAAATATTCACATTTGAGGTCTTTCGTCGCGTGCGCTGCATAAACGGTTTAAGTTACTCAAAAACTATGTATGAAAGAATTATTCCTTTTTAATAATAATAAAAAAGTCCGCGACAGTATATGTCTATCTCTCAAGATTTACTCATAATAACATTATTTGTAAAAGAAGGCTTGCTACCATTATAATGTGCAAGCAGGCCGCGTGGCGGCGGGTGAGGGGGAGGTGGTGCTTGCCACTACCACTCGCGAGTGTATCTTTGCGTTTAATTATTCACGATTATACAATATTATACAATAACATAAACCAACGTGAGCAATCAAAAAATAATCTCGATAGAGTTTTCGTCAACCACGCGAACGAAGTCGCGGGCACAGCTAGTAAATAATAAAAGTAGCAGTTATTCCTTATAATATCAGCAATATTGGCATATAGGGTGAAAGTATATTTAAGTGGGTCCAGTCAGTTAGCTCAAATAGACAGACAAACTAATAATTAAAACAGCTTATTTTTGTTTGAAGTACTTAACGTATGCCTATTTGAAAGCTGTTATTTTGATGATAGAGTCAGACATTTAAATTTTAATTTATGTATATAGTTATATACGCGTATAATAGCATTATGACATAATTTGGTAAAAATAAATATAGTTCGGACATAGGCATAATGAGATGTAATTTGATATTTGTTGTTTGGCGTCGAAATCAATACCTATTTGAGAGGCGACAACCCTGTTAAGAGGACAATGGTTGTACCAACCCATAAATCGAGTGGGCTTTGCTATTGACAACTTTTTAAGGTTGATGAAGTGTGCTCCGGGTTATTTTAGGACGGAATAAAGGTGGAAATTTTAATAGAATGTTTATGATCATAAATAAAAATAATTTCTTTTAGTTAATGTACACGCAAGTCATAATATTATATTTAAACTCTAGAACTAAAAGTGTTCATGCATTATAACTATAAATTTATGTAAATCGATAGTTCAACACAAAAATGATAAAATTCCGCAATTGATTTAAACTTTTAATTTTAATAAGATCAAAATTAAAAAACAAATCTACACAAATAAATAAACATATATTACACTAATTTATAAACCTCTTTTCTTGGAGAGGCCTATGTCCAGCAGTAGATTTTCAATATCACATTTTCTATAAACCTCAACAAGTTGACCTAACTTACACTTTACAAATATATGAATATAAGTATAATAGGTATGAAAATAGGTTGCTAGCTACAGAAATAAGAAATGTTCTTCTACCATTTTACTTTTAGCCGCATTCACGTATTGAAAACAGTTCACTAAAGGTCGGACATCAAAATGTTAAAGTTTAACGACGAAACAAATCTTAATGAGCTTATAGAGCAAAAAGGTCTTTCAGTCTTCATTTTATAAGATAAAAACAAAACATCATAAAATGACTCGCAGTAACACGGAGCTATGCCTGGACATGGATGCACTTGTATTTGATCCTAAATCAGATCTATTCGTTTGTTGGTTATAATTGAACTCAAGCTATATCTTTATACATACAACATAGATTTTGTCCGCATTTCTTTATAAACTCTATCTCGCAGGGTCGAATTATGGTCGAATTTCGACCACCGGGCGACTAATTTATTCAAATTTGTTAGAATTTATCAATTAATAGTAAACACTGCATCGTCATTATTAAGTTCAGGGTTAGTTTTCCGATGATCTTGCGAATCAACCAACACAAATCTGTCAAAAATTCTTAATCAATATCCATGCTAAATGCGTGCTTATATTCGAATGTCAAAATTTGATAGATATACGAGTATATATATGTGTAGTTGTATGTATGTAAGTTAGAAGAGCCGCTCACACATTTTGTGCTTCAGTACTACTATGTAAGTACATCTGTACTTAGTTTTATGGTACTTTAATTTCCGGTGAAAATTATTATGTTGTTGCCGGCATATTTCTATCTATCCACTTGAGTCTAACGATATTAACTAACAATATTCTTTGTTGTGTAGGAAACCTTCGTGCACAAGTTCAATAAAAATAAATTTCAATGCACATACGAGCAATCATTGCATGCGAGTGGAAAATTTTTCATTTTTTGCCGAATATTCGTACTCAGTTGTTACAACTTTTTACTCTGCGTTTATACCTATGCATACCTCATAATAATAAATTCCTCCACCATCTCATAGATAGACCTGACACCGTGTTAGGTCGCTTAAAGTACTCATGTTGCGGATATTAGACAACAGCGGAATCACAAATATACTACTTAAATATATATATTTAATACCCAGACAAATATCCTCATATAATATTTGTCGTGGCCAATATTCTACAATGGAGAGACATTCTTCTTTAATGTTGGTTTAAAAACCACTTTAGCACTTTTGCTTGATTATGTACATACATATATATACCAAATCTTACGTAAATACTCAAGCTATACTTATTTAGAAAAAGCTATCTGATGGCTACACAAAGTAAATTAAATTATTATGTGTAGTGTTTTTGGAGGGGATGTCAAATGTCGGGACAGAATATAAAAAATAAAGAAAGATACAAACATTGAATTTCGTACTTGGATAGCTAGAAAGGTTGGGAGAATCGCTATCTAGGATACTTAGGTATTTCACCCAAGTACTAGAACCTATTTTATACAAAAGTCGTCTGTGTTGCCTATTCTGATGACAAACAACAGTGTTCGCATATATATTCCGCTGTGAAAGGTGAAATTACTGGGTAATGCGGCTTAATAGTTTCAAGTCACACAATTGGCAACTCGCTAGTAATATCCTTGTGATACGTCTATATGCTGCGGAGGTGCTTACTGTCAAATTGACCGTATGCTTGTTTTTTCTTTGCTGGACCTATTGCTGGACCACTCAGACGTCAATTCCAGCGCCACCGAATAAGAGGGCGGACCTTTTATTATGATAGGCCCGATGCCCGTATTTGTCCTGCGGTCCTTGCGGCCGCGACCGCGCGTTTTGCTACGGTAGCGCCCGCAAGGCTCGCGGGATCTGAGCGGGATCGATGGCGATCGCCCGAGAGCGCCTCTAAAGGATCGACCTAGGCTCGGGCGGCCGTCGTTGGGGGTGGATTTAATTTGAAATTCAGCAAAAGAGGACGGACGGAATGCTTGTTTGTCGACTAGTCTAATATATATATTTTCTTTATAGATATTATATATTTTCTTTATTATTATATATTTAGTTTATTATTATATTATATTACTTTATTATTATATTTTCAGTTATTATATATTTTCTTTATTTCTAATATATAGCATGTATATAGCTATATAGCATTTTAGAAAATCAAAAAAGAGTCACATTTGTTTTATTAATTATAAATAGGAAAGGATACTAAGGTTGCTAAAAATGTCGAAATTTAGCGTCCCGGTCAAGGGTAAATCGGGACACCTGGCAACGTTAGCAGTGAGTCATTAGAGAATATATTATTTCGACCCACCGCGTCGCACCGCGTTGTATGTGTGTCAATACAAAGCGAGCTTAGCTTAGCCCTATAATCTATAAATTTGATTTGATGGGATTTGAAATGCTGGTGACAAAGAGTTAAGGTTATTTAAAAAAGTTAGTCATATATACCATTATAAATTCTCGTAGAGAAGACTATTGCTAGCTCGTCACAGTCCATCGATCTTTTTTAAAATACATACAATTCATAAGGCAAATTTTCGTTGGTGTTTGATAGAACTTAATAAAACTTCTTAGCTCGAAATTTACAAATAATATAACAATATGCTTTGTGCATGTGTATTTGCAAATACCATGAATTTGATAATCCAAAATCGCATTTATTGCAAGGGACTTAGCGGATCATCCTAGTTTCTATATTTGTTAGTATAAATAAAACAATACATAATCATTTCCAATATTTACTAGACCATTTTTGGTTCTATTTTTTAGTTTAAATCTTGAATACATTTTGCTATTTCAAGAGTTACTTATGTATCATTTTTTATATAATATAACCGATATAACTCTGTAAAAATGTATCTTTATAATGGTAAAAGAGTTTCTGAAATTTATGCAGAATTTGTTGAGTTAGATCGTGACAAACCAACAATCAAATCCTGCCTCTTTCTAATAATAGTTTAGATTTACATTGCTGAAACCTTCAGTCTTGAAATCGATTGCCGTAAGATAAAGAAAACGTCGAACATAAAATGTATGAAAGCAGTTTTACGTTTTAATAAACTGGCTTCTCTCCTGATGGAGGAAGGAGTACATTATTACCTCGATAAGTACCATTCATTTCTTAAAGTATTTGAAAACAATTTTGTTTCTCATTGCTCTGGAAGTCTTGGCACTGTAGACCAGCCAGACGTCGAGGACGTCTGTACATTTTATCAGAGGGCGGGACGGCAGACGGCAATATCTCGCCGGCAACTTACTACAGCAGTAAACTCTGCCACGGATGGTCATTATTGTACTCACTTCATATTATATTGTTTTTACTTGTGTGATATCTATATACGTATCACTTACTTACTCGATACTTATCACTTGTGTGATATACACATGATAACCAAACAGATATGTGTATGATATTTAAGCAGATCAACAATACATTTATATAATGAAAGAGTAAGGCTATTTTTTGCTAGTTAAATCAATATTTCAAAGCAAAATGTTGTTAACTGATATTTTTGAATCATGCGAATTAGGAATCTGAGACCAGGCATGTCGTAACAACTGTCATAGCAGAAGAAAAGTAATGGCTCTTAAACTTTTTGGTCGTAATCTAGGAATGCAGTATATTGACGATCATAACTTCAGAGTTAGGATGTTTTTTGTTACGAGGCATAATAACTGTCATAGCTAAACTCATTCTTAAACCTATAGACTCTTAAACCTATTATTGTTCGTAATCTAGGAATGCGGTGTATTGACGACCATGACTTTCGAGTTAAAATGTTTTAACAAAGACTTCCCAAACTGACCTGAGTTCTATTGTCTAAAAAAGAGACTTCTAGTTTATCTATATTTATTGTGTATCTGTATTTAAATAAATAGGCTTGAACGCAATGTAATCGCCAATAGGGTAACAATTTGTTTGAGATATCGAGGTTTGTCAATGAAATTCAGTCATGTCCCATTTACGCGTTTTTTTTCTAAAAGCCTAAATAACAGTATTTTCTACCATTTACGTGTTCACTACTTATAATAAAACTCTTTTCCCAGGTCTCATTGCTCATCGTCCCTTTTCTACCTTATATTTCGATTCGAACGGTTGCTGCAAGGTAACCAAAATATTAAACTAAAAATGTTAAAAGTCGTTTTTAAACCGTTAAAAAAACTTAGTTTAATTGTAAGTAGTGAACGCGTAAATATAATAAAATATTTACTTTTTTTGGTTGACGTTAAGGTTACCTTGCGGCAACCCTTCTCAACAAGATTGACAAAAGACATTGTGAATGAATAAATAGTTAAGAAGATTGTATATTTTTGTACCATTCAGGTTGTGTTTCCATCAAGTTCCCGAGTAAGTCGTCTGATTTTTCGAAGTCGCTTCTCTCTTTACATAGACGGGTATATTTAAAAATGTAAGGATCCAATTCCGGCAAACGAAAAAACCAAAACAAGAGAAGCGTCGCGTACCCACTGCCCTATTATCTATTCACGGTACGCTGGTTGTCCATTATAGTCCATTTACCGTAAATTCTTTTATTTACATAGTGCGTAGTTATATTGAATTAAACTCCGGATGCCGGCGGCTTCCCAAATTGCGTCGGTGCGAGGAACTTGCTTGTCATCGTTTTGGTAAAAGACTGCTATCTCTGATGTTGTGTAATTAGAGTTTTTACGGGATCCTTTTATAAAATATCTTGGCACGCCATTAGTAGGTACACATTTATAATGTGTGATAAGTTACTTACATTCAAATTTATTCAAGAGAGTAATATTAACGTCACTGCACATAGACATTAAAACTAATTTTTAACGGCTTCAAACGCGGTTTATTTAACTTACGGCATCCATTTTGGACGTTGAATATAAAAACTAAGAGAAAAGTAAACCGCGTTTCATTGCGTTTGTAGTTTTATTATAAAGAGATGAATAAGACGCCTCGTCAAAGGTTCTGTTTATATTCAAAGGAATAGTATTACTTTAATACAGAACTTTAATCGTTGTTTGGAAAGAGGTATTTTTTGTTTAAATTAATGGCACCACGAAATACCAACTAAAGAAATTGTTTTGTTGAAATAACACTGTCCTGCACACAATCCAAATTGATTGAGACAATAAAATGTTTATAAATTTATTAAACATTAATAGGGGCAAATAAAATACTTCGACGACTTCTGCAAATTTGCACAACGATTGAAATTGGCTTATTCAATAGACAATTGGTCGAGACCCCTAGTGCGTAGTCCCTGGGGGCTACTCCTTAGCCAATGACGTAAAACTCGATTACGCAATGTGATTTCTGACGCGCTCTCTACACATCATGATCGCAAATTCAGAATGTATACACACACTGGAATTTAGCTTCTATTGTTTACGAAATAAGGTTGTATACGTGAGCAAATTTTTGTTGTAGTCTCACGTAACCAAATTGTCGCAGACTCAAAATTTAAAGCGTGACTTAACCCCCTCGTGGGGGCCTATTAAATTTATTGCTTGTAAAACGAGGAGCTAATTTAGAGTTACATTTTATTGTGTTAGCTTAACTACTTTACTGGCGCGAGCAACTCCACGGGTGTTCGGACGAGGCGTTTTGTCACGTACAAGAAAACGGGCGGATTTCGTCTTTATGACGAGAGTGCTAAGGTGTAAGTGAAATAGATCTAGAAATATTTATATTGCAATTGGCTGCCAGTACACATTTAGTGCGTTTTATTAGTGTCACCTAGTTGTTTTGTGCAGGAAAGCGGCGGGAATGTTTTTTTTTCCAATTCGCTATAACTTCTACTGTTGGCTATTAGTTTTCTGTTGCGACCGAGATCAGAGTTCGGGAAACAATCTCAAGAATGTTCACTTTGCAAACTACAACGGTATTGCTGGGGCTAATGAAAAACAAACCATTGTAGAGCCGTTCCTCATTTTATGCAAAGTTATGTTTATAAATCTTAACGGAACCAATGCTTTTGCTGAATACGAGCTATCGCTTGTTAAACACTTTTAATGGAAACATAACAAGCTGACTTAGTGAGAGATAAATCATTTATAATTTTAGTATGAATTCTTATCGACGGACCAATCAGCGTAGTGATCCTAACTTTTGCGCCAGGAGTCGTCGGTTCGATCCCCACACAAAGCAAACATTTATATCACGAATATTTGTGTTTAAGTGTTAAATATGTATTAAAGTAATACATTTGTTATTCCTATGTTGTCTGATGCCTTGTGACTTGTGTTACAAGTGCTCTAAGCGACTTATTTTGGAGTTAGGACAATGTATGAAATCACATAAATAATACATACATATATGACTACAATATTTGTTCGTACTCTTGTATTCCCATACATCTGCGGCACTTCGGTAAAATAAACGATAGTTAATGAAATTGACATGTCTGATTGATGATCGAAATGTCTGTTTCTGATTCCATAATATTGGCTATCCCCATTTCGGGATTGCAGACATGCGATGTTGACTGATGTACATAAATAACCAACGGAAATGCTGGTAAAATACAATGGTAGTTATTAGAATTTATTTATAGTCGACGGGCCTGATGGGGCATTTAATATTATTCCTATCTTGTGTGCCAAGGGTCGTGCGGTTGCTCTTTAACCAGGACAAAAAAGATATAATGAATATTTTTATTTCTTCTATGTCTAGGTTTAAGTATGAATTTAAGTAAATGAAGTGCTTTAACCAACTTATATTTGGGTCATGCATTAATTTCAAGAACAGACCTAATATTATAGACCTAGTGCTGATTGTGGATGGGCCCGATGGCGCAGATGGTAGTGATCCCTATCGTATGCGCAATGGGTCATGAGTTCGATCCCCACCCAGGACAAACATTTTTATGATGTTATTTGTGTTTGGTTTAGGTGTTACAAATATGTATTTGAGTAATTATGTTTGTGATTTTTCTGTAGACTGATGTCCGTAACACAGGTGCTTTAAGTGACTTTTTTTGAATCTTAGAGTCAGGTCAATGTGTTAATATGTGAAAAGATTACCTATTTCTGCTCCGCCCGTATTAGTCGTAACGTGATGTTATATAGCTTATAACCTTCTTTGATAAATGGGCTACATTACACTGAAATAGTTTTCAAATAAAAGCTGTAGCACCCGAGCGCAGTCGACGGAACTCTTTATAATATTTGTATAGATTAAATGTTCTAATTCTGAAAAATAACATAATCAAAATAGTCCTTTTTTGTCTTAAATGAGAACCGTCTACGCAAATCTTTCATCATATCAGCGAGAGGACATCCACAGATGTTTATAGGCCTCTCCAAAATACTTCCAATTGAATCCACTGTCAGGTTTTTTGATGGTTTCACGACGCCATTGCCAATTCCCGCCTTGTTGCGTTAGAGCTATTATATTTTGGATGACTATACCGTTATCGGTCGGTTCCATCCTTTAGTCATACTTTAATAAAAGTATATATTATTGAGAATATCAAAATAGACCATAAATTGTTTTTCTAAAAAACGCAAAGTACCTAATATCTTGTGTATCACGCTTCTTACAATATACCTATGTCATTATATTATCATAACTACACTAATTACACATTTATCTTACCTGAAAATACAAAGCAACGACATCTAAAGTAAAATTTTATCGTCTCTTGAATTATATCCTTTATTTTAAGATTTTATAATATCAAAATACTGAAATCGACCTAATCCGCAAAAAAATCACGTGATACTCTCTGATGCACCCCGCTATCTCCATTCAAATCTTTGTAAATTTCGTATAATTAAATGTGATTTAATTGAATATGTATCACTATCTAGTGTGAAGATAAAATTTAAAAAACGATTTACACGAAGGCGTCTTTATTATAGCCACCGGTTTCTGGATTTTTTTAACGGTTTACTTTAGCGTGTACTGTCGAGCGAACGTAATAGCTTATAGTTTTAAAACACCAACAAAACGGAATGTTTTGGGGATTTAATGAAATGTCTCACATTTGTAGACAGCTTTTTATAACAAGCTTACAATAACTTCTTGAGACAAGTTTCTCGCGTTAATATTGTTAGATTTTGAATAGACATTCGAAAAGTAAAAAAAAAGGAATAATTAGCATACCAACAAGCTTACTTGGGACCATTTTTTCAAAAATAGATAAATAGAGCAAACTTTACTTGCAGTTAATCTATATTTGTTACTTTTATATAACTTTATTGACAGATGGCGGTATATAAATCTGAGACAGTGTAGCTCAAATCCGGAAAATCAAAAATTGGGGATGGGCAGCAGTATCCCTGACGCTTAAGCTGTGCGTTGCGATTGCCAACACGCTTGCCCAGCGCGGCAATTGTGGGCAAAATTCCAACTTTTTTGGAGTGGCCTATGTCCAGTAGTGAACTTCCGCAGCCTATAATGATGATGAACCACGTTTTTGTGAAATCTATTCCCAGCTTTGTATCGGGAACAACTATATTTTTTACAACAACAACATATTTTGAATTGATATCGTCTTAGTGACATCACTTAGTATTACGTATTGTTTACGAATGATATTTTAAATCGGATTCTATATATGGACAAGACTATTATATTCATCACATTTTTAATAATCAAATGAATTAGCTGAGATGCTCCTCCCTTAACACAATCCTGGACATGCAGAAAGCAGAATCCATGGAGAAAGCAATCTACTGACAAGTACTTGCATCCATCTAGCAAGCAAACATTTTTAGCCAGCTAGAATGTCTCATAGCAACCATAATTTTCATACCGACATTCCGCCCGGGCCCGACAGAGCATTGCGAGTAGCCGAGGCATAATTTCGGTGTCGTTGACTCTTATCAGATGGTGTTACTTGTGTAACGAGACACTTATTAGTTTTGGCAAGTGTAGTGTCATATTTATTTATCAGGCTATTGTTCCCTTATGTGTGTTGTCAAATGTTCTGTGAATTGTTGATCGTCATTTGGCATTTGTTGTGATGTCTGTGAATATAACCTTAATTTTAATTCGAAATAAGAAAAGTTGATTATATTATTAAGACAGAGGATAAACAAAAAACGCTTTTTCACTGCTTTAAAGCTATGGAGAGGGCAATGCTCGGAATCTTTTTGCGCGATCCGTAAATAAGCCAAAGTTACTGGCATAGCACTTAGATCAGAACCGATAGCGGATCTGGCTAAATCCGTAGGTTCGCGCTTGATACAGCCGGCCTTATTAGAAAACTCATGGGGGACCTCATATCTGTGTTAAGGTGACAATACTGATTTTATTAACTAATATTAATGTATGATTGTTTGTTACTCTTTTATGCCAAAACTATTGATTAATGGGCATGAACTGTAATGTAATACACAATAATATAATATATGTCATAATACTGCCAGCGACTTTATTTAAGAATAAACTATTGCTAAAGATCTTAGAAGACGCAGCACAAAGGCGTGTTGACAAATATTATTATGTGAGTGTTAGTGAACATGTATGTACATACATTGTATGCGGATGTATGTTTGTTCCTCCATCTCACGGCTGAACGGATCTGAATGAAATTTAACCTAAAATTTGATAACTGTCGAAAAGAGCACATAGGCTATTTTTATGCCAGAAAACGATTGACCCTGTTGGAGAGATATAGATATAACTAAGAATTCTCGAGGACATCTGTGTATAGTTAATTCCACTCAGGACAGGACAGAGCGGGCGGGAATCTAGAATGAAATAAATGTTTAAAACTTAAAAACGTTAAATGATCAATATTTTATGTATAGGTATTAATGCTTTTAATACTGATTAATTACAATATTACGCAGACCGACGAGTCTGATGACTTTATGGGGTTATAAAAGTCATTTGACGGGCGCAGTGTGTTAAATTTACGAGTAAGTAGTATAATTGTGATTCCTCTGTTGCCTGATTTCCGTAACACAAATGTTTTAAGCGTCGAATCAGGTCAATGTATGAGGTGTTGTGGGAATTTATTTATTTATTCATTTGAAAAAATTAACAAATAGTGTCAGTAAGTAACATAGATCAAGACTAGCTGGTCGGCACCAGACGGGCCTTAAGGTTTCGTTACTACGAGGGTATTGAAGTCTCCCGGTATAGAAAACATGCAGGGTTAAGGCCCGCCTGAAACCTGAGACAAGTTGAATTCTCTCTATTAAGTCTCATTCTAAAACTAAGTTTACAGCAGGTTTTAAGGTCATAGAAATGTAGTACCACTAGTAAATGTACCACTGCGTCCTGAGAACACGCGAAGTAAACAACGTAACTAGGTCACTCCAGGTTTCTTCCAAGACCTTTTATTGCATTAATATCAAAGTCTTGGCTGTCTTATATACAGATACTTACATTTTATGCTGCATGAAAAACGTGAGAGAGAAGAGTGCTTCATTTTCCTAGCTCCATTCAACGCGGCTCAAAGAAATCTTTTGAACAATAATTCTATTGTTGGATTTCTTATTGCTCATTGCGTTTGCTTATCCTACTTTCGTGGGAATATTATTAAAATAAACAATTTAAAAAAAACAACGTCCGTAAAATGCAATTAATTGTACTTGTATTTTACGGATGCAGGAAGAAGCAATATTTGTGGGTTAAACTTAGACCTGATTAGATTTTATGAAGAATATTTTTAATTTAGCCAACGTATTTTGTTCGAAGTCTACTCCTACCAACTCTTCCTAATCTAATTCTACTTTCATCCAATATGCCCAAACCACTTATTTTTTTATATTTGGAACGTCACCTTTGTCACTCTTGAAAACTCAAACTTGAAAAATAGAAACATCTAAATAAAATTTATAAAAAAAAACAAAATATATAGATTTTAATTTTAAAGCATTGTGAGACAGTATTTTTTGCTGTTTCTTTTCTAATTTCCTATGCAATTCTTTGACATTACAAAATTTTAACAACTTTATTAAAAAGGCGGTATTTTTGTTTGTATTTGTTTAAATTAATGTATTGTTATTGTTAGTCCTGACATAGTCTTAGTTACCACTGGTTAAAATTTAAACAATCCGTGTTTTAAAGCCATTAAAATAGTGTCTTCACTGCAGCTTTTCATTGATAGAAAAATTGATAAATTGAGTAACAAATAATGTCATAAAAACTAATTCTCTGACAACTTCAAATCACGTTGTGACCATACAATATTGCGTTCAATGCACGCGTGCGGCGCGAGCCACCGATTCTATTATGCTGTATACTCGTATCACTACAATCGGGGTTCGTGGAACAGCTGATGCCACCCATATCCAATTAGGTTGTTTGACGTCCACGCTATGACGTTATCGTTGATGATATAGATCACACCACATACCTGTGTAGTGCTGACTAGACTAGAAACCTTGCGTTACTTGTTTAACTTCTCTAAATAGAAATATCAACAGGTGGGTTTCAGAATGAACATGGAGAAGATAAAAGTAATTTTGTACCTACCCTAGTTTAGTTGAGAGCTCGCTCCTTGAAGTTGTTGACTTGTGTATCTAGGGCAAATAGTAAAATTAGGTAAGTCCAGATTTTATGGGTAGCCATAATGAGTCAAAAAAGGCGTGATTGGCTGTTCGTAGAGGTGTGTTGGTTCCAACACTGACACATGGTAGTGAATTGTGGGTATGTCAGATAAAGCACGCGAGTTGAATAAATGCTGAAGAAATGAGAGCACTTTGAAGTATGTATGGTGTGAGTTTGAGAGATAGATTAAAGAATAGTGTTATAGGAGTTCTATGTGGTGTTGTGACAACAATAATAAATATGGGGCACAGATGTGATGTATGTAGATAAGTCCCTCTTCAAGAAAGAGGTCAATCGCTGAATCCAATTTGGCTGGGCAATGTTCATGTCTCTAGTCGAATGTTTTTGAACAATGTATATTATTCTTACCATTTGCCTTCTAAGCCCACTCAAAATAGCCCAACGAGCTATGGAGAGGGCAATGCTTAGAGTCTCTTTGCGCGATCGAATCAGGAATGAGGAGATTAGTAACTGAACCGAGGTTACCGACATAGACTGGCGGATTAGTGGATTAGTAGCAATGGGTAGGGCACTTGGTACGCAGAACATCGGTTCTGCGTAGACAGAACGGCCATCGGGCCGTACCGTATGGAGTCGTAAGGTTTTGGGACGCCACGTACCGATGATGGACAGATGATCTGACTACCACATACAACCGGTCCTATTGGAAATTACTTGAGGTGGTCTATATCCAGGTCTATAGCAGTGGATGTTTTGTCTGATATGATGATGATGACATGATAAAATAGAAATATGATTAATTACATATTGTGAAACTCATTTTCTTACAGATTGTAACCATTTCGATGTTTCCTTTTTAAAAATCAAATTTTCTTGAATATTTAAATACCGAAATCGGTTAATCGAATGCTATTAAAGCGAAAAACAAATGATTTTTTGTTGGACTTCAACCAGATGGACAAAAATCGTACGCGTATTTGATCTTTGAAGTAAAGGTATTTTAGAGATTTTAAACGATCGCGGCAATGAGCCATCGAGTATATGACATTTAACTCGATTTTAAAACATTGGTAGAAACGTTTTCAAATCTGTGAAATTCAAGCAAATGTCCTTGATTTTGAATAGGATAGGATAGCCATATAAAATTTACTGATGTTGGAGCGGTTGGTTGAAATCATAGTAGGTTTGCAGGTAGTCCCAAACAAAGAATTTTTAAATCACCAATCTGGATTCAGCTTTATGTGGTCAGTTGGTGGTGAATTGCCTCAACTAAAAGGACATTTTCATAAAAAATTAACATTCAAAAATCGCGATCACAAATTTAACTTAATATTAAACTTATATAATGTCATTAAATCATATTCAATGTATTATTACCATATCATTATCACCATCACCATATAAGCTGTAAGACGTCCAATGCTGAACATAATCTTTCTCAAGTGATTTCCAATAGGACCGGGTGGGCTAAACCCGGAAATGATAATTGTATTATATAATTGTTTATTCATTACGCGGAGTGTACCACACACCACCTATCCTTGATATTAGGATAATCCGTATTGGGGAAATTGACGTGACAACCAATTAGTTCTATCCGTTTTGCCTCAGCAATAATTGTCAATAACTCAATAACGTAATAACGTAATGGATTAGCGTAAACACATTATATTAGTTAGAAACTAAGTTAATGAAAAATAATAATAATAATACTCTTCGAACAAAAATTTGTTAATAAAACTTTTTTTAATAAGTCTGTTTGACTAACTAGCATTTGGACCGCTTGATAGTAAGCGTCACCGCAGCCCATAAACGCTCGTAATATCACAAGTATATCACTAGCGCTTAGCCAACCTTTTTTGGCTTTAAAGTATAATGTTACATCCCTAAGTTCACTGCCCCTCACAAACCGGAACACAGCAATGCGAACAATGCTATTGGGCGGTAGAAATAAGTGAGAGTGAGACCGCCTTTTGTAAAAGTCTACTTTATGTAAAGTATGGCCAAACTATAGCCAATTGGAGCGGCGACTGTCGGAAAACACCTAACTGTCGTTGTTAATAACAACATTTTGGTAACCTTGCCTGTATTTAAAACAAACTGTCTAACTATATTAATACTAGCAGTCCCGGCTAACGTTGTACTGCCAATTAAATTATATAAAATTACTAAAATGACTGCAAAAATAGAGGTTTTTGATAGAAGGGTGAAAGTTTAGTGTTTTATGTATTTTTGAAAAAAAAATATCAAAAAGTTAAAGTGGAAATTAGGTTGAACACCCCTTATCATTTAGAGGTTGGAAAAATAGATAGTAGCCGATTCTCAGACTTACTGAATATGCATAACAAATTAATAAAAATCGGTCTAGTCGTTTCGGAGGAGTATGGTAACGAACATTGTAACACGAGATTTTTAAATATTAGAAAATAGATGATAGAAGAAGATTGGTAGAATAACTTAGACATAATATTTATCCTTTGTGTAATTATTATACATCAACTAACACATTTGTGTTAGCCATAAGGTACCGGCTGAAGTCGATGTCGGTATATCCATCCAAAACGGCATAGCTTAGATGCAACAGCGCGGGGATGGACAGCAATCCCGCTGCGAATCTAAGCTTTGCGATTGCCATCCCGTCAGCTCAGAGTGGTAGTTTTGAGCAAAATTACTCTTTAGGGGGGCCTATGTCCAGCAGTGGACTTTATACGACTGGTTTGATAATGATTTATGATGATGACATTTATGTCTTGTTGCAAATTTGATACGTTGTCGTCAGTCATCATTTGCTTTGATGTCATAGTGTTATTAAGACCGGTGTAGGAGCAGAGAATGTCAGACAAAGACCCGTTTTATAAAAATATTTCCATTAAGTCCATATTTTTTTTATTTGTTAAAACTAAACATACATTTCGTAACCTGACTTACCTACTAATTACTGATGATTCTGCACATGAAACACGCTAGTCTTTTAAATATCCGTAAATGCATCCAAACAATGAATATCCCACGTTAAAATTTACTATTAGAGGATACTGATAAACTTTCCTGCAAATTGCTGAAATACACATAAATAAAAGAAGAGCAGTACTAGAATGAAAGAAGCAAGGTAAATTACTAAATCAGTGACTAATCAAAATAATTAAACTCCTTTCGACATAGTTTCAAGGCCAATATCGCAGTAGGTACTGTCAGATAACGATGGCACAATTAGCCCTACAGAATTGATGAGACAAGAAACACTTTGATAAAATTTGGCGTTGCAAAGCTTGTAATTAAACTTACACAATTTCTTATTTTTGATAATGGATGCCGTAATGTAATTAAACAGATGAAGATGATGAAAAAAAGTTAAATAAATCAGGTTGTTAAGCCGTTAAAACTATTAGAATTAGAAAATCACTGTTAGAAAAACATTTTTCAACATTTATTAAAAACATCTTTGAATACCTATTTTTTTAACATCAGCTATAGTCTTAAAACTTTTGAGCAACTGTAGATTAACAAACTTCTTACTATTTTAACTAAATCTAGTTTAATGTATCCCATTACTATCTTTAACATTGAGTTACTTGTTTCTATATCAAGAAAACGAGTTGTACTTACTACTCATTCTATGTACACTTGTTAGTTTGTTATAATTGAAGTTAATCTCTTTGCCCGCTACAAGTATGGCGGTGCTTGGCAATTAGGTTTGAGAAGTGTATGGAACATGACATGCCTGTTATACCGTTGATCAAATTGGTTGAAGTTTTTATCAGAAAGCGTTTTCCTTTTTTCTGCACTAGATACCGCCTTTTTATACATCGATATAAAACTATGATACCCTTGGTTATTGCGTAAACCGATGCTTCTTTCCAATACCAAAGCGCCGCAGCGATTTCTTGACTGGAACATAAGAGATGGCATTGTTATTTATTGGATGTTGTTTGAATGAATGTACGGGTAATCGTTTTGTATCCGTGAGAAGTTGCATGACGTAAAGTGTTATTATTCTAGACAATATAGAATTGTATTGGCTTCGTCGATAGCTGTAGAGGCAGAGACTTCGCCTTTAACTGAAAAGACCTGAGTTTAAAATGTAGCAAAGACTTTTTACTTTAGTGTTCCTCTGCATTATAAGATTAGTTCGGTATTTTTCTTTCTTTCTAGTACAATGAATCAAGTAACGTTAATTTCAGCTAGCCCGCAACTTATATTTGGTATAAGTATTATGGTTAATGTGGTATCTTGATGAACAAGCTTTATTACTGTAATAGTCTTAACGTAAAATACCCCAGAGTTTTCCTAGAAACGAGGATTATGGTGCATAATTGACACGCTGAACAGGCACGGTCATTGGTGTATAGGGCAATTTTTAATTTCAAGGGGGGGGGGGGATATTTTCGATATACCGCCATCTGTCGGACCCGGTACCACAATCGCCTCTTACATCGCTAGGGAGGGTGGGAGCTGGTGAGTGGTACGATTCCACTTAGTACTGGCTAAGTAAATTTGAGGAAACACATAACCTCATACAAAGGTTGTCTGAATTGGTACCTTACTCTCATCTATTTCTACCACCACTCTAAATAACTGTATTTGCGTTGCTGTGTTGTTGAAGGGTGAGAGATGCGGTGTCGTTATTGGGTAATGTGACATAGTATTTTCAAATCAGAAGGTTGGCAAGTTGGCAGCGTGCGAGCGATATCCTTGTGATATTCACGAGCGACTAGAGGCTGCTTTGACGCTTACTACCACGTGGATTGTGTGTCACCTGGTAAAAAAAATACTATCTTCCATCCTTACAAACTTTCGCGTTCATAATATTAGTGGCATTTTCCTTCAAGCATTAACATAAATGTCTAATGTCAGAACTAGTTACCTAACAAAAGAACGGTGTCATGGTCATCGGTCAGTAGAGGTTAATTGCCTGTCTTTTATTTCTTTTATGTATCGCCTCCAACAAAGTAAGGACTCATGCATCATCATAATGACACATTCAAAAATCTCTTTAGGTGTTCAATTAGGCTTATCAATGGCATTTTGCGATCAGCAAAAAATATTATATATATATATTCAATATTATTTATATATATTTAACTAGCTGTGCCCGCGACTTCGTCCGCGTGGAATAGTTTTTTTGGGTACCATACCTCTTTACATTAACTTATATAAACTTTGAATGTCATGTTTATTTATATAGAATCAATGGCCTAAAAAATGAGTTTCAAGTTTCTAGCTCTATAAATAGCGATACTTCCATACAATTTTTCATTCCCCTTTTCAACTACTTACAACCCTTATTTCGAATTCAAAAATAACCTATGTCCTTTCTCAGGGTCTCAAGATTGTCTGTGTCAAATTTTATCAAAATCGGTTGAGAGGTTTAAGCGGGAAAGCGTAACAGACAGACAGACAGATAGAGTTACTTTCGCATTTATAATATTATTAGGGATTAAGTAAAAGCTGAAATCGAAGTTTAATATTCCCGTGACCAATGACCCTAATGGGTTGTTGGGTACCGGCAGAGTAGTATAGTAGCTTCCTCTACAGCAGGTGTTGTAAGAGGCGACTAAGTTACTAGAACCGACAGATGGCGGTATATCCATCCGAAACAGTGCCGCTTAAATGACAGGGCGGGAATAGGCAACAGCAGCCCCGTCGCAAAAGCTACGCTCTGTAAATTACTCCTTTCTTGGAGAGGCCTATTTCCAATAGTAGACTTCTAATAGCTGATATGACGATGAATGACTCTGATGACCTGATGTTAACTTTTGCGTTTCAAATATGTATTTAATTATAATTGTGACTGTTCTGTTGTCTGTAACAGAAGTGTTTGAACTTACATCGGGGCCAGGTCAATGTATGAGATGTTGTGTGAACAGTATTTGTTATTTAGGACCTCGATTACAATTCAAATGCAATGGCTTAGCAGGTTCGATGGACAGTTAGAAGACGTTGGTGGCCTAACAAATAGGCATTATAATAATTTGCAACGGCCGGCGGACGCACGCGCCGAAATGTTATAACCCAGCAAATTATATAACTAACAATGGGGTCTGTTACATTACTCTGCCTTGAACCATGAATTGATCACGTTCACGAACAATACGGTAAATACAGCTTCATTGTGTTCCTTCTTCATTGAATGACAGCGGAATCGAATGTCTACCTTTTATAAGGTTATGAAAAAATATTATCTGCTTAATAAGGGACGGCGTTATGGCGTTGTCGTTTAGTGTTTGAATCGGGCGTGGCGAGTTCAATTCCCGGCTAATAAATTAGATTTTTTTATAGTTGAGTTCGAGTGATGCCGGAAGACAGTCCAGAATATTATTTGATGCCTTGATTAGATGTGTTATTTTATGTTGATTATCTTCACTAGATTTGACGGGCCCGATGGCGCAGGTGGTCGTGATCCTATCTTGTGAGCCAAGGGTCATAGGTTCGAGCTCTAGGACACGGCAAATATTATGATGATATTTGTAATTTGTCTGTGCCTGGGCGTTTATTATTAAATCCGTGATTCTTTTGTTGTCCTACGTCCGTAACGTCTTTAAGCGACTTATCTCAGAGTCAGGTCAATATATCAGATGTTGTTTGAATCTTATTGAATATAATCTAGACGCTAGTCATTTTAAATATGTAATGGTATACATCAGTTATTTCATTAAATAATTCGTCCGTGACCGCAAATAAAATAAATATACAATATTTTAAGCTGAGAGCAACAATACAGGACCGAAGTGAACACAAAAATAAGATCTGAACGTAAATACAACGAACAGTATATATATGTCTGTGTATCGGTAACACATATGCGTCATTTATCCCCGTACATTTTCTGTAATGGAAGGTACATTTTCCTTAAGCTTTTTTTTTCCGAATGAAATATACAGTAGATAGCAGTAAGTGTGTAATATTCTTCAAATACGAAAATTCTTGGGGGACAGGTGTGGTCCTAAACGAAATTTATGAGGGTTCCCAATACCACCCGCTCGATGGACGTTCCTGTTTTATTTTCATACGATTTATGTAACGACAATGTATGCAAAAATGGCGCTTTATGAATCTCTGGTATCGATTTCCCTGTCCGCACGCTATCTTTCATTAGTCCTTCGAAACTTATTTCGTATTCCTCGAAAACTTTTGTTGGTACAAATATACACATTATTTATACACGATGCTGTCAGTTCGTAAACAATGCAACAGTCGGTAATAACCGTGCTGGCTTGCAAAGGGAATGGAATCAGAATTGCTAGCTCGATAATACTTTTTTATGATTGCATCGCACTGATGTATCATTCAATAGACATGGACGTTAGCTAACTTTTCGATAGACTAGATAGGAGAATCACTTTTCTAGTTTCTTGTTTGGATATTCAACCGAGTGTAGTGTATACAAAATTCTGGCTCTTCGATGTTTTTTTTATTGGACCAGAACGACAAACAAGCAAACAGTCCTTATTATAGATAAAATAAAATTAATCACATGGTGCACCTTTACAATAAAAAAAAAACACGGGCTTTAACGCAATAAATACTTACATACATACATCAGCTGGGGTAGGTAGAGACTATGGATCTCCACTTATTACGATCTTGACATACCTCTCTCGATCTTCTTACTCGCATTAGTCCTTTCATACACATTCATTAATTCTCGGTACTTCTAACACGTCCATTAATTCTTGTTACTTCTGACCTAGCCCTATTAAATGCCTGTTCTACCTTATTAAGATATGTTCGCCTAGGTCGTCCTATACCATGTGCAGTCATTCTACTTTCATTCATCCTTTCTACATGTCCATACAATCGTAACATTTTTTTCTCTAATAGTAGCCTATAAGTAAAGCCTCTGCTAGTGAAAGTTCCGTTAAAATCGTCGTCCAACTGTTAGAGATTAGCCGGAACAAACAGACAGAAAAACAAACATTTCTAAAATTGATTCTTTACATAAGTACATTGTATACTTTCATATGCATTTAGTAAAAAGCGGTTAATTATTACGGGAGTTCAGTTATGATCGAATAGTATGTAATATTGTTCAATATATTTATTAATGTCACGGGCTATTAGTCGCGTCGCCTCGACGAGTGCCATCGTGCCGAGAGCCGCAATTTCACTGCACTCGAATTGAACCAACCAGAAGTGTAGACCAATTAGGAGAGACAAATTCCAATTTATTATTCGGCTTCAGTACAATTCGATTGGATAACTAACAGCCTGCATACCGATTGACAATTACATATAGATATATATAGCGTTAATGAATGGAAGCCGCGATAACCGCATCAATAATATTGCCCCAAGGAATCCATATAAGTGTCCAATACATAATCAGGTTCGTGGCGTTCCTCAGTGCTATCGTATGCCATGGAATTTCCGTACTTTCCATTTAATAGAGACCCAACAATCTGTTTCACTATTTCAAAGTCACAATTATCGAGTCTTCGTCGTTTTGCCCGGTCATTATTTGGCTCATTCTTTCGATTGAAAGAGTAAATAGAATTTATAGGTGTATCTATTTCAAGAGGCAAGTGCGAACCGTATAATGGCCGGATATTATGTACAGTTACGTACAATAAATAACTTCTCGGATAATTTGTTAATTGATAGCCATAATCCTTAGAGGTGTCAGCAAGCGCCGCGGTCGGCCTATAAACTGTCTTGACGTTAGTTAAGACCGTTCCATACGAATGATCATATTAGCCATTGAAAGTCCTCTGTTGGATATAGGCCTCCAAGACGGGGGGAATTTCGCCCATAATTGCCGTACTGGGCAAGCGTGTTGGCAATCGCAGAGCGTAAATTTCATAACGGGGATGCTGTTGCCCATTCCCGCCCTGTGCATTTGAGTTACGTTGTTTCGGGTGGATATACCGCCGTCTGTCGGTATAGGTACCTTAGTCAACTCTTACGACAGCTGGTCCACGTCCACACGAATGTTATGCTATAATCCATAACTTTCATAATTTTGCATCATCATTTCAAGCATTGGAAGTCCACTGCAGCACATAGGCCTCCCCAAGAAAGTGGATAGTTTCCCCATAATTGCCGCGCTGGGCAAGCGTGCAATAGCAGAGCGCAGCTTGGGGATGCTGCTGCGCATCCCAACTCTATGCATTTGGGCTACACTGTCTAGTATGGATATACCGTCATCTGTCGGTTCTGGTACCTTAGTTGCCTCTTACGATACCTGGTGCAGAGGGAGCTACTATTCTACTCTGCCGGTACATCACAGACACTCTGGCGTGCACCATTTAAGGCAGTTTTGCTTGATTTTCACTTCGAAGTCTTGTCTTTCGACTAAAATTATTCAGATAATCTAGATCGATCTGATAATGGTACGTTTAGGTAAATTGCTGGCTGTTGCATAGCGAGCGTGATACGGTGAAACGGATAAATAGTTTGTACCGGAAATGTTATCTGGGTCAATAATAGGTGGCTGCTGTGTGAAACAGCAAACAACAAATCTCGTACAACGAGCGTGTTACTGACACGTTTACTGTATATCATAGTGAAGGTATGTTTTGACAAATGGAGAAACAAGAACTGATGTAATCAGTGTACGATCTGGCAAAGGTGTAATTAGAACGGCTGACTAAGCAAAATCTATGGGAGCGCTCTGTGACCCTTAGCAGATTTAAGAGCCATTGTGGAGACTTCTTTATTGCCCGCCGCGATTTAAAGTAATGGTTGGTGTTCGTTTCGGAGTCATCGAAACTCGCTCTCGACTCGATAACTTGGTGAATTTATCAGTCAGAAAATTGAATGTCAAACCGTTCGACAGTAAATTATGCTCGATGCCTTCGAGTGTTAATTTAGTTAGTGAAATGTATTACCGTGTGGGACATTGAGGAATGCGGCCTTTAAACTTTTGTATCGTGGTGATTGGTAAGGATGGTGTTTACCATATTTTTTGTTGATTCCATTACGCGTCGCCGTTTCCAATTAGTTATCTCCGATGTTAGATCAAATTACGTCTGGTATCGGAGGCCTTGTTGGTCCCGTTAAATTGCATCACAATAGGTAGGCTGTGGCAAAAACTCGCCAGTCATCCACCTCCCGCATCAGTATTCAGGGGACGGATACAATGATCTGCAGCGACGCTAGTGGGAGAAAACCTTGTATCGCTTTCTTTATCTACGTCTAGACTTGTTTTTACTTTATTCCTCGTTCACAGTAAATCTGATGGAAGTTATAAATGGGCCCCATATAAATATAAGTTTTGTAATTTGATAGAATAGATTTTAATCTTAAAAATTTTATAATAATCAAATAGATTTTACCTTTAAATATTATTTCTAAGTTAATATTGACATCGTAGTTGTACTTTCATTTGATCCAAACGCGTCCATATAAAATTTGTATATTTTCAAAGTTAGACTAGATATACTACTATTTATTACCGACTGCTACGCATGACTTGGTAGAATAGTACCTCCCACTGCACCAGGTGTATTCATCTGATAGATGGCGGTATTTCTATTTGAAGTAGTGCAGCTCGAAATCACAAGGCGAGGATGGGCAGCAGCATCCTCGTCGCGAAAGCTGCGCTTTGCGATTGTCAAGACACTTGCCGAGCACGGCAATTATGGGCACAAACCCTGCTTTCTTGGAGAGGCTTATTTCCAGCGGTGGACTTCCAATAGTTGGTATGATAAGAATGATGATGATGATTTATTACGAAAATAACTTAGGTATTACTGTATGAATAAGATGTCGTGCAAAAAAAAGTCCTTAATATACTCAAACAAACAAAATTAAATGACACTCAGGAAATGTTCTTTTTGTTTAAATTGTTATTTCAAAGCAAATATATTTGTATTGCCTCGGCGTAAAAATACAATTGCATTTTTATAAGTTAAGGCAATATAACGTCACAAAACGGATGTTATCATTCCGTGAATGGCATTGTGTATTTGTCAACAGCAAAAGACAAACTTTATGTCATTGCAATTTTGGTGCAAATATGGTTTTGAAACATCGTTGTAACTGTGAGAAAAATGTATGTGGAGTTCTTGGAACAGAGCGGTCGACTCCATAAATGTGTGTGACTCTGTGTCATAAGTTGACATGTCATGAGAACATTTAACGTGGAATTAGAATGATAAACAAGCGTATAGTAAGTGTCGTTGTATTCTACGCCACCATTACCATCTATACACCAGTTCACCATTAGTTTTTCTCACAGGTTCTTTTCTGGTAGCTCGCGTAAAGAACCTGCTATAAACTTGCTATAAGACGCGCATGGTGCATATATTATGCGCATATATTTGTTTAAATACCAACACTGGTTGTCTGTGTCATCGGTCATTTGTGTAAAATTCTGATTAGCCAATTGATTTTTTTTGACTATTTAAAAGTGCCTATCACCATCATCATCATCATCACATCAGCCAGTAGAAGTCCACTGCTGGACATAGGCCTTCCCAAGAAAGGAATTTTGCCCATAATGGCGGCTTTGGGCAAGCGTGTTGGCATTCGCAGATCCCAGCTTTCGCGACGAGGATGCTGCTGCCCATCCCCGCCCTGAGCACATGAGTTAAACTGTATCGGATGGATAAACCGCCATTTGTCGGTTCTGGTACCTTAGTCGCATCTTACGACACGATATATTTGACTTTGACCTTAGACCCTCGTGTTACCCCGAAGATATCATTAGTGCACCTCAAACTTTATGATATTACGATGTTATGTCACATAATCCAGTTTTAAATAGAATTTTAATTCTTATTCTTTATTATTTACTCGAGGACTGCCGTTTAGCGGTATACCTACCCACCTCTGCCCAAATTGAGTTCAAACTTAATTGAAATTTTGACATGAGTTGCTAGGTGTAGGTACCATAAGTACTGCATATATGTTTGTTCCAGAAATTATAAAATGTGTTGAACAATTGAGGAACCTTTTCAAATACTTACTACAAACGTAGTTACTTTAAGTAACTAATGCAACATCTGTTTATGGAGCAATAGTACGGGTATTTGTTGAATAGAACGAGTTTAGATAAGGTTTGGCGCCGATTTCAAAGGAAATTGTATGAATAAATTTAATGGTATGTTTGATTTGGTATCGGATGTAGTTGTAACGGATTATTTGTCGTTTTATTAAGGCTTTTTTAAATTATTAGTATTATATAAAACTAGCTGTGCTCGCGACTTCGTAGGCGTGGAATAGTTTTTTTGGGTACCATACCTCTTTACCTTAACTTATATAAACTTTGAATGCCATGTTTATTAAATATAGAATAGAATTAATGGACTGAAAAATAAGTTTCAAGTTTCTAGCTCTAAAAAATAGCTATACTTCCATACAACTTTTCCACTTTTGACCCCTTACAACCCTTACTTCAATTAAATAATTGAGAGGTTTAAGCGGGAAAGTATAACAGACAGACAGAGTTAGTTTCGCATTTAAAATATTAGTAAGGATAATATATACAATTGATGTAATTGTTATTTTTATATTATTATTTTGTATATTTGTTTTAGTGTGCCAGATTTCATTTATCTACATTAATATGTGAAGCGAAAAAATTACCCCTTTTTAAATAACTGTGCTAAAGGGTGGAGAAGAAATATATAAAGCTGATTTTTATGCAAAATGCACTAGAAATACATAAATTAATTAAAGTACACACATTGATGTATGATCGACACATCGACCTATTTAAATGAAGTAGGTAAACATGAATTGTCTATTGAATGTCAAGCAAATGATGAAATAGTTATTACAAAATTTACTAAATTCAGGTTGGATTTCGATCACTGCAACCACTTGTATGGCAACCACGCATATGGTAGTGATCCTGTCTTGTGCGCCAAAGGTCGTGGGTTCGATTCCTACCCAGGACAAATATTCTCATGATAGTATTTATGTTTGTTCTATGTCTGGGTGTTGAGGTTAAATTAAAAGCTATTGTATTCATGGTTGCACACACGGTAAACACGGTAGTAAAGTAGTATATTTGTAATACCACTGTTGCAAAATTTTTGGTAGGATTTGCAACTAGCTACATATTTTGTTAATCTGATTCTATCGAAAAAGTTGACGTAGAATTATAAATAATCGGTCATTAAAAAAATTTACAAAAAATAAATAATCATTCATCTGGTTAGCAATTAGTAAAAAAAAAGTTTTTTTTCTAAACAAGTTTCAGTTTCCCAAATAGAACGTTAAAAAGAAAACCGTAAAGTTCAATAATTAGTTGAGTTAACAAATAGGTGACGTTGTGTCCCAATATCTTTAATATAATATGCTCTAATGAGCGGCTTTAATTAACGATAACGCGTTACAACAAAAAGTTAACTTCAACTAGGCGTTAGGGTTGGCAACCCATAATGGACTTGGCATGTATATTATTATATATATACATATTACCGAGTTTATCGTAAACTCAGTTTCATAAAACATTTTACATTATAACGGTATGAAATTGCATTAAATATGTATACGAATAATAGGATCAGATGAAATTAATCTGCTTAAACTCATTATGTTTACCTTTTAATTCTTTAGTTACATAATTAATTATTAGGTGAGGTACTGGTAGCCGTGAGGTACCGGAAAAGTTGAATAGTACCTATCCCTGTACCAGGTGTTGTAAGAAGCGACTGAGGTTCTATAACAAACAGATGGCGATATATCCATCCAAACAGTGAAAGCGGCTCTATGCGTATTGTTCGCATGTCCAGTGCAGTAATTATGGTTAAAATTCCCCATTGCTTGAGCAGGTCTATGTCCAGCAGTGGACTTCCAATAGCTGATGATAATGATTAGGTAAAGTAGCTACACTATTATTTTAATTAAATAGTTAGAGTATATATAGAATATTATAGAAAACATATCATATTTATTGTTTAAATTTGGATCGAAATGAAAGCATGCAAATTTGAATGTAAGTAACTCTCAGGTTTGTTTATTTATGAAAACCTAAAAAAGTGTCATCTAATAGGTTTTTGAATGTAAACCTATATGAGAACCTGTATTTTTAGCGGTTTTTTTTGTCATAGATCTGGCTGTGTATGCTACAACCCATAATAATAACGATCTTATGCGAGTCAGTATCAATCAGGTCATTTGGCTTCAATTTTATTAATTTATTTGTAATTTTCACTAAATCCATCATTATAGGTTTACTTAACCAAATACGCCTGTATGGCAAACAATACAGAATATATTTAATACTATAATTACTGAACAACAAATACTATACAAACTACAAAATATCATAATTATATTTACAAGAATCCTTGCAAATTCGCTCAAATTACATATACATATGTCAACTCTCTCGAACCTGGTTTACAATGAGGATCGACGGCAGGAAGCGGTATAATAAAGTATGTTTATGCTAATCTAGAATAAAAAAAAGAAATGTGTCTACATGCTAACACTGCTTATACGTAAAGTAATGTTTTAAATCAAGAGTTGCATATTCAATACTGGGCGTAGATGATTTAGACGGGCTAAACGTTAAGTAAAAAGGTTTTGTAATCACCAATGTTAATATTGCTATTGAAGCAAATGTATGTAACTAAAAAAATATGTGAGGTAAGTCAAACTATACCACTTCACTTCACCGAAAACAATAAAATGGACAACCCTACCGCGAACAGATGACGATTATAGCAACGTTGTCGCTCCAACGATTGCGATAATTAACCGAATTTCTTAATTGCGCGCTTATTGGTCCGGCGATGTAACGAGTTAGGAATGAAATAGGATGGTCCATTGAAACCGAGCTCGACACGCCGGAAAGGGATCGATACAGGCACAGATAATTCCGATATTTCGGATAATGTGGAGCTACACAGAAGGTCAGGATTAACTTATCTCTCTTGAATGCAAAGAAAATAAACCGCGTTTTAATTTCATAAAAAGCAAGAAGTTTTATAACAGCGATGACATTACCCTAAGTAATTCAATTTATCATCATAACAGCTGAAGAACGTCCACCGTCCATAGGCCTCTTCAAGAAAGGGGGAATTATGCCTATAATTGCAGCGCTCGGTGATCGTGATTTACTAACTACATTTGCGTGGTTGCCAGCCCTGTCCTGTTGAATTTGAGCTAAGCTATTGCAGGTATACTGCCATCTGTCGGCTCTGGTGCCTAAAAATTCAATTTAGTTCAATTTATTTGCATAATAAGTGTGTATATTGTGCATATTGGCGTCTCGAAAACTGAATATAAAATGATATCGCTAATTTTGAGGGCAAGCAATTATTAAATTAGTCTTATTAATTTATAACATCATTTCAATAGAATAAATAGTACGTCCACTGCTGGACTCCCCAAGTAATTCAAATCATTGTTGGGTTTGCCCCACCGTCTGGGCAGGCGTGGCGGGAATCGTAGAGCGTAACTATGAGATGGATACTGCGACCCATACCAGCCCTAATACATTTAAGTCACGCCAATTAGGATGGATATACTGCCGGTTAGATATACTATCGATGTTTCCTAAAACACGGTCGCCTCCTTCAACACTTGATACTGAAAGAGAAGGAGATAACCTAATAATTTAGTTTTAAATTGTAACAATCTGACATTTATGCGTTCATTACTGATAATAAAACTATTCTTTAAAACGCAGTCCTTAAATAATGTAAAACGTCGAATTGTTCAAAAAAAAATTAAATAAACCGCGTTTTAAAAATAGTTTTAAAAGCTGTTAAACCACTCGTTTTATCATAACAAAAAAAAATTCGTTATGCATTCCAATCTCAGTAGTATTTATTTGAAAAAGGAACATTCAAATCCAATTTTGGATTATAACTACCTTCATTTCCTGCTACTAAGCCTATGCCTTATAATTTCGTAGACCAAATGATTAATTAAGGTTATATTTAGACTGCTCGGATAATATGAGTAATGACATGTCCAACCAGGCCACGTAATAAATAATTATGTGGAGGTCGTTATTGATTAGATTGTCTAACCATGAATATATTAGTGTGGTTCTATTAAGGAAGCGGGACACCAGACGCGGGACACGAGATGTCAGACGCGGAGCTCGGGACGCTGGACGCAAAACGCCGTGCAAACATGTAACAGCTTTTAACAATCAGAGTTCGCTGTTATGTTCCTGTACGTTACGAAGCGATGTGAGGGAAATGCGATTCAGGCGTTACTTAAATATGTTAACCACGATATAATATTCAATTAAATTAATTATTATATGCATATTTTAATGCCGGTCAGTACCAAGGAACGGTTATAAATCCAATGAACACAGCATCTAATACATTAACTGTTGCACACAGCACTTGTGTTACGGATATCAGACAACAGAGGAATCACAAATATAATTCTTTGCCATATCAGCCTTTAGAAATCCACTGCTGGAGATACGCCTGCTCCAAAATGGGTGAATTTTGCCCACAATTCCCGCGCTGGGCAAGGGTGTTGGCAATCGCAGAGCGCAGCTTTTGCGGTGGGGATGCTGCTGCCCATCCCTGCCCTCAGTGCATTCGAGCTACACTGTTGCAGGTGGATATACCGCCATCTGTCAGTTCTGGTACTTAGTGGCCTCTTATGACACCAGAAACAGATGGCGTTACTATTCTACTTAGCCGGTACCTTATGGCAAATATAATTCTTAAATACACATATACATTGTTCTGGGTGGGGATCGAACTCACAAACCTTAGTGCACAAGATAGGATCACTACCACCTGTTCTATCAGGCCAGTGTAGAAATAAATGAATATAAAAGATAGTATTGATCTAATCACCCCCTTGGGGAACTTTAATTTTTTTAGATTAAATCAAAAAAGGTCAGTCTACGTAATCTGTAGTAGTAGTAAACTTAATAAATAAGGCTTAAACAGTTTCTAAATTTGCGTATAACGTCCTATTGATACGCAAATTCAGAAATTGATCAAGGATTTAAGGATAAGAATGAATTATATAGAAAATGTATTGTATTTATTAAAAGATTTTTGTTATATCATATTTGCATACTACTTTAGTGTACAATGTTTGAAGCTTTCCCCGTATTTGCATTAATTATAAATAAAAAGAGAATGTTATTCGAAAGGTCTGTTTCCACACGCGTCCCTCGAAAGGACAAAATAATGACATGTTATTATGCTTTCAAGTGACGCGCCACAAAATAATAGCGGACGAAATTTAAATGCCGACCTCAAATTATAGATTTTATATTCAACCGTGCTGACCCTTATTTATTGCCCGCGCTGTGAAGTAGCTAGTCGTTATATCCTCTGATTTATCCTGAGTCGATTAATTAACAATCCGTTCTATCAAGTACAATGGTTATTTAGGAATGGAATATACAGTTCAGAATTAAAGCAGGCATATTAGAGTAGAATACTACTTCCTGTGAATCTAACATAAATTGGATTAGGCGGGTATGGGCAGCATCTACAAAGGCTGCATGGAATGTCACTATGTGATAGTGCAAGTAATATTTTCTAATACTATCTGTATGTCAGAGTTATTGACATATTAGCATCATATTATTATTTTTTATAATTGAAATGTGTCGCATTATTAACTTTTGCTATTTTAATTAATCTATCTCAATCAATCTAATAGCTTTTACATTTATAATAACCAATAGCATACCCTATTTCTTCCATCATTAAAGATAAATGAAAAATAAAACTAATAAACGTCAATATCAGTTTGTAGATTACTACCGGAAATAAATCAATGGTGACTCGTTCACAGACAAGAAGTTATTACCTACTTCATATATTAAACACTGAATAGATTATTCTATAGTCCCACAAACCGGACTCTTTAATGTCTGCCAGGAACGTCTAGCAACAAAGCTTGGAGCAAAACAACTTATTCCGCGTATAGCAGGCCATACGAGACAATTAGTCAACCACGAAGTCTTGTTCTCAATTCGCCTTTCCTGTAATTCCTTGTTGCTCGAATAATAGTTAAATATAACTCTGCTATTATTAGCTTCGAGGTACTTATATTGAGCTGTAAAGAACTCACGTTTGCTGCAAGCAAACTTTGTAAAGCGCACATTAAATGTTTAAGTTTCTAGGAATATCTACACTAATATTATAAAGAGGAATGATTTGTATTTTTGTACGCAGCGAACAAACTTAAAAAGTACTGGACCAATTTTAATCATTCTTTTTTTATTATAAAGCTACAGTATCTTTGATGAACATAGGCTATATTTAGTACAAGATTACGTTAATTACAATGCCGATCAATATACTAATAAAAATACTAATATACTAATAATATACTGATTGACTGATCACTCTTTGAATTATTGAAATCGGACATTCCATCCAAAAGATATGATGAAATTAAAATAAAAATACATGCCGGCGGCGGCCGCCACGCAGCGCATCGAGTAACTAACTCGACGAGAGCAATTGTATTTGGCACTTTCTCGAGTAAGATCTTCTGAAAATCAATACGCTTCGTTGCCACCTACAAACACCACAGCCAACATAGTGTACAGGGAACTTTAAGATAAACATACAATTTTTTCAAATAAGGGATTCATGGTCGTTTTAATTAGCATACTTATTACCTATTTATGTCTACCCGTGCGAAGCCGGGATGGCCGCTAGTCTTAAATATAACGAACTAAATCTTACATATGTACGTCACTAAAGTTATAAAGCATTAAGTAAGAGCATTAACTTGCTCTGTTTAAAGCAAATAAAACGGTTGCTGTTTTAATGTTTAACAATCTACAGAGTAGTGCAAATTTATTAAGTTTTCTTATTATGTAGCATACAATAATTATCTATGTTTATGTCGGTAAAATAATAAAATTAATAATTAGATAAACAGGTTCTATCGAATCCTCTTTGAAAGTGTAATATCCGTTTTCCTTGGTAGTTATGAGACTTGAGCCCGCCATATTTACGTGAAAGTGTTTACTTAAAATTCGAAATATGTGTGTAATAGTTGTTACACTCATGTGCATAAGACTTTACAGAGGTTACGTCATTGTTTATATTTAGCATCTTGTGTCTTTCTTAACAGCGGAGTCTTTCGGTAGGATAGACGAACTTATACTTGGTTTCTATTTATGATTAACAATGTATTTTTAGTATAAAGTCAATTGAACGGAAATACTGATTACTATATATAATAATATATATAATAGATAAGTCTTCAAAAAAGGCTTTTGAGCCTAGCCGATAACAATAACATCTGAAATATGGCATTCAACTTCAAATTTAAATTTGTCTCAATTCTTAGGCGCTCTGAGAGAAAGTTAGGTACTCAGATAAGGAGAACTTTCCAAGGAAAGCCGCTCTTGCTCTAAATTTTCCGGGTTCCTATGAAACGTTAAGTTATTTATGCACCTGAATAATTACTGTAACCGTAAGAGTACATACGGATATATTTCTAAGGGTATTTTTTTATATAATCACTACGCTGGGCAGGCGTAGGGGCAATCAAAGATCATGGTTTCGCGATGGGAATGCATGCTTGCCCTGTTGTTTTTGACGGATATACCGCCGTCTGTCGGTTTCAGTATCTACTTTAGTTGCCTGTTACGATAACTGGCATATAAGAAGCCAAATGTTATATTAAGTTAATACTATAAAAAATAATTGTAAGATTTTTCTTCCATTCCTCAATTTGACTCAGCCGAAATTTGGCTTGGAAGGCTTGATTTGGTTCACCTTATCTCAATTGTCAACAATCTTGCTTCACCTACTCTTTAGTAAACAGCCCGAACATGCAGCTTAACAAAAAGTCCTATTCGCAGCCAGTATCGCTTCCTGTGCGAGACATTATTTGTGCCTGTTTATCGGAGGTGCATAGATCCTTTATTCGATTACGAATAACGAGTTTTTGACGACCCGTGTGACGAAACGATTTTAATAGTCGATACTAGCCACTAGTTAGTATCGACTATTGAAATCGTTTCGATTCACACATCAACACGAAATATGATTTTTTTTATAAATCTAGTCATTTGGTACCCGTCGTTCTGGATTAAAATATCTTTACCATGATTACATTTACATGTTGTTTATATGCATTGAAAAATATGATACAATTTTAATAACAAATAAATAATTAATTGCAAGAGGGTGACCTTATCACATAATTAATGTGGAAACTTTATGGTAAAAATGATGGTTTAGTATGGTATTAATAGTCACAAACATAAAATAAAATTAATAAATATATACACCCATACATTCATACACCACGCCTGTGTCTCATCGGTTTAGGCATAGACTTTAGATCTCCTCTTACAACGATCTTGGCATACCTCTCTCGCTTCCTTTACTCGCATTAGTCCTTTTATACACGCTTGTTTATTCTTAGTACTTCAGTCCTGGACTTTCTTTAATACCTCTTCTACCTGATTACGGTATATTCGCGTAGTTCGTAATTTTTATGGTGTTATACAAGACGGGTTCAATGGCGCAAATGGTAGTGATCCTACCGTGTTCGCCAAAGGTCATTGGTTCGATCCCCACCTAGAGCGAATATTTATATCATTAATGTTTCTATTCGTTCTGTCTAAGTGTTTTTAATATGTATTTAAGTAATTCATTTGTAATTCCTTTGTTGTCTGATATCCGTAACACTAGTACTTTAATTTAAGCTACTTATCTCGGACTCGGGTCAAAGAATGAGATGTCGTGTGAATTTAATAAATAAGTAATACATACATGCAGAACGTTACACCTAATATCAGGTGGTAACTTTTTAAGTGTTAATTGTTATATTATACTTATATCTTTTTTCTAAAGCTTGTCTATACTTTTCTTTTTACCGCAGCCTATTGACGCTCGTAATATCAGAAATATATCATTAGCGCGTTGCTAACCAGTAATATTACCTCACCAACCCGGAACAAGGCAATGCGAACACTGCACATTTGGCGGTAGAAATATGTGAGGTATCAATGCAAAATTTTAAATTATAAAATCAAGAGAAAGTACCACATATTTTGCGTGAGATTTGTTTTTAAAGAACTTGTATTTTTTATATATCGCCCGATTTCTCCAAACGTGTATACGAAAAGAAAAAATATTTTAAATATGTAAACACTTTTGCAAATCTGAATGTTGGTATTATAGAACTTAATGGCCTTTACTTGCCCGGATATACTAAGGTCCTGTTACTGTACAAACTTTACAATCTGTTTAGGCACGAACGACCATGACAGCCTGCATCTGAGCAGCTGATATTTGCAAAGAGCACCCTTTGCCCTTTGAGCTAATGGTCCAGACGCTATTTATAGCGTTAATTGTCGGCCAACACTAAATAGCTGCGGGAAAGGGAAACACTGCAGACACGTACATATAGTTACTAGCTATGCGTAATTAATTTTCTTTGTAAACTATAATATTAATAATAAATTCGTAGAACACCTCATACATTGACATTTTGATGACTCTTATGGTCCCGTGATGTCAGAATCATCAGTATTATGAGTATAAAATAATATGAGTACATTCTTCATATATCTGAATTATTTTTCTTTCTCGATTCGAAAGTACTTATAATGGACCTACTCAAGTAAAGAATATTTAGAATTTGACCTGTCTCCGAGATAAGTCGGTCAAAGCTTTTGTGTTACGAACATCAGATAATAGAAGAATTACAAATATAATATTTAAATTTATATTTAACACCAACTGAAATAAAACCAACTATATGTTCGTCTGTCCTGGTGGGAATCGAATCCTACACCCTTACCGCACAAGATGGTTTTTACCATCTGCGCCATCGGGCCCGTTAATTGTTAAAAATAATTGTGCATGGCTATGCATGTTTGTGTTTATCTACAATGTATGAAAATGTGAAATATAGCAAGGGCATAACAAATCGGCTATAGCAACGAAAATGTTTAAAAGGAAAAGAAAATTAACGGAGGAATTGCTTGGTTCCTTTAATAAAAGCAGTTAGTACCCATCACGGCTAATTGCTATCATTTAAAATCACAATTGTCAGCGAGGATCAAATGAAATGGAACGTCGAGATAAAGAAAGCGTTAATTGGTAACCGGCTGTATACCAGTCATGTCAGGAAACTAGCTCACGTAGTAACCCTGTTCATCCTGACTTCCGCGTTGGATTTTAGAATTTGCCTGGTTAAAATACGGTCTAATTTGCCACTGAGTCAGCGTATCTTGTTAAGCCGTGTACAGGGTTGCAACATGTCCGAAACTATAACGGACGGTATGTCAGTTTTAATACTGGTCCTCGTGTTAGTCTGTTGTCAGGAGTTTGGGACTTTGCGTTGAAATTTTAGTGGAAAAATTCAACGTGTAAACAAACTTTGAATTTATTAAAAAGAAATGATTAGAAAAATGGAAACGAGTGTTCTTTTCTTCCTTATGAATGTGTGTAATTTATCGAAATGTAAACAATAGACTATTCACCATTTTTTTTTTAATATTCGTATCGAGTTGATAGTCAACTTGTATTTTTATTTCCTGGAAATAATAATGCTGTATACAAAGAAAGGAGGTTTAAAATTTAAACAATAAATATTCGCACCAAAGCTGGCAAAACGGCAGCCATTATTATGCCGTCAAATGACCAGAAACAAACAAATGTCAAACGTTCGAGTGCAGTGCATTACACTTTATATTTTTTTATCGTTGTTGTATACTGCCAATTTGTAACAACACAACATTGAAGACCAGAAAAGTTATATATTAAAGTTCCAAACGACATTAATATGAAAAATGTTTGGTTAGAACTATCAGGAATCCGTCCTCCATTGTAAATAATAACGTAATAAATGTGCAAAGATATAACAAGCCACACATTACAATTTTATTGTGGAAATTATAAATTAAACGCATATTAAAATAACAAAATAGTGTTATACTCGTATTTATTATAGAAGTAAGCTTATTCGTCTTTTGCTTAAAAAAAATCCAATTTTATTACAGGTCATATTATGTTTTTCATAAAATAATCTATTTTATTATAAGTAGTTTATTTGTCTCTGTAGTCTTTATAAACAATATTTCTCAAAAAGAAATTAAGTGAATTTTGAGCACTGACTAATTCTGTTGATTAAGCAGGTAACTCAATTTTGGTAGATCTCCCACAAGTAATAACTTATTTCCATATTCAAACAAAATTAGTTCTTATTGCATGAAAATAAGGGTGAATTTGGAATGCTAAGTAACAAACCTGCTGGAAGTATAGGAGGTTTTTCTGTTAAATTTATTAGCTCTGTGTAAACCCTACTTGTGTGGAGATGGTGTCTGCTAATTAAAGAGCTCGGGTCGGCGTCGTTTTTGTAATTCGAGGCTGCATCGCGACACTTGCGGCCGACGCGCCACCTACCGACCTTGTAGTACATACGCGTCCCTTACGTTTCTCGGTACACTTACGGTTACTAATTAAACCAATACCTGTATTAGGTAGAAAAGTTTGAACACATTAGTGTTGCAAGGACTAATTAGATAATTTTAAGTGAAGTCTTGAAGTTAAAAATAAGATGCTTTTAACATTTGACGTAAGGTTCGAATTTATTTTGTATTAATGGAGTTCGCTAGCCAAGTTCGATAACTTGCTGTCACCGGCGACGATCTACACTGTAGGCAGAAGCTAGAAGTTATCGCCTATTTGATAGTTTTATGTATGAGATCAATACAACTCTGAGTAAATCTTTATTAAAACCTTCAGTAGTTTTAGCTGGAAAGATAAAGAAAGATCCACACATCAACCATCCTCTCAAATTATATTCATAATAAATTGTAAGTATTGGATAAAATAGGACAGAAAATATACTGGGAGTTTGTAGGTTGTATAAATAGATCTCTTAATATCTCATGATTGTTAAAAATATTCGAAGTAAACTATTTGCGAATAGTGCCAGATGTTCATTCTGGAGAAGGCCGTACATTCTGTACCAGGTGTCGTAAACGACTGGGGCGTAGCTCAATTCCAAATTCGCTGGGATGGACGGAACTCTTATTCTTTCTTGGACAGGCCTATGTCCAGCAGTAAGCGATCTACGGCTAGTTTGATGCTGTTGATGTTAATGATACAGTAACATAAAAAGTAGCCTATATATGACACTGTACGGTTCCGGTTCAGATTTGATGACATTTGGTAATACTGAATTACCGCTAACTTTTTTAGTGGATCCCTACGTGATAGAGGGGTGCGAGAATTATTGATGAAACAAAATCCCCCAGAATTGGGAACAAATTAGATATGAGGGGCGATTTCGAGATTCACTACGCGTTCCTATTATTAAAAAGGTCCCTTAAGTTAGAAAACTGCTAGATAACATTTTGTCGGACATTTTAGTTCCATTCAACTATTTACGGAGAAAGTCTATCTTGATCTTAATTTCTTGATTAGTAAATGGTATCCTGTGCCAATGAAAAATAATCCTTATTTTTATTAAATGTAAACGCGAAAGTTGCTGAGTACATACATCATGCTTGGATTAAATTTGGCACAAAATTTCTTGCAAATATAATCCCGTAGGATAGATCTACCTGTTTATTTATTCCATGAAATTAGCACGATTATTTATACAGTAACGCTACAAGGGAACGACATAGATTTTTACTCGGAAAAAATCAGGAAGCAATAATGGAGAAAGTCGAGGGTGGAAAGCTATATATAGTATCAAAATATACCATCTGTCCATCATTATATCAGCTATAGAAAGGCCTCTGCCTATAATAATGATGTATTTATAGAGGATTAGACACGACTTTTTATTAGAGATTTTTGATGCGTAAGACAAGCATAGTGGCAATTGCAGAGCGCAGCTTGCGCAGACGGGAATGCTGCTGCCCATTCTCGTCCATTTTAAACTGCATTGTTTCGGATGGATATACCGATAAATGTCGATTCCGGTACAGAGAGAGGGAGGTAATATTTTTCTACGCCGGTACCCCAGGGCTCTGTCCAAAGATATCTCTCTTTAGAAGAGTTTGCTTTGCCGGGTTAATAAATCGACGAGGGATTCTTTCAGAACGCGTATTTTATGCTTATATGATAGTAATTTTATGCGAACACTACTATTTGGTGGTAGAAATAGGTGAGAGTAAGGTACCAATGCAGACGACCTTTGTAAGAGGTCTAAGTCATGTAAATTGAAAATTTTGATGCTAGGATCGTTTTAAATATTATATATTTTGTAGTAACGTGAGAAGTTATAGAATTATAAAGATCATAATGCAAGATATTATGGAAATGTCAAAAGGATAAAATTACTATGACATAGGCATATTCTGATAGTTTCCCTTGTCGTTTTATTAACGCTGCAAAGCAGACTTTTCTAAAGAAAGATATCTTTAGCCTAATGTAAAATTAGGAAGAAGTACCACACAATGAACGAGAAATTTGTTTTTAAGGAACCTGTTTGTTTGTGTATATCTAACACCCGATCCACTGTTGAACATATCCCCGAGAAAGTGGAATTTTTACAGAGAGCCATGATTGCCGCTCTAGGCAGGCGTGATGGCAATCGCGGAGCGTAGCACTGCGACAGGGATGCTGCTGCCCATCTCCGCCCTGTTGTATTTAAGCTGCGCTGTTTCGGATGGATACACCTCCCATCTTAGGACACCTGGCACAGAGGAGAGTACATTCTACGCCACCGATACTCTACGGCGATAAATGTTCAGTAGAAGGAAAAAATCTGTATTACAGATATTATACTATGCAACTCAATCCTCTTGGTCTATATATTCGTCAGTACCTATTTGACTATATCAAACCAGTGTTTTAAACTACGGACGGATTGCTATTTAAGACCGTCAATGTTTAGTTAATTTCATAACGTAAATACTATGTATTGCCGCAACGTGACACTTGCGGTGTCGGCCGACATTAATATCGTCCATGTAGCTCGTCCGTTTGTATGTAAATACGGCGCGTGTGTCGATCGTTCAAGGGACGCCCGTCGGACATATTGTAGTTTAGCCACGCGATATTGATGTTTTGGACGCATGTTCTAGCTGCCGTATTATTGTTGGCTTGTTTTGTTTGCAATGACAAATTGTTTTGAATATATTCCGGTTGTGGCTTGTGCCTATTAATATTTGGCAATAAATTAGGGATGGGCGTAATAAATTGTAGTCAATATTGTATTGTAGGTACTGCATATATACGCATTAGTAGGTTTGATTAAATTAATAACTTGTTTATTCACATCTTATACATATTGACCTGACTGATTCATTATCATCATCATACCAGCCATTGAAAGTCTACTGCTAGACATAGACTTCCCTAACAAAAGGGGAATGTTGCCCATAATTGCCGCGCTGGGCATTCGTGTTGGCAACCGCAGAGCGCAGCTTTCGCGACGAAGATGCTGCTGCCTATCCCCACTCTGTGCAATTGAGCTGCAGTTTTGGATGTACCGCCATCTGTCGGTTCTGGTACCTTAGTCGCCTCTTACGACCCCAGGGGACGAAGGTACGGGGGAAGGTACTATTCTACCTACCTCACGGCTTTCTACTCTGGCGGTACCTCATGGCTTACCGGACTGATTAGACTGCGTAAATATCACAGATGTTGACTTATGGTATTAATGAAAGAATAAACATAGTGTTAGTTTCTTGAGACTACCTTTACTCAGACTGTTTTACTTATTATATGTATCGTTATGTATATGTTCGTTAAATTTATATCTTATTAGTTGTCCCGGCAAACTTTGTTCTGCCATATAAATGATATTAAATCATTAAAACTATAATAAATATGGGTTGGTGATAGAACGGTGAAAGTTTTGGGATGTATGTATTTTTATTTTGATGTCATGATGAAATTTGATCATGATTTTCATTTGATGAAAAATGATGTGACATAATAAAAAAGCCCTTATCATTTAGAAGTATGAAAAATATATAGTAACTGATTGTCATACTTACAGAATAATTATACAACATTTTATAAAAATCGGTCAAGCCGTTCTGGAGGAGTATGGTAACTAACACTGTGACACGAGAATTTTACAGATTAGTCTAGCTGTCTCAGCAAAAGTTGTTCTGCCAATAAAATTTTATGAAT
>JACJUM010003147.1:12091391-12138615 GCA_020976665.1 Heortia vitessoides
TATGTAAAGAAATAATATTTCTTTAATGTTTGAACGACATTGAATGACATTGACAACTGACAAGCGCTAGAGTCTGAGGTTAATGGTCAGTTGAGAGGTTATGAAAAAAATAGCATTGTACATATTAAATGATTGTGATTTGATTTAAGATAGATAAATAAGAATAATTGGTGGAAGAATAGACTTTAATTGTCGTTTCTTCGTTTTCAGGTAAAATTATAATAATAGGGTAGTTAAATAAGTTATTTGTAAAATTATATAATAATATTTGTAAGAAATTAAGAAATAAATCTTCGTTTTCAGAAGCAACGCATAAGTTTATTTTAACCTAAAATAAAAGAATAATCGATATATATATATTAGATTATACTAGCCGCACAAATGAATTCAAACTTTAATCTTAAACAAAAAGCTACAGATTGAACAATATGTATTAATTTTCTGTACTAGTAACAGGTACCCCAGCGTAGGAAGGGAGATCTTAAGTGTACATTTATAATGCGGCTTCGAACCCTTCGCTTACAAATTCGGAAGCTCTTAGCACTGGTGTTCTTTGAACATCGATGGCACTTTAAATTAGGGTTGACTACATTTTAAATAAAGTACTGGATACACTTTCACCTCTTGCAAGTCCTATATCATCATATTAGCCATTGGAAGTCTACCGCTGGACATAGACCTGCCTGAGAAAAGGGGTATTGTGCCTATAATTGCCGCCCGCATTTGACATGCATACAGGTAATCGCAGCTTTTGCTATGGGGATGCTGCTGCCCATCCCCACACTATAAATTTGAGCAGCTTCGGATGGATAGTCCGCTATCTGTCGGTTTTGTGGTAGAAAAAGGTACTATCCTATATAAATATAAATATATATACAAATATATATATACCTAATAAAGGCAAAGACTTAATATTTCAGTATTAATTACCACACCGATTATAAATATTTTTTACCATTAGAAAGCAACATCTTTACCAAGTAACATAGTATAAAACAAAGTTGCTTTCTACTGTCTGTCTGTCCCTATATATGCTTTTATATTTAAAACTAGACAATGGATTTTGATAAGGTTTTATTTAATAGATAGAGTGATTTAGGTTTAGAGGTATCCAATCTGATGTCGTAAATTAACACATTTTTTTGCGATAACATTGTTAACACTAGCTGAAACCTATGTGATGGAATCAATAAATGTACTATAGTATTGTACATATAAGTCCGCGAATATGTATGTCTGTCTTAGAGATAAACCACAATAGCCATTCTTTAGCCTTATTACACTCGTGCAAAGTCGGGGCGGGTCGCTAGTGCAAGTATTAAACAAAGCAGTTACATGCTTTCCTTCTGCTTTTATGGATGAGGTAAACTCCGAAACGGCTGGATCGATTTTAACAGGAATTTGACTGGCGGATAGCTAGGACCTCAAGTGACTTCATCATCATATCAGCCATTGGGAGTCCACTCCAGGTTATATGCCCCTCTAAGAAAGGGAGAAATTTTGCCTACGATTTCCGCACTGGACAAGCATGTTGGCAATCGCAGCGCGCATCGTGATGGAGACTCCACTGCCCATCCCCGCCCTATTTCGAATATACACTACACTGTTTCGGATGAATATATCTCGTTACGGGTCGAGGTATTATTTTACTCTGCCAGTACCACACGGCAAACGGAATAATGTTAACAAACTCGGTGTATTTAATATCTAATAGTCCCCTTTTACTACACCAGAATTACACGTAATAAAAAATATTGTGGGCAATAAGGTGAATGCTCCAAGTCCACCGAGTGCACCAGACCAATTTTTCCGCATGCTTAGGCCGGTTGGCCACTCGCCAGGTTCGCCCTAGTGCCATTTATTCCTACTAATGGCCGGGACCACTGAATTATGACACATCGCTTATTGCGATAACAACAGTGTTGATAAGTGAAAACGTAATTAATTGTGAGTTTCTATTACGACGGCGGTGTGTAGATGGAAATCTCGGGCCATAAATTATTTAGAGGCGAAAGGTTTTGCTTATTCGAACATGTAAAGGTGTAGTGTATGATTTTTAAAAATTATATTATTTTATGTTATGAAGTCAGCAAACAAGTATACGGTCTGTTTGATGATAAATGTGACCGCAGGCTTTAAACACTCGTGTCATCACAAAGATGAACGTGTCGCCAATCTTGTGAAGTGAAGATACAATATCACATTTACCCAGTGACTTCACTGCCTCTTCAAACCAGAACACAGCAATGCGAACACTGCTATTTGGCGGTAGAAATAGGTGAGAGTGAGGTTTGAGGACCTTTAGTAATGCCTAAACGAACAGACAAAATAGGGTTACTACGATTGGGTCCGTCAAAATTAACACCCAGACACAGAACAAATACAAATATGTATTATAAACATATTTGTTAAGGGTGGGGACCGAACCAACGGCCATAAGCGCACAAGATTAACAAAGCGCCATCTGCGCTATTGGGCCCAACAAATTATTTCGATTATTCATTTCGACTATACATTATTCCAGGCTTATAGCTTTATACTTAAACTTTATTATTCCTTTTATGGATTTATTTTTTCTAGATTAATATTTTAATATGATTCTTTTTATAAGCCACCCAATCTTCTATAGCTTCATTCAAACACTGAGTAACAAAGACGTAATCCGTTTCATTTAAATATCTTCGTGAGTCGGCTTACAGATTTACTTTTTAATACAAAAATAATGCGCATAGTTTATTATTTATGGTTTGGTGCGTGGGTCGAATCTATTCGATAAATCAAACATCTAACGGTATAAGTAGGTATAACTTTGACAAACTAACAAAAAACTTTCTAACGTCACAATCAAGTTACACCCGAGTAAACAAAATGTGCGCGACCTTATACTGTTTTATTTTATTCCCCTAACCCTACATTGGCACCCATAGCGACAAAACCAGTATTAAATTTTGTAAACAAATCAGCGAGTACAATTATTATCCAAGGCGAATATCAACTGTCCTCTTCCTACATTATGTTAGAAGATAGGGACGGATATAATTTGCAGTAGCAACGTTCATTTGTTTGTCATTAGGGACAGGTAACACGGGCTGGCGCCAAGGATCGCGTGACGTCCCAACACGGGACACTGGGACATGCATCCCCTGCGATTCCTTATTAAAGTACCGTCACAAAAGCGTCCTTATTATCAGTTATTAGGGTTTAAAGTTCCTATTAAATAGGTGAAAGGTTGGCGTGTTGCAATTAATTGAAGTATTCATTAACCGATGAGTCATCGTTTAAAGTGGTCTTATAATCTGAGTCATGAGGTAAGATTGTACTAAGAGAGAGTTTATGGGAACAATGATTTCGTGCATAATGACTTGAGTCCACATCTGTTAATGTGCGTGGGCGACTCTCGGGACAAAGTTTAATGACCCAGGAAAAGATAACTTTTGTAGACTTGCATTGCCATAGAAATGCACTGCACCGACAATACACTAAAGTAATTAAATGGAACTCAATTCTACTAACACGGCGTATAATGCGTAGTTAAAATAACCTTGTTTGAGGGTCTGTTAACAAACATCACTATCTTAAGTTATCCTTTTTAAAACATGTATTTTTATGCTATAGATTGCGATATAGTGTATTTTGTACAGTTCTCTGGGTTCATTCCTGGCGTTATATGAGATAATATTGTTCTATGAACTGTCTTGGGTTTGCATGCTATATGGCAACATGCTATATTTTCGTTTTGAAACTATTTAAAAATTTAAAGTAGATACTTGTAGCACGATTCTTTGAATGAATTTATTTCATTTAAACATATCTTTTTATGTATTATGTACTGTGAATTATCAATAAGATTTTTGTGCTGACGTATTACATAGCTATTTCTATCTTCCTACGTAAAATATGTCGCTATTCTTTCAGAAGTAAAGCTAGTAGACAATCTTAAAAAGGGGTTTACAGCAATATACATTGTTTCTTTAATAGCGTATTTATTTTGCATCATTTCATCACGAGATCTTCCATAATACTTCTCTTTAATCACGCATGCGTATTTTGTTTATAATTAAATATAAGACAAATATGTATGTGAGTTAATCTCACTGCTGTTATCTTCAAATGAATGAATGAGAAACATTTGTGGTAAGTGCACTTCATCGTGAATATAAATTCTCTTATATAAATATTAACTATTAAGTATTTATGGATGTATATTTGTATGTTTGTATAATGTCAGTTTAAGAGATAGATCAAAGAATAGTGTGACAAAAGATCGATGTGGTGTAAAAGATGATGTTGTGACAACAATAGAGAAAAGAATTTAGAAATGGTTTGTACATGTAGAATGAATTGATGACTATAGAATGTAGAAGTAGAATGACTGCACACATATTGAGCCCACCATATTGATACCCCAGCTTGATATACGTATGTATGTATGCCAGTATTTATTGCGTTAAAGCCCGTGTTTTTTATTGTAAAGGTACACCAGTGGTGATTAATTTTAAGAACATAAGAAGTAACAACGCGGAACAAGTCCAAGACGGCGCTGAATATCTAGCTGAGCTGGAAGTTAATAACAAAAACCTATCCGCTTCTAGCCAATTGGGTCACTAAAACTCGGAAGAAAACTCCAAGAGAACAATGCAACTCTTTGAATGCGGCAGTGAGATAAAATGAAGTGGATTCGCCACGCTATTCCAACGACATATATAGTTTTGTATTAAAATTCAACTTACTTGTTTCATTTGTTTCTCAGATCGGTTATCTCTTGTATTCTTTGCCTTGAACATAATAAAGATATAAAAATTATAATTAGGATTTTTGCGATGTTGGTTAAAGTAAGATATTTTGAGGTAAAATTAGGAATTAGGGAATTAGGATTTTGGCGGTTGGCGAGTTGGTATACATGAATTGTATTTTCTTAAATATTTTTTTAAATACATTTTTATCGTTTATGGCCATTTATTAATTAATTTGATATCTGTAAATGTTCCATGCTTATTCTTCATTTATTCTGTGACTTTACTTAGTGCAGTAGTCGGAATTGTATTTCTTTACGCTTAATTGCTTGTTGTATGCCAATTTGTCTAATAATTAATGGACATCCTATTACCTATATGAATTAGTTCGATTTTATTTTATGAATGCAAAACATATGCCTTCTCACAAGTTTTACCAAGTTAAAACTTGTGAGAAGGCATATGTTTTGCAGCTGGAGTCTTGAATTAATATGAAAATGACTTTTAAATGGATTGAATATTACAACACAAAGGTAATCATCATTATCATATCAGCCACTAGAACTCAACTGTTGGACAAGGCCTCCCCAAGAAAGGGAGAATTTGCCCATAATTGCCATAATTGCCGCGCTGGGCAAGCGTGTTGGCAATCTCAGAGCGTTGCTGCTACTCATCCCTGACCTGTGCATTTTAACTACACTGTTACGGAATTTTAAACTGAAATATAGGTATATCGAGAGGTACTAATCTACTTAGCCGGTACCACCCGGCAAACGTCTAACGTAAACGGCAAAGAATTTATAAATGAACTGCAACATACATTTGCAAAAATTACACAAAAATTACATTAATTAAATTTTAATTAATTAAATAGGTAAGATATATATTAAGTTTGATAGTGTTAGTAAAAGAGCGTAAATTACTCATATTTTAATTCAAAATAACTGAATATATAGTTAAATTATATTCTCGCAAGCAGCTATTAAGTCCTATTCATTCGAATTGAGCATCAACCCTTTTTACAAAAAAAAAAAAATGTTCACCAATTTGTTATTGTAATTTTGTGACATCTGGCAAGGTTGCAATTGTTAATCACTTTAGTTTAAGATTTAGCAGAAATCGAGGCAAATAATTATTCATATATGTAATACACGGTTTTGTTTACCTTGCCTTTGTAAAATAACAAGTACGTGACTACACCTGCAGCTGCGTGAGGACGGTTATGCAATATCCGTTTGGGTTTGCATAGTTCAATGTTTGTCGGAACGTGTGGAAATCTCGTATGCAATCTATAAATACACGTCTTGTAACTTTCAATATTCCTTACATTACTTAAGTCTTCTTAGCCTGTTTCTTACAAACAAAAATACAAACCTTGTCTCATTGTCTATACTAATTTTATAAAGCTGAAGAGTTTGTTTGTTTGTTTGAACGAGTTAGTCTCAGGAACGGCCTGAAAAAATATTTCTGTATTGCATAGTCTATATATCGAGGAAGGCTTTTTTACCCCCAAAGTTACTATTACACGCGGACTAAGTCGCTGGTACTGCTAGTAAAATATATAAACTGCAGGCTCAAATACTACTGAGCCGTTTTTAGAAATTCTATCATTTATAGAAAGTTACATGGGAATATAGATATTCCTACGTAAAATAAAAAAATGTATACGGGATTTGTACTTTTATATGTTTGTTACAAATACATTCAATTTCTACTGTACCGTTTTTTAAACTCTTTGATATTAGAAAATTATCAGCAAGACAAAAAAAGCTATATTTTATTGATACATATTGATACGGATGGCTGCTATTTTAATATATGTGTTTATCTGTACCTTAATGTCAACACATCTTTACTTAAGAACCTTAATCCAATACCAACCTATCATTACATACTTTAATACATGACATATTTTAAATTCGATAGTAACTCCGTTACTTTTCTACGATGAATCGCCTTTCGCTTGCTAAATACAGTATTTTACAATAAAACTACTTTCTTAACGGCTTTAAAACGTGGTTTATTTAAATTTTTAGATTTTTAGTCTAATTTTTCTGTTGGCTTGCGGGAACCGTTCTCAAGATTGACAAAAGTTGATGTTTGATATTTCAATTATTAATTCAGAAAAAGTCACGGTGTCAAACGATGTATAGAAGAACATGACGTATTTGTGTTCGCAGAGTTGATCAAAACTTAGTTTCAATGATTCTTGATTATATTATTTATTAATTATCTGTTCTAATATTTAAATAAAATTTGGAAGGTAGTTTTAACAAATATGTCGATTCGATTAATGTTTATAGTTATAATTAACGTTTTTCTTAACCATGTTTGTCCGGTATAAAGTCAAATGTTAATTTTTTTATTCTTGTCCCAAAATTGAAAATCTCGTTCTTGGCGATACTAATTACGTATAAACACTGTGTATACAGATACACAATTGCAGGTTTCCAGTATCCCTAAAATAATCTACATAGGCATGCGACCTGAGGGCGATGGCGAGCCGTCTATGAAAACGAGCGCAGAGTGCATTGTATCGTTCAAATCGGCCATCTAAATCGGTGATTCCACGCCTACAAATCTAGTAAACATCGCCGGCGGCCACGCCTTGGTTGCCGTCGTGCGTCAACAGCCTGCCTGTTTGTAGTTGAACGGGATACTATGCCACTTATGAAGTTGTTTATTTTGATCGGATCATTCACCGGTCACACGGTTATTATAATAGCTTTTATTTAAACTTTCAGTCTTACAGTAAGTAATATTTTCTTAGGTAGTAAATTGCCAGATTAAGAATTCAAAAAGAAAAAGTGTTGCGGAGATTAGTCGTGGGGTACCAGTGAAGATAAATAGTATCTTCCCCTGTATCAGGTGAAGTAAGAGGCAATTGGGGTACCAGACTAGGTAGACAGTACCAGGTACTGATTACAGTTGATGGCGGTATTCCCGTTGCAAAGTTATGCTCTGCGATTTGAAGTACACATGTCCTGCGCGGCCATTATGGGTCAATCAGCCTTTCTTCAGGAGGCCTATGTCCAGCAGTGATCGTTCTACGGCTGCTATGATGATGATAAGGAGGATTTCAATATCACTATTAAAAACTATTACATTATGCATCGGCAGGATTTGCAAGATCAGCCTATATTTTGTTTTTTAAATAAGTGTCAGTATTATTTATTACAAATATGAGCACTTACATAAGTAGGTTTTATTTAAACCAGCCAGTAACAATCTGATATGGAAAATTGTACTGTGCTGGATGTTGTAAGAGGTGGCTGAGGTTCTGGAACCAACAGATGGCGGTATATCCATCCGGAATAGCGTAGCCCAAATACATAGAGCGGAGATGGGCAGCAGCGTCCTTGTCGCAAAGATACGCTTTGCGATTACAACCACGGTACAGGTATGTACAGCTCGGAAATAAGAGCAGAATTGCTAGAGAGGCTCATTTACAACAGGGACATCTATCGGCTAATATAAAAGTGATGTCGGGCATATTAGATTTGTGTGTATGTTAATGTGCGTGTATATCTTTCTGTGTGTATATCTCTCTTTGTTGTGTGTGTCAGAGCCAGTCTTTGGTACATATCGATTGGATTCCAAACACTCCATGTACGGTGTCCTCTCTATACTCTTTTAATGCTTTAGAATAGCATAGTAAAGTGAGTTGGCGTAAGCTGGCATAAGCCGGGTTTTACATTTCTCTGAAGGCTCATGCATAAAGTTGCAATGAAATTGGGAATTGGAACGAATTTCAGCCTAGGCACAAAGATGCGTCGTATGCATTGTTTGCATTGTTTATTCTAGTTTATACTGCTTTTTGTTACACGACCTGACTCACGATTGGCGATCTTCTATAGGCACGAATCTGAACTGAGGTGTTTTCCTATATGAGCACATTTGCCTTTGTTGTGTTGCAGTAAAGATAGATGTACTCCAAATGGTTACATCGCTTATCAAGTAACTCATATAAGTGTTATACGTTTTATTTACGCATTTTAACACAAAGGCTTTGTAAGCATCGACACTGATGGAAGTTTCGTCAGTCCCAAGGTAACAAGGGGCCTTACACCAGGTATTCACAGGCACTTTTCTGGTGGGTTTGAGCGGTAAACTTAGTTTGAAGACCCCGTCCTCTGTTGTCTGATATCACAAGTACTTTAAGCTGCTTATCATGGAGTCAAGTCAGCTCTGTGTATGAGAAGTTATGTTTAATTATTTGTAGTTTTAATCTTGAAGTGAGTAAACAGTTTCGCGACTTATGTTTGTCAGGTTTAATAAAAGTCGTCTCATATAACATATTCAGAGATGGAGCTGTGTTATTCCATTGTTTTCTCCCGCACGCCGCATACGAGGAAAGTAATTGTGTAATTATGATCTAGTTACAAACCGGTTTAATGAACATTGCGAGTTCGGGCTACGGAAAATGCGCGCGACGAAATGCGGGCAAAGTTAGCGGATTAAGGACTTCATTTTACATGGAGGCGAATTCTATAATCTAATATATAAAATTCTCGTGTCACAATGTTAGTTAACATTCATTATCCTCCGAAAGGGCTTGACCGATTTTTATGAAATTTTATATGCGTATTCTGTAGGTCTTTTTATATGCATATTCTGTAGGTATTCTGTAGGTAGGACTATCTATTTTCCATACCCTTAATTGATAAGAGTTATCCAACCCTAACATGTTATTGTTACATGTTATTTTATTTTTTGGACATTTTTTTATAATGTGGTTTTTAAAATTACATAAAACTGTAAGTTTTCACCCTTCACCCTATTTTTTAATAGCTGTTTTAGTAATTTATACATTTTATATCATTTATATGACAGAATAACGTTTGCCGATAGCTAGTATGCGTATAAAATGTCTAGGTATAGGTACATACTTATAGCTATGTATGTATTATACATATGCTAAAATTTGTGTGACCCAATAGCGGATCCGGTAGTGTTCTTATCTTATATGTCAAAGGTCGCAGGTTTGGTCCCCACTCAGAACAAAAATTTATAAGAAGAATATATGTGTCTGGGTAATGAAATATATATTTTAAATATTATATTTGTGATTCCTCTGTTGTCTGTACTGTAGTATACAACTTAATTAGCACTGGCTCCATTTAATTTATTAACCATATTAATATAATAATTTCACCACATTCATAAATATCAAATAAACATTCGTATTTCTAAATGCAGAAAGTGTGTTAAATATGAAATGTTTTAAAGCTACTTCAAATTAATGAATTGCACCTCATTTCCATCCGTAGTCTTTGGTGTTGCTATCGACTTTCATTTACTGTATACAACAAATTGGGTTGTATACTGGCAACGTTTAGAATGCAATGGACAGTACTGACTATACTTGTATAGGTACATATCTGTTGCTTTGTATTAATGGCTTTTGTATGTAAAAAGTTTCAATCGTTCACCGGTTGGATGTACCCTACTTTCCCACCCTCTCAACACATCCGGTATAATACAGTGTCCGGATTTTAAAGTCGTTTATGTGAAAGATGACGCCGTGCCCGAGAAATATGTTGTTAATAACCCTTTATGACCCTTGACTAGGTTAAAGCGGGTTGTACAGTTTTTTACTGTGGATCGGCGGTCAACTTTTTGTATTTTTTTTTGAAAACAAATTAATAAATCTTCAAACTACATGGCTACTTGAAGACTTCAAGATGATATTTAGTATTTTTTTATAAGACGAGATCGACACACAAGCATACAGGCCGCGTGATAACATCATTGCAGTCTATAGATGCTCGTAATATCATTAGGATATCAATGGCGCGCTGCCAACGTCGAAATAGCAGGATATTATGTCACACTACCTAGTAATTTTCTTTCTCACCCTTCGAACTGGAACACAGCAATGCGAAAACTGCTATTGGCGGTAGAAGTCGGTGAGAGTGACATACCAATACTTAATGCATAATTTTTTTTTTAATTGTAGTATATATATTGACGGGCTCGATGGCGCTGATATCCGTGGCACAAATACTCTTACGGCCCACTTGATGGCAGACGGATACCGCAGCCTATGGACGTTAACAACTAGTGGTAGACTATCTAATAATAAATATTAGTCTAAGTCTTTCTGATATGACGGACCCGATGGTGCTTTCGATATTGTCACTTTCTACTGCACAAAGGTCATGGGTTCGATTTCCAACCAGTACAAAAGATTATATGGTGTATATTTGTGTTTATTTGTTTGACTGGATATTAAATATACACGTATTTAGTAAATACGTGTATATTTAATTTACACGTATCATATTCAAAATTCCTCTGATGTCTGAAATTTGTGACAAAATTGTTTTGACTTACCTATCTCAGGGTCAAATCACTATAAGATGGTGTGTGAATTTATGTACTTACTAACGGCGTGCCCCTTATTCGCCCTATGTATACATAGCAAAATTTTGTAAGTCATAATTCAGTTCTTAGATGTCTAATATATTAACTACCTAACAAAATTTTCCACACACAACTTCCCGACAAACTTAGACCTATCAATTACACTCACCAAAAAACAATTATCCAGTTTCGTGCAGTCGTTGTTGAGTCATGCGCGTACACACAACAACAGATCAACCTACCCAAGACAATCTGTCAAAACTTTAGATTCGATATTAATCTATAATAGCAAAACATTGAGTTCAAAATTGACTGTTACAAATTTACAGACTTAGGTTGATTGATCCATCCGAAACAGTGAATCTCAAATGCACAGGGCGGGGATCGGCAGCAGCATCCCGTCGCAAAAGCTACGCTCTGATATTGCCAACACACTTGCCCAGCGCGGCAATTGTGGGCCAATCCCCCCTTTTTCGGGGAGGCCTATATCCAGCTGTGGACTTTTAATGGCTGATGTGATGTTAATGTCGAATTTCGTGCAGTCGTTGTCGAGTCATGCGCGTACATACTTTTCGACGATTAATAATTTAGTTATAAACCGGTTGACTGGCTAAGCCGCAATACCTTTACTGGCAGACAGACTTACGTTCCGGTAACTTGTAAATGCGATGGGTTCGCGAAGCAATTTGCACCGTCTATAAAATTAATACAACAACAAAACAAGTTGATGGGCCCGATGGCGCGCAGATACTAGTGATCCTATCGTTTGCGTCAAAAGTTGTAAGTTCGATTCTCATCCAGGACAAATATTTATAAAATGAATATTTGTATTTGTTCTGAGTCTAGGTGTTATTCATAGGTGTCTAAGTATTATATTCGTTATTCCTCGGTTGTCTGATGTAGGTAATACAAGTGCTTTAAGAGTCAATAAATGAGTTGTTATGTGAATTTATTAATAGAAATTAAGAGAATTTAAGATGACCAACGATAGATGGTACAAATCCTTAGAAATTTCACAACACATTTATAACTCTGTTATATATGTTTGCATACGTTGATATTTACGTAGCCGTGTGTGCAACCATGAATACAATAGCTTTTAATTTAACCTCAACACCCATACACAGAACAAACATATATTATCATATAATATATGTCCTGGGTGGGAATCGAACCTATCCCTTAGGCGCACAAGATAGGAACACTACCATCTGCGTCGTTAGGCCCGTCAATATTAGATTTACAAAAATAAAAGGGCGTCTATTTTGATTTGTAACAAAATAGACGCCCTTAATGTTTGCAAATGTGTGACGATGAAGTTAGGTTTTAAAGAGAGCATAAAATATAAGCAAAGAGAAAATCTATTTCCAACCTCGCTCAAATACTCATTTCCTGTGCGATATAAACAAAGAACCCACGCAGATGGACTTGGAGGTTAGTACACACTAGTAGAATGATGTTAGTTTTTTTTAGACCAGGTTGACAACTTAACATGAAATCTGCATGACATCATGACATTAAGCGTCACTGCATCCTATAGACGCTTATAATATGACAAGAATATCACGCGTTGCGAACCTTGTGACTTGAAAGGTATTATGTCACATTACACAGTAATTTCACTGTCTTTCTCACGCTTCAAACCCGAACACAGCAATGCAAACATTTGGTGGTAGAAATAGGTAAGAGTGAGGTACTTTAGCAGCAGACTTTTGTATGAGGTATACCTCACGTAGTTTAAAAATGCTATATAGAAGAATAAGAAGCTATATAGTCTATACATACATATATATATATATATATATATATATATATATCGTTTATCCTTATTATCCTTTATCCTTATATTACATATATATATACATATATGGTATTGTCACAATCGATGCCTTGTTATGACTTTGGTTAGTTTAACAGCGGCTAACAGTGACAGCGTTTGCTTCACTCGTGTCTCCGGGTAGAACCGATATTGTTGCTGGAAGCTTTGCAGTAGAAAATTACATGTAATGATTACATTTGTAACTAAGAAGTTCTCAACCTCTTTTCACATTTCGATATCACCCATATTGAATATTACAAACGCGAAAGTTTGTATAGTGAGGTAACGGAGGAGGAGGCAGAGTAACTCCCCCTGTTCCAGGTGTTGTAAGAGAACTAAGGTACCAGAAAAAGAACCGACAGATAGTGGTATATCCATCCGTGACAGAGCAGCACAAATGCACATGGAGGGCATGGGCAATGGTACCCCCGTCGCAAAAGCTGCGATCTGCGATTGCTCACATACTTGCCCAGCGCGGCAATTTCGGACAAAAATCCCACTTTCTTGAGGAAGCCTATGTCCAGCAGTAGAGTTTTGATGGCTGGTATGATGATGACTCTATCACGCCGGAGTGGCTGAACAGATCTGGGTGAAATTAGGCACAGAGGTTATTGATCCCGCACCCGCCCATAACCCGACAACATGTTTCCGTGGGATTGATCTGGCTTTTTAATTCTCTATAAGGAATCGGCATGATTTTTTTGCACTGAGCAACTGACAGAGCGTGACAATAGACTTTTTTTTAGTCGGAATAACCAGAGTTCCTTCATAAGCTGGTTTACAAATATAAATGCTTAAGTTTGTGTGTCTGTTTGTTTCTTTTTTATGAATAAATTTTTTATTGGTTTTTATTCATATTTGGTATGTGAGATAAGATATAATTAAATAACGCAAGTTTTCCACGGATTAGAAAGCCTCGGGTCTTGACCATTTAGGTTTGGTTATTCTTTTCATAAGAAGAAGAGAATTTCAAGATTGTATATAATGTGGTTATTTTTGTTTTATTTTTGTATTAAATGACATATGAGCAGCAGTAGGCGTTTTATGGCTGCTATGATAATGATGTATTGGTTTGCACAATAAAAGTTTAGAGGCACAGGCGGCAACGGCCATTTTTAATCCCGGGCTTAAAAGATCCGGATATATTCTTCCATATACCTTTGTACTTCTTATTATTTATTCTTCTATGGTTTTATGATGTGAGTAAGTGACATGCACAGAGTCGTCTGCATTGGTACCTCACACTTACCTATTTCTACCGCCAAATACTACTATATAACACCAAAGACCACTGTGTTCCGTTTTCTTGAATACGGAACACAGCAATGCGAACAGGCGCCTCTCTTTCTAGTAATTTCACTACCTCTCTCACTATTCGGTGAGACAGGTAGAGAAATTACTGGGTAAATGTGACAGTATCTTCAGTTACGTGACAATAGCGACTATAGGCTGCGGTCACGATTACCATTAAGCGGACCGTATGCTTGTGTGCTGACTTCATAATATGATTTTTTTTAAAAAGCGCTCGCAACTGACTACATACGAGCAGCTTACAACAAATCGTTATTTTTTTTAACAAATGACGATGTTTACAGGAATGATCTTTTGTTTTTAATCGTCAGTCACGATATTGGTAAAATGTAAAACGATTCGGCGTGACCTACTTCGTCTGATTGTGGTAACGACCCTCGGAGATGGCAGATAAGATCCGGGAACTCATTTAGGCTGCTCCCAAGTGTTACAAGAATTTATGTGGAAAATCTTGGAATGGGAGGGCAGATATTTCGCAAAGTTTAAGACGTTCTGTATCCAGAGATATTAATTATATTGTTTGAGCAGTATTTTCTTAATACATTTTTACAATTTTTACATGGCTGCCTGTCATATAACGAAGTAGTTATTGCTATATAACTCTTTGCTATATAAAGCTTTGAGTTTCACTTTAAGTCCTATCCCGTCGGAATTCCAAAGAGCCTTTGTCATTCATTTGGATTTAAGGATAAATATCATCCAAATAGGTTAAGCCAAGAACGCGGAATGACCAGACTGATCTTCGCGTAAATAATATTGGTATTAACATATTTATTAACGAATACTAAATATACGCAAGTGTATTTCTAGCATTATTTAAAGAATCACAGCCTTAAATCAATGCAAAAGTAAATTAGTTTCTAGTTCTAACTGGTACAAAAAAGATAAGGCTAAATTCTATGCAGCGCTAACGGAAGTTACGTTTGGGTAAACCTTGCATCGGAAATTCCCAATATTTGTCGAACAAAACTTTCAGGAACAAAGACTGCAAACAACGTATAATGGCGACCCGGCAAAGGTAATTCTGGAAGCATTGCTTGCAGTTTTTATTTTGTTTTAACGTTGTACTATTTTTTTTGCTCAGTATGTACCTACCTCATACTTGGATGTATAGATTTAACATCACTGCAGCTGTATGTCTATGGCTGGACATTTGCCTCGTGATGGCTATCGCAGAGCTTTGCGATGGAGTTTGATTGATATCGGATGGATTTACCGCCAACTGTCAGTTCTGGTACTTCAGTCTCGCCTCGTACAACACCTGGTACAAAGGGAGGTAGTATTCTACTTTGCCGGTATTGCACGGCATTTAATTTGTTTTATATTCAAATATACAGACACTTAAAAGTTTATAAACGAGTCTAGTCATTTCAGACATAGCTTGTTACTCGTAAGCATTATTTTCTTGCGTCCAGCCTCTATTAAATTTACAAAATAATTGACAAAAATGTTAACCGAATGGGTTTTCAGTAGAAAATACGGGGTGGCATGATGTACTGTTATTACCATGGATTCTGTGAAATTAATCAAGCTGATGCGTCGTAGATATTTAAAAATATTGAATGGGAGGAAGATAGCGGGAGTTTTCAGTATAATGGCGATAAAAGAGTGTAGTGAGATGATTTCTCAAAGGACTCGTCCGAAGCACACGTGTAAATTGAAATAAACGGTGTGTGGTGCACCTTAATGGATTGATAGTCTGTTTCTTTACTTAAGTATTTGCGATAGTTATTGTGGTACTGGGAAACTTGCACCTTGTAACCTCTTATTTTATTTTAATTGTTTATTTATTCTATTTAAAAAATCCTCCATTTTTCCAGCAAACTATTTATAATAACTATTATATACTATTATACTATTATATATATTATAACTATTATATATATTTATTATAAACTGTAGCGCAGCTGTCACCGCCTCCTATCCCAGATAACCTTTAAAATTTAGTCACCATTATATGAGCCGGAAGACGTCGAAAAAAAAAATTAGGTATACATACTATTCGTACAAGGCGCTCACCGGCGAGTGCGTGCAGTCCCTGCTCGCTTTTGACTATCGTCCGCATTAATGCGGCCGAGTTCACCCAATCCTCTTTCTGTCTACTTTTTTATAAATATACGCTCAAGCTGTGGCGCTCTTGAGTACTGTTCTTTGACATTTTTTTATTTACTAAGACATCCAGCTCCTTCGCGTTCAAAAAGCTTGTAGCTACACCAATTTAGTTGTCAATTAATTTTATTATTATATTTAAAATATGTGACATTATCCTTAGCTTTGGAAAAGATTTTGGATCAAAAATCAGTAACATCATTTAAATGAGGCGTCGTCGTAAAATGAGTAGTAAGTGTGAGTCGAGTACAGTTAATAGATTTTTTTCTTATCTGATGTTAAGATGAAAGATGAAAGAACTGGGCTTTCGCATTATAAATTGGTTGGCAGCCACTTCAACTAAGTATTCAATATATTTTTTATCGTTACCAAAAAATAATTACATGTCATTTTTCTCAGTTTCGGAAGGGAAAATGAGTAACGTAAAATGTAACGGGCGCGCGATAGTGCGATAACCGCAAGTGGCCCATCGCGCTCTAATGTCGCCTTGATGGCGCTTGAGTCAGTTGAGCACTGATGTTGGCGCTGAGCGTCGATTGTGACGTCACTGACAGATGTGCGACTGTGGAGTTATGGATTCATATCCAGAAACATGTTACTTTTTTCATCATGAAATTAATTATCTAAATTAAAACTGTCGTAAGGTTTACCTCAAAAGAGGAATATAGAAAAAAAATTAAACCTTGTAAAAAGGGACGCTATATATAAATACATACATACATACTTTATTTTATAATAGCAACCATTCACTTCTCTTTTTTTACGAAAAAGGAATGAAGAATAGATTAGCGTTGCACATCGCACTGACCTGTGACTTACCTGACGGACATTAGCTAACAGAGGAATCACATATATAATACTTATATTTACTACCCCGTATTTAACACCCATAAATATATTTAACACCCAGACACGGATCAAACACAAATATCATCAAATAGACATTTGTCCGGGGTTGGGATCTAACCCAAGATATTTGGCCCACCAGATATAATCTATCCATCTGCGCCATCGGGCCCATCAATGTAACGGTACCTTTATGGTGCTTTATGTAAACAGCTGTCCATATCTATATCAACTACAATAGCAAGTTGGAAGTACATTATTATTATTGTACTCTTACAAAGTAAAAGTAGCATGTCTTTATTTAAACTTTGTCTCTTATCATTTTGGTTAAGGAAATAAAATCAGGGGATAAGTATATTTAATATAAGGCTAAAATTATTATTTATTAAAATTATAAAGTTATTTAATATATTATAAGATTATTTAATATAAGATAAAATCTTTTCTTATGAAAGATTACGCGATATGTTTTTGTTTAATTATACACTCCCTGGGTTTTTAATAAAGGTTTTTTTTATATGAATCGTTTCTTTAGAAATATCTCTTTTAGCATATACAAGGTATGTCCAAAGGCTCTAACAAAATTGCCAAATTTTTAAATATTGACATGAGACTAATTGTTTGTTTTCCATCTTAAGAAGAATCCCTTAAGATTATTAAAAGGGTTGAGGTATCTAATATTTGAAAATGTGTAACGTCATCTAAATGAGTCGGTGTCGTAAAATGTAATGGGCGCGCGATAGTGAGCGGCGAGGAGCGGCGATAACCGCGAGTGATGGCCCATCGCGCTCTAATGTCGCCCTGACGGCGCTCGTGGCTCCGGCCGAGTGCCGATTGTGACGTCATCGCTGGGCTCATCAGCGACTTGTGCGAGTGTGAACGAGATTGTTATGAGTTTTAAATTGTGAGTTATGAGCGCGCTCTTGCGTATAGGCCTTGCGCCTAATTGTAGACTTAGTCAATGGTTTTATATTTGAAACATGCGAATACATAGTTTAATCTTTGTTACAATAAGGAATTCTCCGTTCTCATACTAACAAACAAATGTCCGCATATTAATGAAATTCTGATTGTGACAAGAAGTATTGATTTAACGTCTTCTAGAAGTTATATATACATATTTTTTTATTAGAAATTCTATTTGTTTTAAAAAAACACGCAAACCATTATAAACGATATTGTCTATTTACCGATTTTGCAGCGCGAAATAATATACTTCATGAACGTTTTTGGCTAGAGGCTTCCAAGTTACAGCTGTAGTCGAGAGCACGTAGTCTACACAAATTTCGGGCCACACTCGTATGTAATGCATGCACGCCCGCCCCGGGATTTACATGTTCCTGTTTTGGAGTTTTATTATTAGTAAGTATATGAGTTAGGATATTTATTAGGGTGGTTACATTTATCGTTAAATGAGTACCTACACACTTTATAAGTGTTTCGTCCCAATAACTCACACACAACATCTCATACCTTGACCTAATACATACATTGACCTTACTCCGAAATGGGTCGCTGAAAGCACTTGTGTTACGGATATCGGTCAACAGAAACAACAAATTCTATTCGTACTAAACTAATACTTAAATACACATACATCACATGAATATTTATGAGTGGTGAGGATGGTTTCTCACTCAGGATAAATATTAAAAGTGTATCTGAACCCACCTTTAACCTTTGCATAACCATCAGCGTCAGAGAGCCCGTCAATTACTAATAAATCAGTATAGTTATGTCAAATCACTATAGTAATGAATCAATCTATAGTTAATGTATCGTATGTATGAGTCAATGTATAGTTGTGTTAATACTAATAAATCGGTATTGTGATCAACAGTTGCATCTTCCCTACGTTTGCTCGTTAAAATGAAACACAAGACAGATATAATTATTACTCTGTAAACATACCATCAAAATGTTACTTAAACATTAGATATGTAGTAGAAATAAACCGATAAGACTTATTACGTCTCATCGGTTTATTTAACTTTTTACATATATTTCGGTCGACGTTTCGGTTACCTTGCGGCAACCGCTCGTGAGAACAGTTTTAATGCCGTTAAAGAGTAGTTGTTATGAGTAGTTAATGCGAGAATTTAACATAATATTTAGTAATTTAATTAATATTAACTAGTTTTCGTCATTCTACCATAATTCATTATATTTTGTTATAATTTTCTTTACATTCAATAGACAATGTTTAACTCATTGAGGTATGGCAATATGTCATTCAAACTGTAGATAATAGATATTTATACAAAGGCAATGGCTTTACGCATTGCTTCTCCACTTTAAAATTTACTGTCACATTACATCTTACTCCGTTTCGCGTAATTTTCTTAAAAAGTGGCACAATTTGTTCGCTTCACGTATTAATCATACGCGCATAATACCGGTATTTATATGGCAACTGCGTAATTGTAAGTACAGTGAACACTACCTACTTGAGCCGCAATAAGCGGATTCGTAGCTACTATTACCAGAAATTAATACCAGCTATTATTACCGTGAGGTGCCGGTAGAGTAGAATAGTACCTCCCACTGTGCCAGCTGTCGTAAAAAGCGACTAAGGTACCAGAACCGACAGATGGCGGTATATCCACCCGAGACAGTGTAGCTTAAATGTAGCGTGTACGGTGGGGATTGGCAGCAGCATCCCGGTCGCGAAAATTGCGCTCTGCGATTGCCAACACGCTTGCCCAGCGCGGCAATTATGGGCTAAATTCCCCCTTTCCTATGGAGGCCTGTGTCCAGTAGTGGATTTCCAATGGCTGTAATGATGATGATGATCAGAAATAAATAAAAATATGCACATCACATCTAATAACTTGACTTCGAAGTAGTTTGTTTTTGTCCCGGATAACAGACAACAGAAGAATTACAAACACTTATTTAACACCTAGACTCAAATTCACAAATCTAAGGAACCCAAATGGCCTACCTAATGCGCCAATGGGCAGGTCGTTAAATATTTATCTAGAACTATCTCAGGCCTACGTGATCGGCTATTTGTATTAAAATAACTATCAAACAACTCATGCCACATTATCTCCAGTTACACCAAATAAATAAATTCATACTAATATTAAAACTGCAAAAGTATGTCTGTTTGTATCCTTCTCTCATCTAATCGACTGAACAGATCTTAACACAATTTTGCGTGTAGACTTGAATCCTAGGAACAAACATAGGCTTACTGATTCCGGTAAAATTCCCAAGGAACTCGATATAACGTATAGTCTACGAAAACGAAGCCGCGGGCAGAGAGCTATTCTTAATTATGAATAGGACTGGGACAATACAGCAGAATACAAAGTAAACATTTCTAAATAGACAATATTAGTTTACCATAAATGGTCTATAGAATAATTTGGACTAATAAGAATACTGCGGTTGCCAGCGCAGCACTTCTATGGGAACCCAAAAATTTTTATTATCCGGCATTTTTTATTGCTGCTTATTGTTTTTTGCAACTGCTGTTACTAGAATTGACCAAATAACGCTTCCAACATTGTTTACAAATAAATGGATATTACCCGCATGAACATTTATTTCTTTTGTTTCAAGCTTCTCATTTGTTTGTTTACATGAGGTGGTACTTATGTGGATGTACACGGAAGTTCGCAATTGACATTTATCTTTAAGTATGAGCTTTTAAGTTCAAAATCGACCGTGAAATTTTCACAGATTTGTGTAGGTTGATCTGCAGCTTTGAATAACTAGGACGAGCCTGTTCTATTGTTTCCATCCTGTTGTCTTATTTCAAAGTTTATTTGCGGTTTTAAAATATGTTTACAAGTAAATTACCTGCATCATTTACTTATTACAACATTGAAGTAAGGGAGTTGAGAATTACATCGGTTTCTTTTATATAATTAAACCGCCCAGTGTAATGGTAATTACTGTGTATTCTTAATTTACTTTGTACTTTCTCGACGGGAATATGTTTGGTTTGAATTATTACTATTAATTTTTCTTCGTCATTCTCATCATAACCGTTGGACATCCACTGCGGACCATAGGTACGTACGGTTTTCCGGAGCAATTTCCAATAGAACCAGTTGCATACTTGCAGCGTGATGCTGCGAGTTTAATCAGAACGTCTGTCCTCGTCGTGGGTGGAAGTTCTATGCTGATGCCCATACAAGAGAATAACATATAGGCTACATACTTGAATAATATAAATTTGAAAGCGTGCCCGCCTGTCTGTCTGTTTGTTAAGCTTGTATATATCTATCAAGTAAAAATTTCACAAACAGCCTAAAGAAATCATAACTTTATTTATATCCGTAAATTTCTTGTACCAGAACAACAATTTAGATATTTGGGTATATTTTAATTTTCTTTTTGTGACCTGAAAATGTTCAATGAATATATAAATTGTATTTTTGCGGTCACCACACAAACCATAAAATCGTCCTGTTTCAACGTTGTCTGTCAACGTTGGACCCTATAATTTTGTGAGCAATTAAATGTAAACCAATAAAATTTATTTAACTGTTTCAGAGATAGTCACAATTTTGGAATCGCTACCACTCAACCGACAAAAAGATAACATAAATTTACAACCCTAAATAATTACTACTTAAAATGAAAAATAAAGGTATTAATACAAATAAAAGAATCTTAATATATGCCATCCTATCCACCCATTTTTAAAGAAATTAAGGATTAAATTTCGAAAATCCCCTCTTAGTGAAAACCTACGTCTTAAATAGAGTCCCCATAGATAATTTGAAAGTACACAGAACTTGTCTTAACTGAGAGACTGAGATATCGTGATGAGTGAGCGAACTCTCGTTTTTATTTTATCATTTTATCAGCCGTAGATTGTATGCGGCCTGCACCTTTGCCCAATTTTGCAGTTTTTAGTCAGATCGTCTGTCCTAGGTGATTTCCAATAACACCAGTTGAAGGCCACCTGTATCCAGCGTGATCCTGAGAGTCTAGACAGAAAGTGTACCTCCTTGTGGATAGACGTTCTACGCTGCGCTTGCCGGCACGTAGTCATTCTTATATTAATGAAAAAGTTTATTTAAATTTATGTATTTAAATTTCCGAATCTATTTGACGTGCCTGGTGATCTTGTGCACCAAAGGTCGTGGATTTCACCCAGAACAAATATGTATATGACGGACATTAATGTAGGTTCTATTTCTAGGTGTTAAATGTAGGTTGTGTGTCGTATATTTGTGATTATTGGCTAACTGTTGTCTAATGTCCGTAACACCCTTGCGTTTAGTGATAGGTCGTGGTAAGTGATATATACGTGATAATTGTGTTCATTCAAAAATGTGAGTATTTATATTATATAAATTGTTTTTAGCGGATTAGTAAATTAAAGTGGCAGTGGGCAGGGCATTTGGTACGCAGAACCGATGGCCGATGGAGTCGTAAGGTTCTGGAATGGAGACCACGTACTGGCAAGCGCAGCGTAGGGCGTCCACCCGCAAGATGGTCAGACGATCTGACTTAAACCGCAGGTTCACGCTGGATCACAGGCCGCATTAAACTGATCTTATTGGAGATTACTTTGGGGGGCTATGTCCAACAGTGGACGTCTTAGGGCTGATATGATGATGATGAAGATAATAAAAAAAAAATAGATTAATTTTACAGATACCAAACATTGTTTTAGTCCAAAAATAAGAAGTTTGACGAAGAAACCAAAACTAACAAAGGAGCGGGAGTTTTATACTATGTGCTTAACAAAAGATATGTTTTGTAACAATGTGTTTGTAGTGTTAGACCGCATAGTAATGTCCGTTGTCAGGCAGTACTATCTGTGTCTGACTCAAGGCCAAGCCTAAGTATCGAGCCAGCCCGAGACCGGCTCTAGCCTTGAACGCTGATAAAGGTTAAAAGACAAACGTAGTAGTATGCAGTGGTTGAGAGAGCCGGTTAATATGCAAGGGTCACAGATGCAGTACACGCATTTTCTTTTTATATGATTGCATCAACAAACGAGCATACGGCCCGCGTGATAGTGAGCATCACCGCAATCTATAAACGGTCGTATTATCACAGCCGTGAGGTACCGGCAGAGTCGAATAGTACCTCACCCTGTACCAGGTGTCGTTCAAGGCGAATAAGGTACTAGAACCGACAGATGGCGGTATATCCTTTCAAAACAATGTAGCTGAAATACACAGGACGAGGATGGGCAGCAGCATCTCCGTCGCGAAAGCTGCGCTCTGTGATTTCCAACACGCTTGCCCAGCGCAGCCATTACAGCTAAAATTCCCCTTTTCTTGGGGAGGCCTATGTCCAGACTTTCAATGAAAGGCATGATGATGATAATAAGATGATTATCACAGGGATTTCACAAGAGCATTGCCAACCTTGTGACTTAAAGATATTAATACGTACTACATATTTCGTACGTCGTAGTGGAATTCTATTATTACACGTAGACGGTGGCGCCGCACTGATGAATCTGGTGATAAATTAAACTAAATTTTTATTTTTTATGGGAATTTGTTTACTTGAGTGAGTATAAATTTGGAATCAGATTTTATAAAACTGCTTTAAGTTTATCATATATATATATATGATACATATATCATATATATGACAAGTATAATGGCCATACTAATGAAACCCTAATAATGACTTCAGTTTGTATCAAATCCAGGTGTCTTGATAACATTAAAATACGCAGGTACTTTTATAATTTTATGTGGGTATTTAAATGAATAATTAAGACTGAGGAGATGCTGCAAAAAATTAACAAAAATAAATGCGGGTTAATTCGAATACATAGGTTTTAGCGGTAAGGTAGATAATCTCACAAGGCAGGATTTATGGTTTAAAAATTTGGGCTGCGCCTAATAAAGTTTTTTTTAAGTTTGTAGGGTTCCTTGCCTCGAAAGGAAAAACTTGAATCTTGAGTCCGTCTAGACGTACCCAGTTGAAATTAAAACCATACTTACACTCAAACCACAGCCTCTTTAAGCTGTGAAAAGAATATTATTCTAAGTTAAACTAAAAAAGGTTATGATAGTTTATGCGGCAAAATACGCAATTTTCAACGAAATTAGGGAAAGAATATTCTCTAGTCTTTAAAAAAAGTACGACATCAATCATTGAAGTTAAGCAACCTTCGCGCGGACGTAAATTGAATGTTAAACCGTTTTTTTATAATAATAATTAAACAAGGGTTTGACTTTGCATGAACGCGGTCCTTTTGAAATAAAAAAATATTAGTAATGAACTCCTTATTGTATATACAACAAAAGACAAAAACAAACAAAATACAAAAATTTCAAAGTACAAACAATCTTATCGCGTAAAGACGCGTTGAGAGCAACCTTAGAATGGAAAAGGGGAAGAGAAGTATAAGGTCTTCAGAAGATAAATAACTAATCTACATTTTTATAAAAAAATGTTGAGAACTTGAGAACGGATTAACCAATTCGAAAATTTTCTGCGTATTTCCCTTGGAAAGTTTTAATTAAGAGAAAAATAGTGATAGTATATTTTATAATTAATTGTTCATGTGCGAGGCAGTTTTTGTTTTTTTATGCATACTTTTCTATTGAACAAAACAATTCTTTTTCTGGACAAAATTTGATGAAAATCTATAATTATCAATCTAAATTGGAGTGTATGTTAATAATATTCAAATAACTTCTTTTTACTAATTTGATGCATACACGTTACATATACCGAAATAACTGGGACTAATTTTGATGGGTCTTTTACTGACAAATAGGTGATATAATAAGGAGTAAGTAACTTAGGCTATATTATATCACGATACGACTAATAGAAGCAGAGCATCAATAAAAAATGTGGCCAAAACAGACAAAAAATATACGTTTGAGAGCTTTTGTTGCATATGCGGCGTAAACGGTTTTAGGTTACGCAAGAAAAATATTAGAACGCGGGCAAAGTCGCGGGCATAGCTAGTAGCAAATAACAACACGCTACGTAATGGGGTCAACAAGAAAATACCTTGACGAAGTCAGTGTGGACCGCAGTATATACTTATACACAAGTTGAGTCATGGGTGGAAAAGGTATCGAAAAGGCGACTGAGGAACCGGAACCGACAGATGGCGGCATATCCATCCGAGACAGTGCAGCTTGAATACTAAAGGGTGGGGATGGGCAGCAGCATCCTCATCGCGAAGTTGCACACTGCGATTGCCACCACGCCTGCCCAGAGTGGCAATAATGGGCAAAAATCCCCCTATCTTGGGGAGGCCTACATCCATGATGATTATGACGGTGGGTAAGCTTGAGATAATTATTTGTGTGTTGTGAACAACGTGCTAATATATCTATAAACAGGTACTGCGTATATCTATTACTAATAATAGATGGAGTTTTTATTATTAGTATATAGCTTTTATTATTTTCATTTATTATGTTCTACCTATATATAAGTTATTTAGTAGCTCGCACAACAACAAATGAAGTAGGAACTAACTCAATTTATTTATAAATGTAAATCAATACATTAAAATCAAATGGAAGTGTTTGTAATTTCAAACTAACAGCTTTTTAGCGAATGCATGTGACAACGCATACAGTACTTACATAAAAAATTATTTTATTTTATTTTTAATCGTAAAATATTTGGAACGGCTGGACGATTACTACAGGACGTTCACTGGAAGAAGCTGATGTTGAAAGTAACGTAAGATACTTTATTCTTTATATTTCTCACGTGAAAAAGTATCACGCTTGTGATACCACAGAACGCTTATAGTACATATTCTAAATAATTTTGGTAAAGAGTTTTTGAAAACTTTGAAAGGAATTTTATGAATATAATTTTAATTTCATTAAATGTTTTCAATCCGTATATATAAGACAATAAGCTACAGTTGACAGGATTACTGCAAAACCCGACCAGTAATCATGAACCTGACCAGAATTACAAATGTCCAAGTGCAAGCCAACAATGCAACTACAGCGAGTTAACGACGTTTACTTCGTGTCCAGCCTAACGTGAACTCTAATGTAAGCACACGCCTAGTAAATAGCCGGGCCTGTGTACAATGTAAACTAGCACACGGAGCAGGTACTACCGCAAGTACCTCGCTCTAGCGGGTACTAAGTTCTACCGCTTTCTAATCAATGCCCGAAACCGTACAGGCCGCAGCTCTACGCTCATGGCCATAACCAACGCCCGCGGCATTTGCATAGAAATTAACCGGCTGCCCGTCTAACCGACATTTCACTATTCCACACAGAATAAATAACTCGACCGTAGGGCTGCGTTCATTCAGATTAGACTACAGTTCAAGTTTCGGTTAGGTTTGCGGGGTTTTTGGGTGCGACGATTATATTGCGTCGTTAATACACTGGGACTGTTTTGGTAACTTTTATTAAGGTGAAGCGAACAATTTGTACCGCATTTTAAGTAAATTGCGCGAACGGATTAATGTGGGATTTAACATAGTTGGAGTTAAAGTGGAGAAGAAGTAGATAATGCTATTTACTTTATATAAAATGCACTCGAAATAAAACATTGTAAAAACATGTGGTTGCGTAATAGAAGTATGTTTATGTTTAACCACGCGGTTTCAATCTAAACAAATCTATTAGAATTTTGCATTTGATAATAAAACTAATATCTCGACGCGTTGTGTCCAAAAGTCGTGTTGATTCTGAAATTTTTATTCAGATGTTTCTAATTAATTTTTGAAACATCATAAATCTGCAACATATGTACATAGATATAGCATATATATAGGTGTATCATGATAGAATTATCGTATTATTTTACATATGGTTTGCATATTAATTCCTATAATTATTAAGGAGAAAAGTATACCACGCTCTCTCTAATTGTAGATAATTGACAATAAACAACCATCGCATTATACAACATTTACTTCTATTAATATCTACATACGATATGCACAATCAGTCAGTGTTACACTCCTTTCAGTGTGTTTACACTGACTGATACTTTTACTATTAATAATAATTAATAAGTCGTAGCCTAGCGTACTAGATAATAAAACAATTGATAAAATGTCAAAATCACGTCTTTAATATGCAAGACTGACATATACCAACTCTAGCCTTGCAGATAATTTACTCTATATGCGACAGTATGTACGTGGTCTCCTTAAAACAACATATGGCATAGCTATCCTCTCTTAATTAGATCAAATAAAAACGTTAATTGTCTAAAATATTTTTTTATTATAATGATTGATGTATGTTTTGTTTTTACTAAGTTAACAATATTAATAAATATGCTATAATTTTTATATATAAAGTAAAAATCATCGTGGCAAATTAAAATAAAAAAGAGTGTCATAAATGAAATAAAATATCTATTTTAGTGAAATTGTATAAAAAGCATCTAGGAATTCAAAGGTTTTTCTTAATTTTAACAATTGTCACAAGATGGCGTTACTGTCGCAAATGCGTTTGTACTATCGGGCATTAATGGAATTTATGACCATATATTATGTACAACTATTTAAATTATAATCGTTTGTGAGTATGTCAGTAAGAAACTGTGAATAAAGTATTGTTCTCGATAATTACTATTCCTTAGGGTTACTATTTACGAAATAAAGTAGCTAAACCTACATCGCGCAAACAAAATTTTTGAAATTGTTTGCTATATATTTATATAAATGACCCAATGTTATTGGGAGTCCGTGTCTACACAGTGTAGCAGTTTGGGGGGCAAAACTGCTCATTACTTGCCCCGCCTGCGGATGCAACGACAGCTTTAGGGGGGAAGCTGTATGTGTTACCCCGCTCTCTGGCTATCTTGGTAAATCGGCTTTACAATTTGGTACATGGGTTATCTCAAGATTTTGATGTAAGCGCTGGCATTACTTCATCTCACACATATTAGGCTTGTTTTCTCGTAGCGAATGAGAACTTACTAATAATGTAAAAGAGAATATCATAATGATAAAAAATTACTAATGTAATGTAAAGAGAAGAAAAGCTCGGCGCCTACTAATCGTACACAAAGAAGCCCCCCCACCCTCCAAGTACTACTAGTATATATCGTATGAGTCACTCGAGGCAAAGCCTCAAAACCCCACTGTTGTAGAACCTTTGACTTCCTTTTTAATATTAAATAACATATTAATGTGATTATCAAAATTATAGCTTTGTAAAATCAGGGACTAATAAAATTAAAATGTTACTTTTAATATTTTACCACTAAACGTGGTCATCAATTTTTCCTTAATTAAACTTTCGAATTTACTGGAGTCTTAAGTTAGTCAAAAATAAACATAAGTATGTTTGCATATAAATTTGTAAATAATTTTATACAATCAGTAACTAATAAGAGAACCCTTTAAAATTTATGTAATTTGCAGCTGGTTTATTGGCCCGGTTAAGATGCAAAGTTGTAGGTTAGGCTGAATTAAAGTAAAAATAAATAATATTTGTTGATTCGGGCTAGTTGTGGCACCGGTACAATGATGAGTCGTAGGTTTCTGTTTTCGTGATACAGGGAAACTCTTTAGTCAGATAAGTGAATGTAATAGTGATGTGTGCTAACGTAGGTGCCTATTACCTCCTTTACGGATCGAACCAATCAAAATCAAAAAGTCATCAAGAGTAAAGAAAATCAAATGTAGAAATATAGTTATTTATTGTCACTACAATAGTTACAATTTAAGTGTATATTTCTAATTTATAACAGACAACAGCTCTTTAACTGAATGCGTTTTATACGTACAAATAAGATGCGTGTATGTTAAATTATATTGTAACAAATAATTTTTTTATTATCTTAGCTATTGATTTTTTTTTTCTGTATATACTCGTAAATTTAGGTGTATTTTCGAATACATCTTTTTCCAAACTTAAAAGAAGAGATCACACTATGTAATAAATACTTAAAACGCGGTTTATTTTTTATTTTACTACATCTTTTGTCAATCTTGAGAACGTTTGCCTCGAAGTAACCGAAATGTCAAACTAAAAATATTAAAAGTAAAATTAACCGCGTTATTATGCCGTTAAAAAGTATTTTTATTACTAAAAAGTTTTTAGTTTTATTACTAAACTATTTTTTTATAATATTCTTTTTATATAGAACTATTATAATATTCTTACGGGCCCGATGGCGCAGGTGGTAGTGATCATATCTTGTGCGCCCAAGGTCGTAGGTTCGATCCGCACCCAGAACATACATATATTTATATGATAATATTTCTGTTTGTTCTGTGTTTGTGTATTGAATAAATTTATTTATTCTTATATTTGTGTCACTCTTTTGTCTGATGTCCGTAATACAAGTTAAAACGACTTATCAAGTCAATATCAGGTTATCAGGTCAACATATGAGATGTGTAAATTTATTTACTGTATTATTATTTTGTACGATGACTGGTCCAATGGTGTATGGTAGTGATCCTAGGATGTGCGCAAAAGTTGTGGGTTCGACTCCCACCCAGGACAAATATTTATATGATGAATATTTGGGTTTGTTCTTGTTAGGGTGTTATACATATATCCGTGATTCCTTTGTTGCGCTTTAAGCGATTTATTTCTAAGTCTGGTCAATGTATGTGATGTTGTGGAAATTATATTATTAAAAAAGGGTAGGGTTAATTTGTTAAACAATATTTTTTTCCGTAGGAACTCTTAATATGTGGGAACATTTTTTTTTAACTGTTCGTCTGATATATTTTTTTTATTACAACTTATTTGCTCGACGGAATTAGAAAAAAATTGGTACACAGATAGAATTTAGACTGCAATATCACATAGGTTACTGATTATGCTGAATAGATACAAGCTTCCCGTGAGATTTATTTAATTTCACGAAGGGATCGACCACAAGTATTGTTTTAGTATGCAATTAATAGAATTCGACAAACCCAATGGGGCAGACGTTAGAGATCCTACATTGTGGGTCGTGGACCCAGAACAAAAAGTGGTTTTATACAGTATCTGAGTGTTGAGTATGTTTATTTAAGAACTTATTATATTTGTGATTCCTCTTTTGTCTCATGTTCGTAACGCAAGTGTTTTAAGCAACTTATCTTCGAGGCATGTCAGATGTTGTGTCAATTTCATATTATTATTTAATATGAATAAATCAAATCACTTTTATTCATAATAATATAAATAAATAAGTTACTCTTATAAAATAAACTAGGAAACCAGTTTAGAGTGGTGATATATTATATAAACATAAACGTATATTTATTCAGTAAGCGGTAATTGATACACTATTGATGGACTTGAAGGCGCAGTATTTGATAACACAAAATCCAAGACTCAAGATTATATTGTTGACCTACCCTACAAACTTTTTGTCGGTCATATATCCATCCGCGACAGTGTAGCTCAAAATGGGCAGCAGCATCCCTGTCGCGAAAGCTACGCTCTGCGATTGCCAACACGCTTGCCCAGCGCGGCATTTATGGGCAAAGTTCCCCACTCAGGCCTATGTCCAGCAGTGGACCAATGGCTGTAATGATGAAATAAATAACTACTATAAATAAATAATTATGAAGAAAACATTACTCAATTTTGTTTGGTAATTTTTATTAATATTTCTGTGCGTGACGTTACAAGAGATCTGGACGGATTTGGATAACATTTTGTATGTATATCTCAACCATAATCTGATTTAATATTTTTATTGTAATTAGTATTTGATATGATTTTATGGCTATTTTATATACCGGTAAATTTATATATATCTCCAGGGTGTTATTTCGTCGAATAATACTAATGTTTAATTTCTAGCTACAGTTAAATTTCATGTTCTAAACTTCATACAAAAACATTATTTATATTGTATGCGAAATATTACTAAATTTTTAACTTCGCTATATACAAGCATATATATGTATAAGCATTGGCGTATAGGTATAGGAGCCGAGTGCCCACCTCGGAGTGGTCTAGTGTAGTAACCCTTGTACTGACATTGAGTGTCGACTGCGTGAGAGAGTGCGTCAACGCATTGGCCAATCCAATTTACACCAATCCAAACACGCCATATACATTTTTTAGAGTTGAAAATGACAAATTCGTAATTACGAAATTTCATAATTGTCTCGAGAAAGTATATATTATATACAAATCTTGATAATATTTTGTGCTCTAAGCGTCGACCAGTGAAGTAGTTGTTTTTATTAACAGACTACAATACTTCGCAGACTTGCAACAGAGAATTCTAAAAATAATTGAATATCCGCTGCTTTCTTATTATGTTTCATCTAAAGGTTTATTGGCAGATAATAATACCTTTTGTTATTATGTTCGCCTGCTACCACACGTGTTGGATACAAAAAAGTTATAAACTTAAACTGGTATAGGGTATAATTGATAGTGCGTTTACCGATGATACCAATTCGTTTCTGTTTTATGATCTTTTTAATGTCTTATAATCGTGCATATTTTTATATATAAACTGCTGGCTAGTGGTTAACAGATGTCCTCCTGTCCTGACTATAAATTAAATTATAATTTATCCTATCTCTCAAGTAGATTCAAACTACACAAAAATTGATTAAAATCGGTTTAGAAGTTCATCTCGGACAAACATCGTAGCATGATTTTTTTTATATATTTTACGAGACACGGTGTTTGTCCGATTTTAATAATGTTTGCTTACTATGATTTCTAAAACAAGTAGGTAATTATTTTAAATTAAATATTACGGGTCTCCCTCCACCATGATGTTTGTCTCAGTGGCCGACTGTTGAACATTGGAATCGATGGGCTGGGGAGGGATTTAGTCCTAGGGATTTAGTTAGTGGTTTCACACAATCTGCGTATTAAAACAATAACATTTCCAAAATAGAAAATGGTTTAATTTTTCCTCAGAATACTGATGATCTAACGGCAATTATACCGGCAAATAAAGTATGCCGGCAGCAGATGCGTGTTAAAACCAAGTTTTCACAGTGACTGAATTTATACAGCTTAATTACACGAGCCACCTACAAAATGCTCTAGAAATACATAAAATTCATTGAAATAGCTACCAATAACTTACCTCTAAATGCATAAAACATACATAAATTAAGTCGATTTTGAACGCCTTATTACAAACTTTATTCATCTAAAAATAATATGAGACATGTTTTCGTTGTTTACACTACTTGGGTATCGTCGAACGAATCGTCGTAGAATTTGATTTTTATCTGAGTTCTTTGTTTTTGTACACTATTCATTGATAGTAGCCATTATTTTTTTTACTATATGCAGCGCTCCGCGGTTTAACTAGCGGCACGCCCGATCTCGCAGACCGCGTCACGTCTTAGACGACCCGCCCGATAGCACAACCGCGAAAATCGCAGTCCTTTCTCGCCCTCTCACTGGCACAACACGATCACTGACACTCCACATGCACTCGTACAGCAGAGCAGTACACCGCGTTCGCCGGCGAACGCGTGAAGTCCCTGCCCCTACGAGCGATAACCGACAGCCCTAGGGCTGTCGGGCTCAATCTGTCCGTCCTCTTTTGCTTTAATTCATCCATAGTAAATTCAACCCCAACGACGGCGGCCGAGCCTAGGTCGAGCCTCTAGAGGCGCCCTCGGACACGCCGTCGGTCCCGCTTAAATCTCGCGAGCCATTGCGGGCGCGACCGCGCTAACGCGCGGTCGCGGCCGCGGGGCACGCAAGGTTATTACGGGCATCGGACCTCTCATCTATGAGAGGCCCCGCCCTCTTTGTCGGTGGCGCTTGAATTGTCGTCTGAGCAGCCCAGCACCAGGTTCGTCCGAAAAAAAAAAAAAAAAAACTAGCGTAGCGTCTAAACTAGCGTCCTTCTCGTGAGAATATGGCGATGAAATAAAAAATTATGTTCATCATCATCATATCAGCCATAAGACGTCCACTGCTGGACATAGGATACTCAGAATCTCCAAAGGGTATTTGCTGATTCAGTTATAAGCACCAACCTCGTCACCTCCAGATGATGAAACGGAGACTATGTATGAGTTCATAATTCGGGCCATACACAAGTCCAAGATCCACTTCACTGTGGTTATGGGAGACTTTAACGCAAAATCTTTAAAAAACAGTTACAATTATGCTTTTTACAATGTATGTTTTTCGTTTTAACTGTATAAATTCATAAAGTTGTGTTGACTAGTATCATGAAACGGTAATAAGATTATGCAATAAATAAATAACAAATCAATAAATAATCACAATTGAAGCCCAGTGCTCATATCATACTGATACCTAAAACCTGTGGTTTGATGGAGACCATTCTCTGATCTCTGTCACAGTTGAATGCTACATTTGTGTTACTATGGTAGATTTAATATACATATTAAATCTACCATAGATACTAGCTAGTACATATCTACTGCAACTAACAAGGTTTCGCGGTTTCACCCGGAAGTTGTAGAACTTTTATACTAACTTTGTACCCCCCTTTTACACACTTAAGGGTTGATTTCCGAATAAAAATAATAATTTTCGTATTAAATACTGAATTTTATTCAAATGACTTTAAAAACTTTTTTTAAAACACCTATCATAGTGCTCCCCCCGACGTTACAAAAACAACCCTGTACGAGATTTTAATTCATTAACCCTTATTATTTAGGCCCTGCGTTGATATGTCAGTCTGTCAGTCAGCTCAGCCTCCTTTTATTTATATAGATAGATATATAAATAGATAGTGTTATACAAAGTATAGGTGAAAAAACAAAAGCCAACAGTTATCAAGTGAGCGCAATACGCGATGACGTCACCGAAGCGGGCCCTTTTTCGGCGACACGTCACTGACACTAGCGTTGCTAATAAATAGATAAAATGTCTTCGCATTCAATGGTCAGTGTCTGCATGGAATATAATCATCTCAACAAATAGGTCATTAAGGGACCAAGTTTAAAAAAAAGGGACTAGACGGGTCTTTTAAATGACTGTCCTGGGTAGGGATTAAACCTACAGCCCTCGGACAGGATAGGATTACGCCATTGGATCGGACTCTTGTATTACATATAATAATTAGAAATTGTCAATAATATAAGAAAACAGAAATAAGGTATCTAGCCATCACTTTATTGGTTTCTCTTCATTATCTATTATTACTTCAAAATAGGATTATATTAAGTACCAGCTGTGCCTGTGACTTCGTCCGCGTGGGAAAGTTGCTTTTATAAACTTCAAATGTCATGTTTATTTATATCAAATCTTCCATACAACTTTTAAATTCCCTTTCAACCCTTATTTGGTATAAAAAATAGCCTATGTCCTTTCTCAGGGTCTAAAGATTGTCTATGCGAATTTCATAAAAATCGGTTGAGAAGTTTAAGCGGGAAAGCGTAACAGACAGACAGACAGACAGAGTTACTTTCACATTTATAATATTTATCAGTAGGATATAACAATATTTTTTATTAAGTAAATAAAATTTTAAAAGAGGAGTCAAATTTTCTACAGTCATGGTGTTGAGGTGCGGTTGCCTCGGGGTGTACGGCGAAACACTTCGTTTCTGTGTACGGCTTCAATGATGTTCGCTGGTGAACGAATTTTCTATGTAGGCTTCATCGAGAGCACCGAGAAGCAAGGTGGCTCTGAGAGGAGTGACGGGCCCCGCGAGGCCAGCGCGATGATGATGCCGGTCCGTGCCGCAGAGGCCTATCAAGCGACGACGAGCGTCGAAGCATCCGCAACAATAGCTTTTCCCGCTAAACGTGTTGCATCAGCAGGGCAGACTCAAAGCAGCTCAGCCCAAACTGTTTCCTTGTGTAGAAACGGACTCCCCGAATGGTGTAGCAAATTGACCATATATATAGTAAGCGACGCGGAGAGTGTTGTTAGCGCGATGTAGGATTTAGACCATATACATTGATAAAATGAACGAAAAGTAAATAAAAGCAAATATTATATGTGACAACAATAATAATTTAATATATTACAAAATTTGTCACTAACAGATTTCACCTAAATTAATTTATATTCCGCCAATCATACATTTACCTTTATGTATTAGGGATTTCGCGATAGTAACGCCATCGCGTAGAGAACAATGAAAATAAGCAACCCCTTGCTCGTATAAATGAAATTCTAATAGCATTTGCAAGGATATATAAAAAGTATTAAAAAGCTATAAATGACACATATGCTTACTAGAATTGATGGGCCAATGGCGCAGATGGTAGTGATCCGGTCCTGTCCGCCAAAAGTCGTGGGTTCGATCCCCACCCGGGACAAATATTTGTACGAAGATATTTATGTTTGTTCTGTCTCTGGGCTTAAATAGTATATAAGTGATTCCTCTGATGCCTGATGTCTGTAACACAAGTGTTTTAAGCGACTTATCAGGGAATCCGGTATATGCGTGAGATTTTGTGAAAATGTATTTATTTAATTTATTTATGTTATTTTAACTACATTAATACATTAAACTATTTTGTGCGAACTAGTATCATGAAAGCATGACCAGATTTCTGGAAGAATACGCAATCAATAAATACGAAGCAAAGCGTTGATCTTGAAACGAACACGACTGTAGCTTAGTGCTTGCTACTTATATGTAAAACCTGTGCTTTGATGGACTAGGAACTAACTAAATGTCACATGTTTACGCGATTTGGCGAGAATATATTATATAAACCTACAATTTTAATCCATAATTTATATTAATTACGGCTAGTACCTTTTAGTAATACATATTTATGTTATTTTTAAAATAATAAGACCTATGTCAGTTTTTCATAACGTAACATACTAATGGTGAAGTATTACAGAAAATAGTTTTGGTAGTTCCAGAGTAGTTACTTCTTTAAATATTAACTTTACACATCTTATATCTACATAGACCTGACTCTTTTTAAAGCACTTGTGTTATGGGTATGAGAAAACAGTGGGATTACACATTTATACACTTATCATATACATATTTATCATTAGGTTATCAACAATTTATATCACCACATAATAACCACAAAGTCACTTTCCGCTGTATGTCCTCATGTTTGCTTAGATCTTTATAACAACACAACGGATTTCAATGAGGTTTTTTTAATAGATAGAGTGGTTCAAGAGGAAGGTTTATGCGTATTTTACACACGTAATATAGTAGAGGAACACTAAGAAAAGATTCAGATGTGATGTCGTAAATAAACACATTTATTTGCGATTTTATTGCAAATTTTGGCTGTAGTTGACGAGATAGATCAACCGAATATGTCTATCCTTAGTGATATCTTAAAATAGCCGTTTTTTATCCTCATTGCAGCAAAGCCGGGGCGGGATCATCAGTATAAGTTCCATAAAATGTGTACATACAACCGTACATTCTGCGTTATATATACACACATATATCAACTATTTTACATTCTCGTTCTCAGATCATTTTATAAATCAATCGAAGAGCAGAATACTTTGAAAAAAAATGGTTCATTTTTAATCTTTCGTTACTTATTATATTATTCATTATATGACGTGGCATATAATGAATAATATATCCTATATATTTGTTTTCTCCTAACCTAAGTAACTCTTCTCGTAGTTAAATAAAATATGAGTTCCTTAAACTGATTGTAGTTTTAGTGAAATGTATGTTTAATTTAAATAAATAACTATTGAACAATAATAATCGGAACGTAAGTGAAGACTATTATTACAATCACACTACTATATTATTCTATATAATGTAAAACTGCGAAAGACGATTTTTAAGCTTCAAGTATTAAATTCACAACATTACAAACATGAGACAATGAAGGAATCACGAATATAACACCTAAATATATGTTTAACAAACTAATTGTCCTGGTGTGAATCGAATCCATGACCCTCAGTGGACAAGATACTATACACAGATTTCATTTTACAATCGTGCCTTAAAATGTTTAATTTTAAGGTCTTCACGGCTATTGTTGTTCGCTAATAAGAATGCGTTGTTCTCTTTTCTGTCTTAACTACCTATATTTAACTATTGGGGCATTTTCCGTGAAGCGAACAGGAAAAAAAGTGAGTTTCTGAAAATCTGTCGTAGTTGTCGCACGCAATATCGGCGGGTCATCGGGTTGCGGGGGGAAAACTTTTTTCGTTCCCACCCACTTTTTTCTTTGTATTTTTTATTTTCTGTATTAAGGTGTCTTGAGGTTTTATTTTCTTCGTGGTTTCTTCGTTTGTATAATAATACAATTACGAAATGTAATACAATTTGTATTGATCACTTTTTGAGTGGCTTCTGTACCTTGTCTGCATAGACGTTATTTAGCGTGTGTTTGAACGCACTGATAGCAGAACTGAACGCCTTCCAATCAATTTTTGGCGGTTTGTATGTAGCAAACAAACGTATGGAATAGCCGGCGTGGACTTCTACTACTTTTTTTTTTTCGGACGAACCTATTGCTGGACTACTCAGACGTCAATTCCAGCGCCACCGAAAAAAGAGGGCGGGGCCTCTCATAAATGAGAGGTCCGATGCCCGTTTTCACCCCGCGAAACCCGCGGCCGCGAAGTTTCGCGAGATTGAGCGGGACCGCGGTGTACTGTACTGTACTGATCGTTAACACTGCATGTGCAGTGTTAACGATCGAGATGTGCCAGCGAGAGGGCGGTGAAGGGCTGCGATTTTCGCGGTGGTCGTGGATCGTCTAAGACGTGACGCGGTCTGCGATGTAGGACGTGGACGTTTTTTCTAGCGACGTACTTCGCGGAATTGGCGATCAATGGATTGGCATGGTTCGATGCCCCGTCAAGAAAACGACGCGACGCTTCTTTCATATACTCGCGGATCGTAGGCAATTTTAGCTCAGGTTACGGATGTACTACGGGGCGTCAGTCGCCCTCCGCATGAATTTGTTTTGGACTATTTGGAGGGTCTTAATAAGTGACGGGGCTCGCGTATGTCATTACCGAACGGATGCAGGCCTTGTAGATGGTCCTCGTGTGGCGGAGGGACATCCTAATTGTACGGCCTATGTAGCAGTTGAGCCTACCTAATATGAAGGAGGCCCTGTTTCTGACTAGTCTGATGTAAGGTCCGAACGTCATGCGCCGATCCAGTGTGACGCCTAGATATTTTACTTTATTGACCCAGGGGATGGGTCGACCGAAAAGTTTATACAACCCCACCTCGCGGCCCATACTGTCCGCTGCGCGCCGATTGGACCTCGAAAAGTGCATGACGGCACTCTTCTCGGGGTTCAGTTCGATGCGCCACTTGAGGAACCAGTCGCCTAGAGTATTGACCGCGCGTTGGAGGCGTTTGAAACAGAGGGAGGGGTTGCGGTGTCGGCCCAAGTCGTACAGGGCCGTGTCGTCCGCGAACAGGGCTAGCTCTACGCCGGGGGACCTAGGCATATCGTTCACGTAGAGCGTGAATAGGAGCGGAGATAGCACGGATCCTTGGGAGACGCTGGCTGAAATTGGGTGTCTGCGGGAGTAGGAACCCTCGACGCGATACCTGAATGATCGGTTCGAGAGGAAGTCTTTGATGATAAGACAGAGTCTGTCCGGCACTCCTTGAGAGTGGAGCTTGAACACTAGGCCGTTATGCCAGACTTTGTCGAAGGTTTTAGCGACGTCAAAGAACAACGCCTTCGTCCCTTGGGGTCGGTGTCGTTCGTTGAGGCGCGAAAGGACGTGTTCTGTGAGGCGGTGCAGTTGGTGTACGCACGAATGTCGGTTGCGAAAGCCGAACTGTTCGTCTACCATAAGGCCGATATAGTAGACGAACCTGCGCAATCGTAAAAAAATAAGGCGCTCGTATAGCTTGGCCAAAGAATTGAGCGAGCTAATGGGCCTGTAGAAAGTGGGGTTTCGTGGGTCTTTGCCGGGCTTGTGGATACCAATAACGACGGCGTCTTTCCACGCGTCGGGGAAGGCGCAGTTGAACTTCGCCGCATTGAAAATTGCCACGAGCAGGCAGATGAGATGGCCAAGGAAAATACGTAGGACGCGATTTGATATTCCGTCCGAACTGGGGGCTCTTTTGAGTTTTAGATCGCAAATGACTTCGCGGACCTCATCTACTGTGACCGGGTCCAACGGCGGCGCCGTCGGCGGCGCGGGGCTTTGAGAGCAATTTGGTTGACTGCCACCACAGGTGTTACATATAGTTATAAACATCATCTTGCGTTGGCAAATATAAAATATTATTTTGTGATTTAAGAATTAGGTACAATCGATACAATTGTGGTGTGCAAGGATTTAGTAATAAAACAATAGCCGGCTATCATTACTGCCAGTGCATGTCGGCAAGCTGCGTAATTGTCAGTGACGTATCGGCGACAAGGGGCCGGCCTCGGTCGCGTCCGGCGTCGCGCATTGTGCTCAAATGATAGCCGGCTGTTGATTTATCACTACAAATAATCCCATCACAACTGTAAAGATTATATCTTTCATAATATTAATTATAAAAAAATAATACATTCTAACTGAAATATTTGTATAATTATATAGGTATTGTAAGCACAAGTATATTAAGAGTATACTGCTCTTTGAAGAGCGAAAAAGGGGCATCGAAGTATTTTTTTATTTAACCCATTTCTATTTGACCAGGTTATCACTTTTGAAACTACACTAAATGGATTTGGAGTTCAAATACTCGTAGTTTCTTTGATTCTCAAGTTAGACAATTAAAATAAGTTGAGACATGTAAAATAGTTTTTAGACTCCATACAAAATTAGTATGGATTGGTTCTTCACTTACCTATTTCCACCGCCAAATGGTAGTGTTCTCACCGCTGTGTTCCCGTTTGAAGGGTGAGAGAGGCAGTAAAGTAAATGGGATTATTGTGTGATATAATATCTTCAATACACGAGAATGGCAACGCGCTTGTAATATCCATGTGCTATCACGAGCGTCTATAGGCTGCGGTAATGCTTATTATCACGCGGACTGTATGTCGACCAGGTTTAATAAAAATAAGACATGTGTGTCGAGTAATGAGCTCTTCGTAGAACAGCGCCGTATTTAGAAAACTTCTAACGAGATTTGTACATGCACTAGGATTTTTTACGGACGAACCTATTGCTGGACTACTCAGACGTCAATTCCAGCGCCACCAAAAAAGGAGGGCGGGGCCTCTAACGTATTTGATCGAAAATCATCCCTTAAGAAGGTAAAAGGGGGTGCAAGTTTAGTATGAGAAGTCTACTACTTAACGAGGGTAAAAACAAAACTTACGTGTATATTCTCTGCTATATATAAATCCGCAAATAGCCTCGCTAAGTCTGCTATGTTACATTAGAAATGACCTGTTTACCTAATATCAATTCTACGTTTGAAATTATGCATTACCTTATTTTATATTTGACACGCTTATGTTATGCACGAATATCACACACATGGTGCCTAAAAAGTGAAATAACTAGATAATATAATTTATTAAAATTAGCAATAAAAGTCATAAAAAAGTCATTTCTTATACATATCCAATATTTATAATGAGCTTAGCAATGATGCGAGACCAATGACGTTGTGCTCATTAGAAGCTTAAATTGGTATTTTTGCACTAATCATGAATATTATCAGATCTTTGACCAACGTCCGGCTAATTACACTCGCTTCAAATGTATGGCTATGGCAGGAGGTCGAATAGAAGTTGGTGCAAGCTAAATTACCACATGTGCAGCGACGTTATCAATAATACTTTTTACAACTTAAATGGGGGGGGGGGGAACATCATATATTTGGAATATCAATATTATATATTTGGAATTACTTAAAATGGAATTAAAGAAACGGAATTTTTATTTCTCTACGTTTGTAAGTAATAAATTCAACAAATACTGGTCCGATTCCATAACCTTAATAGAACTGTAACTTACATTACGGGCGAGTATTATGGGTAAGGAAGCTACGCGGCTGAAATCGCAAAGCGCTGCTAGATTTACTGTTGTATTTTTCCACTATTTCAACTGTTTCGTGTATGTATACTAAAGAATATTATTATTATAATAAACCACAGCCTATGGACGCCCGGATTCGCAAAGTTATCACTAGGTCATCACCAATCTTGTGACCCTGTGACCTGTGACCTTGTTCTTTGCCCAAAAATTTCACTACCCTTGCAGGGTGAGAGAGGAGAAACAGAAACACTGCAATGCCAACAAAACTGTTTGCCATTTGAACAGGTAACATTTCACGCTGAATTGTCTGCCAGAATGTCGTTACAAAGACGTAAGCATTTGTAACGGAGACTTTACAAAACAGTCGTCATTCAGGCGCCATCATTAACCTACTGGTACAACCTGAAGTAATTATGTTAACATTTTGTATTAAGGTTAGACTAATGTACTTTACAATAGGGATAACAATTATTAATTATTATTATGAAATCGATTAGATATAGTCAATGAAATTGTTTGATGCAACCTATAGTGCTTGACAATGAGTAACTAATACTCGTGTTACTGCACCCATATAATATATACCTGCCTCTATAAAATGATACAATAAACGAGCAATATTTAGCCATTGGGTCTCATCTTTAACTGCAGAAATAATAACTGTAAAATAAATTTTACTGGCAACATCGTCTCAATGGATACGAACAGTTGTATTTTATATACAAAACAGTTATTTCTTAATAGAGGTCCTCCCTGGCGAACCCGCACCTGCGCAACATAGCGCCGCTGCACGCCAGACCACCGGACTCCAAGGCCTATCAGCGAGAACTCACGGCCGGTGGGGTCGAATATGACCCGGGCATAAGCCCGAGATCGCAACCCCCTGAAGGGCATCGATAAATACATCTATTCCCTGATGTCGACAACCCTAATAGGACCTGGATGACCCTAGCCAAGGGGGTGTGGGGGCTTATGGTTTTTACGGTCCGTAAAAACCATAAGCCCCCACACGAAGTGATCATTGAACATTTTAAATTGATTTTAAAATGTTTCGAAGTCAATAACTTAATATTTCCTCTAAAAGTTATGAAGAGCAAAGACTTTTGCGACAGTAACGCCATCGCGTAGCAAGCATTACAGTTTACGAGCCTTGTTCAGAGAAATGGGTTTAAATAAACCCTTATTAAAAGCAATGCTTCAACTACCTGAGTCTACTGTACCCGCAGCGCTCTAGTTAATACAGAACTTTTTTTATTGTTACATACGTTGTTATACCCGTCTATAACATATTTAGGTAGAAATTGCCATATAACAAACGGTGTTCCCTTTGAACCCAGATCCCAAGGCCACACAAAGTTCATTCTACAATCGTGCTTTAAACTGTTAAATTTTAAGATATCCACGGCTAATTGTCGTCTGCTAATAAGAATTCATTTCTTCTTTTTCACTCTAAGCTACCTATATTATACAGTTTTTAATGTATGTACCACAGATGTTATGCGACATTATTGTCTAATTGCCTAATATTTTGGTCACAAGCTGTTTAAAATAACATATAAATAAACCAGTTTAATTTCGATTAACATCTAAAAAGAATGTACGTTACAAGCAAATGCTAAAAGAGGAGTCGAATGTTCCTCCCCACATCAGTTTGATATTTGTTGGCCGAGATTAATAAGTGCAATAGTTCCTTCAATGGGTGCATCTCTGTGCTGCGAGGCCGGCAAATCTGACCGTCGGACCGTGCGCAAGTCTCAGGTGCGGAACAAGACTTAGGGCAGCTCTGTTCGCAAACTGCTTCACCGTGTGGGGATGGACTCCCGGTGTGAAACGGCCAATCGACTGCATAAATAGCGAGCAACGCGGACAATGTTGTTAGCGCGGTGTAGGATTATACCTTATAAATTCATAAAATTACCGAAAGGTCAGTAATAACAAAAATCATACATTATGACAATAATAATATAACACAATTCTTATGTTTTGACTATTGAATTTCGACGAAATGGATTTATATTTCACAAATGGAACATTGATCTTTTATTTGTAAAGGGTTTCGCGACAGTAACGCCATCTCGTGGTGATCAAGGTAACTTAAGACCATTGCATGCTGTTGCTCGGATAAATCTAATTCTATTGATTCTGGCAGATTTACAAAAATTGCCTGAGTTTTTAAATATTATTTAGCGGGTACACATATCAAAGGTTTTACTTCAAATCTAAATTAATAAGGGAACAAAATAGGCATTGCTTTGCTTCAAGTCGGCATACATACATCAAAACAAAAATATTTTTTACTATGTTTCTAGTGCTTTTACTTTCTTTCTAATTTCTAATGCGCGCTTTACATGAACTCATAACATAATGCCAAATAGAAATGTCTTACCACAAACACAAGCATGATATCTTCGTGTTTACAGACGTAAGATTTAGCTGACACGCTTGATAGGTATAGAAAATTATTTAAATTAAATACCACATGCACTTAACGCACGTGCTGACAATACAAATGTAAAGGCAAAAAAAATCAACTAGTTTCATGATCTTATTTACATATATCTATTATATATATATCAGTTATCCTTTAATTTTAGGTTAAAAATTAACTTATGCGTTGCTTCTGAAAACGAAAGATGTAGATATTTCTTCGTTGATCTTGATCCACCAAAACCACCAATTGTATCTATTGATACTATTTCAAAAGGTTTTCTCGCCGGTTCTAAGTGTGACATTAATCCATATTTGTGCTGTTCTCTTGATTTATTCTTTATGCAAACTTCACAGTTTCTACAAACATCTTTTATATTCTTCGTTAAATTGTTTGTCACATACAGAGAACTAATACTCTTTAGCATTTATCCAACTCCAATATGACACAGGTCTTTATGTACTTGTTGTATAAGTTTAATACTGAAATTTTCTGTTATTATTATTTTTTCTTTGTTCCCTACTTTTTTATAATATACATTGTGTTTTTGTATTATTTTGTCTTTGTTGGTCTGTATATCTTTATTTTTATTCTGATCCATTATAATGTCTTCCAATGTAATTAAGTTCACTATTTTCAGTTGTTCTTCTTTATTTTCCTCTGGTTCTAATACAGGGTTTCTACTCAAACTATCTGCTTCTACATTTTCCTTTCCTGGAGAATATTTGATTTTAAAGTCATATTGTGAGAGGTAATAAGTCAAATCACCTAACTCTTTATCCGTCCTTGCTTTTAGGTTCATATTCTCTAATGGTTTGTGGTCTGAGTAAACTGTAAATGATTTGCCAATCAACCAGTACTGCCAATATCTCAGAGCTTCTTTGATAGCCAAACATTCAATATAAATAGCCTTTCTTTTCTTTTGCGCTGCATTTAGTTTCTTTGGAAAGTATGCAACTGGTTTTTCTTTACCATCTAGTTGTACTTGCTTCAAAATTGCTCCAACGCCTTCTAACGATCCATCAGTGTAAATATGTATAGGTAAATCTTGGTCAAAAATCTCTAGTATTGGTTGTGAACATAGCAGACTCTTAATTTTGTCAAATGCTATTTGACATTCTTCTGACCAATACAATTTCTGGTCTTTTCTTAATAAATTATGAAGTGGGTCTAGTATTATTGCACTTCTTGGGATGTATTCATGGTAAAAATTTATTTTACCCAAAAACAGTCGAACATTCTTCTGAGTCTTTGGTACTGGGAAATTCCTTATCGAAACAAGGTTGTCCTTCACTGGTTTGACGGAATTGTTCTGTATAATATGTCCTAGATATTTGACATATGCTGATAAAAACGTACATTTTGTAAATTTCAATCGAAATCCTTCTGTTAGGATTGCTTCTAGTAATTGTTTTAAGTGACATATGTGTTCATCAAAAGATTTGGAGAATATTAAAATGTCATCTATATAGTTATCTACGCTAAAAACTGTAAGTTTATATTTTCTAAGTATATTACTCAATATTCTTTGGAATATCGCCGGAGATGTCTTCAAACCAAAAGGGTTGTGCCTGTGGTACTACTATCTTATTTAAATCTCTGAAATCTATACATAATCTTGATTTTTTATTTTCCTCCTTTTTTAATGCTAGAGTTACTGGTGCTGCAAATGGACTGTAAGACTCTTCTATAAGTTCATTATCCAATAATTTTGCTATCTGTTCGGCAATCTCTTTTTTGTCTTCCATTGTGCATCTGTATGGTCTTTTGCAACAGTATTTATCCATCAATAAATCTATTCTTGCTTCATATCCCTTAACTGTTCCAACATCATACTTGTCTTTGGCAAATACTGATTTATATTGTTGTATAAGTTTATTTATTTCGTTCCTTTTATTTTTATCTAAGTGGTCCATACTATACTCCATCAATAGTGGTCTATACTCCATCAATTTCCATTTCCTTATTTAATAGTAGTTTGATCTTAATTAATGGTGTCACTATTAGTTTTTTTGTTCGGTTTCATTTCACTCTGCCTCAATCACTGAATTATTTACATGTCTGATAAATTTTCTATTCAACACGTCATCCTCCTTAAGCTTGAACCTACATGCAGATTCCGGATGATAGCGGACGCCTTTATTCAATTTTTCACACGTTTTACATGGAGTCCGCTCTTCAATTCTGGTATTTATCTTCTGATTGTCATATTTTCTATAGGGTCCATTTTTATATTTTTTTAACAACTGTTCATACTTTCTCACCTCATTGAATAAGTCAACTGTATCCTTCATCTCTTCTCTATTTATCTTCTCTAGTACCGATGCTGGCAATCCTGCCGCAATGAGATCCACTAATGTACCTGTGTCTATTGTTCTCCTCATATCCAATATAAGTTTCTCCTTTTTTATGGCATAGTCCACTAATGAACCCTCCCGATGTTTAAATGACAGTGCATAACTCACTTGATTCCAGCCTTGATTGACAAATGTGTCACAAAACTTTCCCTTCCATTCTGTCCAGTCTGAATCTAGGGTCAATTTGATAATCATTGAACTATACCAATCAACACAGCTTTTGTCCATGAATAGTCGGAGGATCTCAATTTTTTTCCCATCTTCCGTAATGTCAAAACGAGCACACTCCTTTTCAAATATTTCAATCCATTGACTTGCGTTCGGGTTTTTACTTGTAAATTTGTCAATCACAAACTTCTCTGCAATATATTTTAAATTTTGTTTTTTTATTTCTTGTATGCTTTCAATTAGTTTCGAAAATATTTTTTCCAATGACTGTGTATCAGCTACTTGTCCTCCAGATGTTACTTTTTGTTCAATTTCTTCCAGATATTGCTCTCCGAATTGTAAATTACCATCTTCGTCCACATAAATTTTACTCAGTTCATCTGACATTTTAATCCAAACTTTTCGTGTCTGGTATCTTTTCTTTAAACTATTTTTTACTTTGTTATATGCAGAGGTCTTTATCAGTTCCTTGTGAAGGCCAACCGACTGTAGTTCTTCTGGTATAGCAAACACTTTTTGTTCCTTTGTTGTTTTTGACGTTACACAATATGTGCTTGATTTCCCATCACTCGTCGGTAATAATGCAAATTCGAAGCGTAGTTGTTCCATCGTTTCTGCTTTCTTGGTATTTCAATAAACAAAATTGTCATTTTATATCGGTTATGCTTTAATTTTAGGTTAAAAATAAACTTATGCGTTGCTTCTGAAAACGAAGAAACGACAATTAAAGTCTATTCTTCCACCAATTATTCTTATTTATCTATTTTAATCTAATACAATGCTATTTTTTTCATAACCTCTCAACTGACCATTGACCTCAGACTCTAGCGCTTGTCAGTTGTCAATGTCATTGGTAATGTAGTAAGCGCGGCAAAATTCAAAATTAAAGAAATATTATTTCTTTACATATATGTAAATATTATAAAATAATAATATTATATATATATTATTCTATTATTATTACGCGGCAAATCTTGCTTCCGCGATTCAGGACATTGGGTTTAAATGTCTAAACTGTTTACCAATGATCATAGTTCTTTACTAATAAATATAAACGAAGTGATCATTGAACATTTTAAATTGATTTTAAATAGTTTCAAAGTCAATAACTTCATATTTTCCCTGAAAATAAGGAAGAGCAAAGACTTTTGCGACAATAACGCCATCGCGTAGCAATCATTACAGTTTACGAGCCTTGCTCAGAAAAATGGGTTTAAATAAACCCTTATTAAAAGCAATGCTTCAACTACCTGAGTTTACTGTACCCGCAGCGCTCAAGTTAATACAGAACTTTTTTTATTGTTACATACGTTGTTATACCCGTCTATAACATATTTAGGTAGAAATTGCCA
>JACJUM010003147.1:12157272-12280958 GCA_020976665.1 Heortia vitessoides
CGATTGGGGCCAACCATAAATAAGATTGATGACAAGATATTTATTGAGTTGTTTTACTTATATTCTATATTTCCAGAGCTGGTATATTTTTTTTATATAATTTTATATAAATTATTTTATATAATTTTACTGTACAACAAATTCGCACGCTTAGTTTCGCGGGTACTTGGTAGTACAATTTATTATTCAAGTCTAGACAATCATGTTTATTGAGACAAATATCAAACAGAAACTGTGCTTGTGCAAAATGGCAAATCTTTTTCCTTATTGATTAGGATAATAAATTAGCGAAGTTGTTAGCAATGGATAAATTAGCACGGGGTCATAATCCACCAGGCAGGCCTGATGCCGATTTACTTTATGCAATGCCAGTGTAGACGAACTAACTGTCTAATGTTTTCCTCCAAAGCATGAGCACGATGTACATACACATTTTGTATTATATTCGCCTGGACATAAGCTATCGCTGGGCACGTTTACTATCCGCTCCTCTGGCTGAATGTTGGATGGTCGTGTCGTGGAATTTAAGTTGTGATAAATATTATTGATGACCTCGCTCGACACGAGGTCATTTAGCTAGCACCAACTTCTATTCGACCTCTTGCCATAGCCATACATTTGAAGCGAGTGTAATTAGTCGGATGTTAGTCAAAGATCTGATAATATTAGTGCAAAAATACCACGAATGCTCCTAATTAATATAACGTCAATGGTCTTGCTGTATTGGTATGCTCACTATTAATATGGAATTATGTATGAAAAAATATAATTTATGAATATTATTGTTAATTCTCCACATGCCATTCAATTTACAGCTAGGTCCCTCCGTAGGCTCCGCTCCGGGGATGTTGACAATGGTGGACTGGAGGAAGCTCAGGAAAACACTCGCAGCTACCGACACTCTCCTATTGAACTCGATCCCGGAAACGATAGTAACAAGGCAGGACACCGATTTCGTAATGGACGCTCTAACGAGTCACTTGACGGACGCCGTCAGGGGTGCATCCAAGCAGGTTCCGGCGGTGAGAAATCATCGTCTGATCTTGCCCGAGGATGTCAAGGAACTCATTACAGATAAGAAAGCCGCTATGCGCACCGAGGAAAACCGCCTTCGCATGCGCTCCCTTCAGTACGCTGTAAAGGCGCGTATTAACGAGGTGCGGGAATCCCGGTGGGGAACGCGTGGTCGCGGCCGCAGGATTTGCTGGATGAAAACGGGCATCGGACCTCATTTATGAGAAGCCCCGCCTTCTTTTTTCGGTGGCGCTGGAATTGACGTCTGAGTAGTGCAGCATCAGGTTCGTCGGAAAAAAAAAATATCTGCGTAAATTGAACGAGATGCGTACGAGATTTTTTATGCTGTGACCGCTATATGTTCGGTATTAAGGCGACGTTTGTAAACGTTATCATAAAGGTATCGTACCAATACGTGTTTCATACCCTTGTATGCAAATCAAATGGCATATTTATGCACCGATGTAATTGGAAAATCGTCAATCAAAAGATCGTTGATTTGATACGGTCTTGATTTATTTCAGCGATTCTTTATCGGCATAAATGATATTACAAGGATAGGTTACTGCGTTTGCGTGATGAAGGACCATTCGTCATACATTTGGAAGAATCATAAGGGCTTGTATTTACTTTTATGAACTTATGCATGTGAAGTAGGAAGATAAAATAAAGAGTATAATCTTATAATAAACCTTTTTAACTTTTGAGTGTATTTATCCGGTATTGTTAAATAGAAACCTTTTTTGATATACTGTATTCTTTAAATTTAATTTAATTGTCAAAATGTCCAATTCTCGTTTTTATTAATATTAAATGGAATGGATCCATAAATTTTCTGCAAGTTAGAATGATATTAGTAGATGTATTAATGCCAGTTCGATTTTCTGAGACACGTGTCGGATTTCTGCTAAAAAAGTTTAGAAATATACTTGTTATAAGAAGAGTTCCTTTTTAGTGTCTCCAAATATTATCGATGGATCTAATTTGGCTGCTTACGTTAAATAAAATTACTTAAAATGTACTTTTCTAGAAAGTAATACACCGGGTATTAAAGAAAAAAGTAAAGTTAGCCTATATGAAGTTGTGAGTTTCAAATTTCAACTAATAAACTAGTTAAATAGTTGAAGTTTGATTCAAGTGTATTATTATCTCGAACAAGTAACAGTTTAACATGGCAAAGGAAATCTCATGACAGTCATTACCAATCGTCGTAAGTTTTTGTGTGGGCCTTCGTGTGTGATTGTATTGCCAACAAAAATTAAGTATGTAATTACAGTAATCAGTGTTAATTGTGGCAGGGGCAGGTGACGTTCGGGACAATAGCTCGTTGTCCCTTTGTGCTCTTAATTGTTTAAACTGTCTCATTACTCGGCCGCGGCTTTGGGTGCGTATTAATGGCCTTTTTTTGTTTAGCTCGTCTTTGTATTGTTTTCGCTACTGGCTATTCAGTTTAAGGTGTGTGACGTGTTGGAGTTTCAGCTATGTGCTGTATAATGTGACGACCTGTCAGGAACTTCGGCTCTTTCTCCTGTGAGGGAATTTAAAATAATCACATCTGCGGCAACACGCTTTCAAATGTAGAGAAACCGAAAGAATTCCTATGCGACTGGTGCGTTTTTATTCGAGAATTGTAAGAGTTTAATAAAACGAAAAGGAATTAGATAATAATAGATTTTCGACATTTTGTTTAATTGTTTTTTCTTGTTTTGATTTCTTCTAACCGTTCCGATTGTTTTTTTGGTGTTAGTGGTAGTTGAATTAAATTTATTTGCATTATATGCCAACAAAATACTGACAAGTCTTTTCTGTTGGGATGTGTTACTTTGTTTTTGTATTAACTGTAATGACAAGTATACAGTCCGCTTGATAGTAAGTATGGTGATTCTTACCGCAGCCTATAGATGCTCTTAACATCAAAAAGGTATCACTAGCACGTTGCCGACCTTGTAACTTGAAGATATTACATTACCCAGTAATTGCCTCCCTCTCTCATTTCGGTGGTTCCCTTTTTTTATCCATCACACTTTACAAACTTTGGCGGTAGAAATAGCTTAAAATAGGTACCAATGCAGCCGACCTTTCGTATGAGGTCTGCCTCATGCAATTCGAATAAATGAATAAGGCTTTATTGTGTTAAAAATATATTAATGGATGCATAAAGCTGTAGTTACCTTCTCGTGTTAAACATCTATATTTGAGCCAATGTTTAAAGCATACTTTTGTGGATAAAGCAACGAACTTTGAGCAAAATAGTCACTAGTATCTGTTTCGCTCAAAGTGTGCGATGTAACAAATAAGACCAGTAGAAGTCACTGTGTTAACAAGACGCGCGCAACGCAAAGAAACGAATACTCTATACATTGTAGGTATAAATCGCAGAGGCAATACCTAGAATGCCAGATAAGAATTCCCTAGGTGTCCAACTGAAATATCTCACGATTGGCGGCGGTCGACGCCCTACCCGATATTTTGAGCGGCGCGCGGGCAATTATCAGCCCAGACTTATTATACGATCGATCGCACATCTAAATATACTGATCCAGATTAAACTGATCTATATGTCGTTTTGCACGGGACAATTTAAAATAGCATTTTTACTAGAAGTACAAAGTAGCCTCGTACAAAGGTCGTCTGTGTTGCCATCTCATTCTCGCCTAGTTCTAGCGCCAAACAGCAGTGTATGTGTTACCGGCCAAACCCGATTTCAGGACAAACCAGTTTTGCCTAGGCGAAACTAGTTGTTCCTATACACGATAGGATTAACTAGTATAGCCTAGTTCAAACTAATTTGTCCTAAAGCCGATAGGTTAAACCAGTTTAGGCTAGTCCAAACTAATTTGTACTAAGCCCGATAGGATAAACCAGTTTAGGCTAGGCCAAACTAGTTGGTACTGATATAAATACGCACACTTTAGGATAAACTGGTATGGTTACTGGTACTGGTATGGTTACTGGTACTGGTATGGTTACTGGTATGGTTGGTTAGGTTAGGTTAGGTTAGGTATTTATTTTGACTTTCTAGATATACTATAATGTTCAGACTAGACCATACCAGTTTATCCTGGAGTGTGCGTATTTATATCAGGATCAACTAGTTTGGCCTAGCCTAAACTGGTTATTCCTATCGGGCTTAGTACAAATTAATTTGGACTAGCCTAAACTGGTTTATCCTATCGGGTTTAGGACAAATTAGTTTGAACTAGGCTATACTAGTTAATCCTATCGCGTATAGGAATAACTAGTTTCGCCTAGGCAAAACTGGTTTGTCCTGAAATCGGGTTTGTCCGGTAACATATGCATTGCTTCATTCCTTTTTAAAGCATGAGAGGGGCAGTGAAAATATTGAGTTAAGTGACGTAATTAGAATATTGGCGATATGCCAGTGATATCATTGTATTAATACTAATAAGAATGTTCGTAAATTTTGTAAAAAACAAAAATATGAGACCCACCATTGTTGCCTCGTGGTTTCTAGCAACAGATATCCTACTCATTTTGTAAACGTTTCATTTTCTTAGAATACTTATAATTCTTTCTCGCCAGAATGGCTGCGAAGATCTGTACAAAAATTATCAAAAGGATAGACTTAGTTTTATTACACTTTATGGTGAGAAGAAATAATAAAAATAATTTTTGAACTATTTTAACTGCCCGGTCTTATAGAGCGAATTCAGATGAAAAGAAGTTCGGAGAGCTTGGAATAATTTAAGAAATTTTCGGGATTAGCAGTAATGTGCCTAGATTATTAATATTTTCGTTAGTGGAATAAATAAAAATATCATTTATTAGAATTTGATAGTAGTTTGTTAAAAATTACAAAGGCAACCTTTGTTTCAGAATTAGTCAAACTCAAATGTCGTAATTTCATGTCGTTAAAAACTAGTTTATTGTGACGAAAACATACATAAAAGAATACTAAATAGGGCTCAAGCAATGATCAATTCTAATATAGTTAATGTCTTATAACGTATTTCTGTAGGTACGGTGGGCAACAAATCTACCTACCCAAATCTGTCAAAGTTTGTCTCTACCTACCCAAACAGTCAATTTTGAACTTAAAGTTTCGCAGTATATAGATTAATATTGATTGCGAAGTTTCGACAATTTTAGGTAGGTGGTTCTGTTGCTGTGTGTACATTTTGTAATAATACACACATATCTTTCGTATAATTTATTAGAATCTTTAGTATATGGTTATGATGGCTTATTTATATCGCTTTGAACCTTAGGACAGGACACATACAGAGACAACTTTTGATCTCAAAACAGTTCCCGCGGAAAAATATAAATAGAAACTTTCGTATGAACTCAATACTCTGAATTCAATTTACACTCCAGAGATAAGCGTTGGCTGGATATGACTCATTTTGTTCATTGTTAGTCTATATTGTAGGTAGGTAATCTGAGCATCGTATAATAAATTATTATTTGGTGACCATAAATCGCTTGACACTCGCGAAACAAAAGCGTTTGGCATTCAACGAGCCCCGAACAAAATGGCGCATTAAAATGTCAAAACACGCCGTGACAATTTTCTGGCCATGCGTAAAATAATGCTGTCAAACTGTCACATCAGATATTCGACCTTAAAATTTGGGGGGTAAAGTAAAAAGTTGCGTTGCAATTGTTTTTGTTAAGCGAAGTTTTTATTGTTCGCCGTAAGCATCCCTTAGGCTATGAAGTAATGATCCGGCTGTGATGCGAGAGTGAGCCATTACCGGCGCGTCATCAAAATACAACATGAAATAAAACTTTACATCTTACACGGCAAAATGGCTGTGCACGGTCCGCATATAAAGGTATTGACGAAATGGGCTTGGAGCCCTTTATTTCCCCAAAATGCTCTATGCGGTTTGTGATAACTCATAATGTATTTATATACATTTATGAGAAGATTGTATTTAAAATGAAATTGTATTATTACCGTACTAACGACGTACGCAATGAACTCAAAAAAGAGTGAAACACATTTTAATTAGACTTTTTCTAAAAACAAGATTATAACAAATGATTAAATAAGAAATATATTAATCTTTTATGTAAATAGGCTAAAATATGTTGATAATTTGGAATTAATGCAAAATAATGCTACCCGTGCAAAACCGGGTTAGGTTACTAATTTTTTTCAATAAATGTACTCTCTTAGTTATATCGATTGAGTAAAATCGTTCGTATTTTCAGAGTATCAGATTTTATATGTTATGTATGACTCTTGCAAGATTAATGTCTACAACAAGTGTCACCAATGAATATAGGAAATAACATATTTTATTACTCTTTGATAGTTTTATTGACCATCAAACAAACCTCTTCTTAGAATCGTTTGCGTATACTGAGAACTATATCGGATATTCCATATTTTCCCGCATATATTTCTAGCAGTATTCACATTGCTAAGTTCTGGTTAAAGGGGTGAGAGAGGCAGTGAAATTACTGAGTAATGTGACGTAATATCTTCAAGTCAAAAGGTTGGCAATGAGCTAGTGGTATCTTTGTGATATCACGAGCGCCTGTAGGCTGCAGTGACACTTACTATCACGCAGACTGTATGCATGTATGTAATAAAAAACCATGCTTGGGTTTTTTTAAACCACGGTAGTAGTATTATGGTTGGATTGGTGAAAAACGGATATGGGTGTCTGCGACACCAGGTATCATCAATGTCATAGGATTAATTTAGAACACCATACTGGAGACCTAAGCGTGAAACTCATTACATTTTTGAATCGTTTGGGAGACGATTTAGTTACATGAAAAAATCATATACAGAACTGGAGTCTCTCCTAGAAGTAGACCTTATACAAAGGTCGTCTGCACTGGTACCTCACTCTCACCTATTTCTACCGTTAAAAAGTTATTTGCAAGTAACAAGCGAGGGCCCATATTTTGATCATACATTTAACTGTGGTTAAGGACGCGGATAAAGACGCTAGAGTTTAGCTTTTAATAAGCAATGCAAAAAAAGAAAATGCCTGAATATAAAAAAAATGTTGCACCATATTTGTATCCATTATTCAAATTAGGAATTATCTTTAAAATATTTGCTAATAACCTTATTATATACCGAAACCTATATATATATCTATTAAGGAGGTATATATTGTATTTCATAAAGTACGGTCTCTACTGATTGAACAAATTTCAAACACAACAGCACTTTCGATCCGGAGATGAACTCTGCACCTGGAACTTCTCAAACTAAAACTATGATCAAAGAACAAAGCATCGACTCACATAAAATTCGAGGGGTCTGTTTGGCCTCCTAATTTATGTGACGCATCCGGTGATTCTCACTTTGCCGGATTATAGAGTGCGCCGCTATTGTTTTTGTTACCTATTTTACGACTTTGTTGAGAGAAAAAGGGATTATTCTTTATTTACAAGTAAACTCCAGATGGATTGAGGATATAATATACGTGAGTGTTAACGGATGATAATTAACATTCTATCTTAGTTGGAAAATCTGCTACATATTCTCACGATCGATAAGTCCCAGTTAATATATTGGTACAGATGACGCTAGACACTTAACATTCTCTGTCTACACTAAGCCTAGAAATAGGGTAAGAGACGACTGCAGTTAGCCATAGGGTATGAGGCATGAAAAACTGAGGCACGGAATCAAGCTTGGATCAAATGTAAAAGAGCGGAGAAAAGTAGTAATATCCCAAGATCTCTCTACGATCACTATTACGTTCAATCCAGCAATTGTTATAGGTTAAACTTTCTAAAGACTGATCTTTTTGGAAGGACCTCGTAATTGCAGATCTTCAAAATCTTTCATCACATGGTGAGAAAAATAAATAATAAAGGGACAATATATGTGTCCAGTAGCAAATAGGGTTTAAGGTATTAAATACTTATATTCTTTGTTAACCGAGTAATCGTCTTATGATGTGTCTGCGAACTGCCTTTTGTCACTCAAACCTGTTTTTGCATATTTTTAAGTATCGCAGTGAAATACATTGCTCTTTGGGAAATATCAGACGTCTTCCAGTTTTAAATTACGAACTCGATTCGATTAATAGCTTCCCAATTAAAATTGATTGAACACATCGCTAGAGTCACTACTCAACCACACTGTTAAAATCCGCTGTTGTTGAGTTCCAATTTTAAATAAAAAATAAAACAATACATTTTCAAGTATTATCACTATCCTAGTGCATACAAATAATATGAATGCGAATGTTTGTGATAAAGTATGGATTTAACTACTGAATGGTCACAATAGGGGCATTTCACGTGAAACGGACAGGAAAAAAAATTAGTTTCTGAAAATCAATCATATTCGGCCCATTTATACTTCTAGTAGGTTTGAATGTGCACACAAAATATTTTTTATGTATAATGCATATTTCATAAGTTGTGGGTTTCTAAAAAATAGGCGTAATTGTATATATAAGAATATTAATGTTTTTAAAGTAGTTTTATAAATTTAACAATTTTTAAATAATATATTTTACATAAAAATTCTATATTGGAAAAAAAGTGTTATTTTTAATAATTATATGATAAACTTTTTAACCCTGAATTTCAGTCACTTCGCCTATTTTTTTAAAATTATTTTTTTTCAAAAATATAGCTTACTGTATATTAAAAATACACAAGAAAGTTTAAAATGGGCTCTCAAATATTTTAGGTGTTAGATTGTTAATGTACATACGCTTCGCTGCGGGCGTGATATCGACGTTTGCATTGGTCGAATAGTTTGCGCGATATTGCATTGAAACTCTCAAATCCATTGATATTATATTTTGTTCCAGCGTATTTCTAACTTACAAGGATATGAAATAAGTTTGTATAAATTAAAATAATAATACTTAAAAGCAGTATTAAATTAACGTGACTTATAACGCCATCTGTTAGCAGAGTTAAGTATTATTTAGTATTCAAATAGTGGTTCTATTCAGCTATATGCAAGAAAGAGATAGCAATATGCCGCCAAGTGGCATGAAATTTTTGAGCGCTTTCTTATTTTAGTGTTGATTTCACGTCTCCATGACTTGTGTGTATTTTATGATTGACTAGCTGTGCCCGCGACTTCGTTCGCGTGATTGTCGGGGACTCTATCGAAGTTTATTTTTTGATTGCTCACGTTGGTTTATGTTATCGTATTATCGTGAATAAGATTTTTTTTAAATAATATGAAAAAAAATAATGTGTTTAAAATAATGGGTCAAAGTACTTCGGCATAAATTACTTTTACTTTGTTTAAAATAAAGCAAGCTGTATTCAACCGTTCCGTAGGGAGCCGACCTCGCGCCTGCCGCGCGACATGGTACCTCGCAAATATACACTCGCGAGTGGTAGTGGCAAGCACGGCGGTGGGGCGAGGCTCACGTACCCCTCACCCGCCGCCGCGCGGCCTGCTTGCACATTATAATTTTTGCAAGCCTTCTTCGACAAATAATGTTATCATGAGTAAATCTTGAGAGATAGACATATACTGTCGCGGACCTTTTTTTATTATTAAAAAGGAAAATTCTTTCATACATAGTTTTTGAATAACTTAAACTTTAATAATTTTCCTTGTTTTTGCAACATTTTTCACTGACGCTTCGCTTCTATTAGTCTCAGTAATGTAATGTTATATAGCCTAAAGTCTTACTCTATAAATGGACTATACAAAAAAAAGAATAATTTAAATCGGACCAGTAGATCCTGAGATGAGTGCTTTTAAACAAACAAACAAACAAGCTCTTCTGCTTTATAATATTAGTATATATTGAATTTGTAGTAGATGTTAAGTACAATGGAACCTTATGATGATTGATTTTCAGAAACACTTTTTTTTTTCCTGTCCGCTTCACGTGAAATGCCCCAATATGTAACTTAGCAATATGTTAATTGAACGTCTCATGCCTTGACCTGACTCCGAGATTAGAACTGCTTAAAGTAGTTTTATTACGGGTATCAGATAATAGAGGAATTAAAAATATGATACTTACATACGTTTTTTATTGTATGTAGCTTAAATATTAAACTGGCACATAGCATACAATTTATAACGATAATAGTAGCCAACTTCATCTGAAAATATATAAAGGGATATACAAGATTAATTTTTATTTCCTTTGTTCACGGCGGTATTACGCTTTAAAGGCTCGATAAATTACTTTGATTGTATTTTGTTGTTTTTTTTTATTAGACCAGGTTGACAAACAAGTATACAGTCCGCGTGATAGTAACTGCAGCCTATAGACGCTCGTAATATCACAAACATGTTACTAACGGGTTGCCAACAATGTGACTTGAATATATCATGCCACATTACCTAATAACTTCACTGCCTCTCTCACCCTTCAGACCGGAACACAGCAATGCGAGCACTGATATTTGGCTGTAGAAATGGATGAGAGTGAGTATCATAGGATCAGGTCAAAGTATGAGTTGTTGTGGGAGTTTATTTATTTATTTATTGTCGCTTTAATCTTCGGTCGGTATTATTATTATTTATTATTAATTATGTAACTCTATTTAAATAATAATTAAAAGACATCGTCAGTTTGGTCAGCTGTAATTTCAAAGATGATCTAGCGATGTTGCTAGCGACATCTAGTTAAAGATATATGAATTAAGATCCATCTTGACTAGTTTCTAGTTAATATTATATGAAAGCTTTACTTGCCAATAGATCATCCTAAAGTTATGAAAGGAACATTCGTAAAAAAAGAAAATACAACGCAAGTAACTTTAACTGCTTGGAAGTAAAATACAGTACGCTCTGTGGATCATCATCATCCCATCCATTAGAAGTCCACTGGTGGACATAGAAAGGGGTCTTTAGTTCTATAATTGCCGCACTGGGCCAGCGTGTTAGCAATTGCAGAGCGCAGCTTTTGCGGGGGAAGCGACGGGGAAGCTGCTAGCCATCTCCGCTCTATGCATTAGATTTGCGTTGTTTAGGACGGATATACCGTTATCTGTCGGTTCTGGTGCTTGAATCGTCCCTAACGACACTTGGTACAGGGGGAGGTATTATTTAACTCAGTGATTCACTTTCAAAAAATCCTGCGGTATGGCCAGACTAATCTCTCGACCGCGTTAATCTCTCATTAGCTCAGGTAGTCGGGCAAGCCATAAAATTGTCGAAATATGCGAACGGCAGACCCTCCAATTCTTTACACCGTAAGCCAACACCTGTTCCCGTCGGTTTAATCCTTGTTATTCGAGACATATAATCTGAGCATCGCAACAATTAAACAAACAAAAGATTTAGCCGTATCCGTTTTGCATAAAGCGTAGGTAGCCGATATGTTGCGTGGTTCCGCTGACAGCGAGTCGGTGTTACAAAAGTTTATCTTTAAAGAAATCTTTATTTTCTTTTAGAATCTCTTTTTTAATTTAAAAAAAAAATTATTGAAACTATAATGTAGCCTTTTAATATATGTCCAATAGCGTTTAGTTATACATTGCTGTATAATTATGAGGATTAACCTCTACACATTTGTGAATCGACAGTGAACTCCACTACTTCTGTATAGAGTCCAAAATTGGCCGTAATTTACTTAAATGTGGAGCTTTTTGGGCATCGGTTATAACAAAATGTAGGACAACATTTAAGAGATGATTGTTTTCTCTATTCTTGGAACAGTATCTTACTATTATACCTAGGATATTGTGCGTGGTGAACTCTAGAATTCTGCGTATATTTTTAAAGAGACCATGCAGATATTTTCTGTGTCATAAAAACTAGAGCTAGAACAATGGAAACTCCTGTTTTTTAATCCTTTAAGAAATGTTAAAAATTATGTTGTGAGGTTGCATACCAACGGCCAATTACAGGCATCGTAAAATACCTTCCTTCGACTCTATAGGTGCTGGATTCCCCTTTGACAGCAGCGTATTCATCCGAAATAGCAATATGGAACAGGGTGACATAGGTAGCAGAGTGCCTACTGTTCAGTCAGAACATGTTCGGAAAAAGATTCTTTTTAAGAAGGTTTATACCGTTGGACGTCTATCGGTTGACATCATGATGATAATTATGATAAAATATAATATTAATTCGCTTAAACTGAGGCCACAATCGCGGTAAATGATTGCCCGCAATACTTAAAATTTTATACTCCATACAAGATTATAAATTAAGCAAATTAATGTGTGCATACTTTTGTTTCGAAGATATTCATTTTTTGTTCTGTTTGTCCAAGCATTAAGATTGGTATCTAATGAGTGTAGCCTCATTGGTGTATCTTAAAGTAATTTTATTATGTTTATTGATCATTTACCTACTGGTATATGGTTGTAATTCAGAAGTTTTAGTTGAGTTTTATTATAAACTCAACTTATAAATGTTAAAGTGAAAGTCAGAGGACACTATTAAAATAGGAGATCTGTAATAATTTTTGCCTCTTTGTATTAATATTCATATAAAGGAGTGTGTTTATACTATATTTTATTATTAGCTGCACCCCGCGGCTACCCACGTTGTTCTCTTTCTTGTGATAATAAAAATAAAAAGAATACCCTAAGTTACTTCTCATAGCATGAGCATTCAGCCAATGAAAGTCAGAAAATAGAAATATCAGACAGACGGACAAAAATATTTTTTATTTGTAAAGCTAAAGCTGTTAATTTGGAATCACTAACAGACACACAAACAATTTTATTTATATGAATAGAATATGTTACTTGATGCAATATTGAATGTATAATAAATACAATTCTGTTTCCTACACAAATGTATGGTAGTGAGTATTTTGTATAGCGGAAGAAGCATTTAATTAGGATCAATTTGGTAAAAAAATTATATCATGTAGCAGATGAGTGATTGTGGAATTATAAAAATGGTAATTCTAATTATTCCATTGAAAAGTTACATTTAGGGTTGCGTTTCTTAGAGGACGCAATTTTATTTTTTTGATGTGCAGGGGGGTTCAGTGTAAAGCTAAAACCATTTTTGTGGGGTTGCCACCCTTGTCACACGGCCGCCATCTTGAAAATAGGGGTTCAAATGGTTTTTATAGTAAATCTTAAACTATATCTATACTATCTTTTTTGTTGCAAATTAAATTATTTACAACTTTAGTCTAGTAATTTTTTGTCGTATAACTATAAATAAAAAAGTTATAAGCGAAAGTTTTTAGAAATTCGAGAAAAAAATTATATTTTTCGATGTAAATTAATTTTTATCATTTTTACGAAAAAAATATATCTGACTATTTTTGTAGATCGTTTTTTGAGGAACAACTATTAATCGCATCATTTTTTTTATTCAGTTAATAGCTAAGGTTTTACAGTGCTCCAAAGTGAGTACTATTTTTCAGTATTTGTGTTGCGATGTTTCTGATCAATAAACCGCCATCTGTATTTTACGGTTTCCTAGTTCCCACTTAGGACACATAGTTTAAAGGAAAGTCTTAACTGCAAACATCGCAAGACTCGATAAAACCTTCGAAATTTTACATCGTTGATATAAATGGATGCATTAGCAGTCTTAATTACTTATTGAAGTTTCCAAATAAATATGTAAAAGATTTACTTGAAAATAAATACTATTTTTTTTACCCAAGACCTATTATTGAAATCTTCTAATGGGGTATAACCGTTGCTTGTTTCCTAACTTTGTATTCCATGTTCGGTTAATTTCATGGCGTGGAAAGAATGTGAGTAAATTATTTCGTTGTTTGCAAACAAGTAAAGGAACCGTTAAAAAATAATTTTTGCTAGCGTGCCGAGTTCTACTGCAAACGTATAATAATTTAAAAATAATTAGCATTTGACCTATTTAACGCCTGCAATTTTGAATTTCATTTAACCCCTTTAATTTTTTGTTCTATTCTTTGTTATTTCAATTTCATAAGTTACGTAATTAAGTAAACAACATCGTGTTTTGTGTAAACTGCTTCTGTCTGGTGGTAAAAAAGGGTAGTCTATCAGGGATTTATATATTATACCCGAATGACATAGCCCAGCGGAATAGCGAATCGAAGTGGGAGTCGGCAGGGTACTTAGCAAGCAGAGCCTATGGCCAATGGAGCTGTAAGGTAGGTAGACTATGCTGCGTGCAAATTCACCTGGATGAATGAATGGTCAGACCAGAATCGCAGGATCATACTGGATGCTTTCCGCCTGCAAAACGGTCCTACAGGAAAAAAACTGTAACTGACAATGCTATTTTTACAATTATTTACCAAAATTACACGTTTCATTGTAAATAGTTACTTACTTATAATTTAAACGTACATTCTTCCCGACTTAAACATTTTGCATATTAGTAATCTAATGTTACTACATGATAATTATTTTAAATTAAATTAAAAAATATGTTTTTCGATAAATTCTCAAATTAGCATTAATGCATTTATTAACCAAAAATTTAATAAGTCAAAAAGGGAGTCAAATGTTATATACATCATTGGAGTCGAAGCTATATTTGCCTCATTAAGGTGTTAAGAGTAGTTTCTCATGAAACGCTTTATAGATGTACATCGGACAGGTGACAGACATCTATCATGACCATAAAGCATTGTATTCGGCGGGCAAGCATATTTGCGGTGTATACAACAAGCTTCACTCATAGAATGTTGCTTCCCGCAGGTGGAGACAGACTTAGAACAGCTCTGCTTACAAACTGCTCTACTGTGTAGAAACGGACTCCCCAATAATATTAAAAGATTGGATGTATATATGGTCAGCAACGCGGAAAATCTTACTTGAACGATTCAAGACATTGATTTTATACCTTTAAACCGTTGCCAATAATTATAAAGACACAAGTCTTTTTACTTATAAACATAATTGACGCAATTTATACAATATTTTCCATTGCATTAGAAAGGTTTTAGAGTAAATAACTTTATATTTCACTCAAAATTATTTAGGACAAAGAATTTTGCGACAGTAATGCCATCGCGTAACAATTATTAAAGTTTACGAGCCTATTGCCATCCCTTGCTCGGAAAAATGGGTTTAAATAGACCCTTAGTTAAAAGCAATGCCTCAACTACCTGAGTGTGCAGTACTTGCCACGAGGGCTATATCGAGTCGCCGCAGAGGGCCTTGCTAAGCAGTATATACCGCGACAGAGGGGCGGAGCGCCGCAGTCGCCTCCGCGCAGCCTATGGCTGCACGTCGACAACTTCAGCCTTGCTAAGTCTGCTGTGTTATACTAGAAATAATCGATCTATATAATATCAATTCTATATTTATAATTATTTATTACGTTATTTTATATTAGACTTATGTATAATACACATGGTGCAGAATAAATAAGGTAATAATGTCCAATAGATAATATATGAAAATTACACTCCACAAGCGATAACATCCCATTAACGTTACCGTTATTGCAAAGATACTATAAGCGTGTCGCCAATATCATTACCATTTGATGGGCACGATGGCGCTGATGGTAGTGATCCTATCTTATGCCCTTTCGTGGGTCGTGGGTCCGATCCCCACCCAAGAGAAATATTCGTGTAATAAACATTTGTATTTACTCTGTGTGATATAAGTGATATATGTATTTTAGTATTTGTAAATCTTCTAAGCCTCGGGTATCAGGTCAATTTATGAGATGATATGTGATTTTTTTATTTGTAGAGGTGGAATTAATCTTAATTTTCTTTAATTATTTATGATTGCAAAATATATATATGTTTTTATAAAAGCAAACAAACGATACATAATAAAATTATTAACTACAAAATAAAAACAAGTTTCTTCTTTTTCTTTCGAGTCGTGTTAACTTTTCATTTGCAATCCATGAAACTTTTACTCCCATGATAAAAACATTACCATTATTTCCCAGAACTTAACTTTCTACGCGAAAATTTCTTAAATCTTCAACTGTTAAACCGTGAAACATAAAATAATAGATTTTGTAATATCTTTTAGTAGTTAGAATGTTCTAAGAGGTCAACTTACAACTAGTATTTACACACTTGAAATTTGTCCTGTATCGACTAGGAAAAGCGAAGTCGTGCGAGAAAATGTCTACCCGTTTGTCTTTGGCCAAGTTAGTGTTGCACCATTTATTTTATTACCGGTAAAATTCAATGAACCTCATAATGGTTATTCGGTTACGAATTATGTTTGTGGCACAAGAAATCGCCGTGAAATCGATTAGGAATAGTCTCACTTTAAAGTTTAGATGTTAGCTTGTGATTGTAAAATCAGTAATTTCAAGCTTGTTTTACAGTGATTTAGTTTAGTATATATTTATTACTAGCTTTCCACCCGCGACTTCGTCGGAATGATTACTTCAAATTTGGATTAAAACTTGCCTAATTATTCTTAATAGTGAATATCTATATTATATAATAGAACGGGCAGATGGTATCGTCTCTACCTCATACGCCAGAGGTTTTGAATTCGATTCCCACTTAGAACTAAAATTTATGTTATAAACAGTTGTGTTTATTTTGTGTCTGGGTATTAACATATAACATTTAGGTAGATATTATATTTGTAATTTTGGCCGTTTGGTACCGGCAGTGTAGAATTGTACCAGGAGTCGTAAGACGCAAGTGTGTTACCGGAACCGACATATTGCGGTATATCCACCCGAAATTTTGTAGCTCAAATGCAACAAGGCGGGGATGGACAGCGGAATAACTGCCCGTCATGAAGCTACGCTCTGCGATTGCCATCACGCTTGGGAAAATCTCCGTTTCCTTGGCGAGGCCTATGTTTGGCATTGGAAACTGTACGGCTGCTATGATGGTGATGATGGTGATTTGTAAAAAGACCCCTGTTGTCTGATATCCGCACCACTACAGCCTTAAGGTACTTATCACTGATGTGTGGATTCACTTATTTATTTATTTAATTCAAGTCTTTGCTAAAAGCTAAAAGACTAAGCTTGAAAACATTGAAGTAAAAAAACAATTGCTTTTTTATACTGAGCAGTATGTGCATGTGCAGATACAAAACAAAAAAAACGGTTTGAGATATTTACATATCATAAAAAAATTATCATTGTTTAGGTTTTATGCTATGCTGAAATTTAGCTTTTCATAACACTTAAAAACACTGAAATTTAACTAATAATATTTACAAGAGAAAAAGTATAAGCATGTCTCATTCCTGCTCTGCCTGATGCCTGAGCCGACTTAATTTTTCATAATAAAACTACTCTTTAAACGGCTTTAAAATGATTTCGGCAACCGTTTTCAAGATTAACATTAAATGTTAAATATAAGAAAAAAATATCATTAAACCTATTTATGTTATATTCTTAGGCTTTCTTCTATTTCGTTATATTTACGTTTTTACCACCTTCTAGTTCAAACTATCAAATGCTACATTCATATAGATGAATAAATAAAAATTCTATGCAACTGGGCGGAGTTCGGCAGTATTATCCCAGACGAGAAACTAAGCCCTGCAACTGCGACCATTTCGGCCAAGCGCGGCAGTTATGAGCAAAAAAACGCGTCGTACGGTGGAATGTAATTCTCGTAAGTGCCGTGAAACTAAATACACACCTCGCGACGTTATATCTATTGGTCAAATACTATTTTCATTTGAAACTGGAAATTACAGGAGTCCAATATAAATAAAATTAATGATTTACAGGCTTGTGGCCGGATATGTCGAAACCAGGGCATCTAAATCTGAATTAGTACAATTGGGTGTAATGGCCCTATAAAACATTACTATACCGCACCTAAATTACTTCATTTTGATTGTAATGTAGTTCTAGATACATACATTTATACTATACTGTTCGTATATAATACTACATATTATAAAAAGTTCTCGTATTTCCAGTTACAATATTACTTATGCAAAGATGCAATAAAAAGAATAAGACAAATGTGTACTTGTGTTCTGTTTTTATGAGTACTTAATTAAATTACTCATCTTTGTTTCTCTTGAAAATAGTTGCCGAACCGTAACTGAGACATCAATAAAATTAATAAATTAAAAAAAGTGTTATTATGAACTTGACGGGCCTGATGGCACATTCCGGAGTGTTCTTATCTTGCGCGCCAAGGGTTCGATCCTCACTCAGGATAAACATTTCTATGATCAATATATGTTTCTGTGTTTGGATGTTAAATATGTAAATAGGTATTATATTTGTGATTAAACTGTTGTCTGATATCTGTAACACTTGCTTTAAGCGACTTATCACGGAATCAGGTCAACGTATAAGATGTTGTATGAATTAGAGAATGCATAATTGTTTGAAAATATAACGTCTTCCTATAAGAACCGTCTTTCTATAAAAAAGCAGTTTAAAAATGTTTAATAAAATGCAAATTTCTAAAACACTTTTTTTATAATTTTTGAATAACCTTCATTTATATAAACAGAAAACGAGATAGCTTAGTAGGATGAATACGTTCCTCATATTTTCACACAAAAATTACATCACGAATTTTAATAAAACTTTAAAATAACATTACAAAGACGAAGTCCCGAGCGGCAATATAATGAATGACCATTATGTTTAGCTCTCAAAGATTAATGTAACGTAATGTCCCCAGTGTAAATGACGGAATACACGTCTATAATGTTACTGTTGCGGATGATTGATAGTTTCCCGTTGCACTGTAAATTGAACTAATGTGTCCCGAACTATAAGTGGGTCAATGGGATTTGTTGATGCGGCTCCAGTGAGCTTGGCTTCGGATTCGGCGGAGTCGAGTAAGTAGGATTAGGACTGTTTTCGACTTCTCGGATTTGGCTTATAGATGTGAGTTATATTCAGCAACCCTCGATACATTTTACTCTCTGATCACTACATACAAAAATGTTTATTTAGATTCGATAAACGAATTTGGTCGTCCTTTTTTAACGAGGCTGATAGCGTAGATAGTATCCAAGAAAAATATTTACAGCATAAATATTTATTAGAATAGAATAATAAAAAAAAGTATTTATTCTATTCTGTATTGTAATCTATCTGTATTTGTAGTACATATTTGTGAGAACGGACAAAAAGGGAACGGATAAAAAAATTGTTAGAACACAGTATTTCGTTGATAGCATAGAACGAATACAAAATATTTGCCAAAATAGAGTAATCAGAATGACTAGCTTAAAGCGCTTTAAATATTTGTGCTGGGTATACACACCTGCAAGTATTATTTATGTGAATTTAGGAATTATATTTGTAATTCACCTGCTGTCAGATATCCATAGCTGGTATAGCACTATCTACGCCATCAGGCCCGTCGATAAAGAGACCAAATTCTTTAGATATTCATAACAAAAGTGCTATAAGCTATTTACCTCAAAGTCGGGCCAAGGTATGAGATGTCGTGTGAATTAATCATTTATTCAGTGATCAAAAGTGTATTTATATTCTGGGCCATGTTATGTAAATAATTGTGAATAAAATTATTACTTGAATACCGACTATTTTGGAGTCATCTTTTAAAACCAACAAAATCTTGATTCGCTAGGAATAGTTAAGCCTTTGTGGTACCAACGGAGTAGAAGAGTACCTCCCCCTGTATTAAGTGTAAGAGGCAACTGAGGGCCTAGAAAGGATAAAAGTCAGTATTTACAACCGAAATAGAGAAGCTCAAATGCAACAGGGCAGGAATGGATTCGTCTCTATGATTTCCACCAAGCCTGCCCAGCGCGGCAATTCTGAGCAGAGGTCGTTTTATGGCTGCTATGAAGATGATGATAAATCATGCGAGTATACTATCGTATATATTTTTTATTGGACGCGTATTGTCGTTTTTTTTGTTCTTTTGTCTTGTATATGCCCTATTCAATTATTTTGTTAATTGAATCTGCTGTCGGATTTTAAATATAAAATAATCAATTTTTATTCTTCGCAATAATTAAAGTATAGTAACACGTTCAAGTCTGGTTGTTATATGACCTATACCTTTATACTTGTATATAAATATTTCGTATCACGTTATTTGTCCGCGATGAACTCCTGAGATATTGAAACGTTTTTAATCACATTTTGCTCACTGTAAGCAGTTTGATCCTACTTGAGAAATATGATAGTTTGCAATCACAATTATATTCGCAATGTACTTTTTTTATACAAGTTGTTTGTTTATTATATAACAAAGAGTTATAAGCTGTAGATATCATAAGATTCAAACAGATTGATGTAAGACAATTGAATAAGGGTATAATACTGCTAATATAATAAAGTCAATATTGTAATGGGATACAATTTTCTATGCATTGATGCAATCTCTAATCTAAGACACGTATTTCATATTCTAATTTATTTAATAAATAATAACGAATATCTGAAAGGTACAATGGGTTGACCTTAGGACGAAAACCCTTTAAAAAAAATCTGTGCAACAAGACAAAGTCGGGGCTGCACGGCTAGTTAGATAAACTAGCCGCTACGTAAACGTGCTACAAACTCCATGCGGGCAAAGCTGTGTGCAGAATTAGTTTTTGTATATAAATGGTTGCTATCACGCATTTCTCCTGTTCAATTTACGAGGAATGTTATAGGCCTTTGTACAAAAATGTATAAATTATCTCCATATAAATTTCTTGCTCACGGAAATTGCAATATAACGCTGAAATATTGCGTGTCGGTTCGAAGCCTTACATTATAAGTAACATAACTGTATAAGTAATATTTGAATAAATAATAAATAAACTCACATGACATATATGATATGTTATGGATAGGTTATGGATATCTGACTAGAGGTGAATTACAAATATGATTCTTAAATACCTATAACTAATACCTTCACAACCAGGACATATATATATGTATATATACGACCTGGCTGATGGTACTCTCTGGTACTCGGACGAGCACCAGATCATGACATGTCTATTTCATACACATAAATAGAGTCCACTATGTCTTGCCTAGAGAAGTACATATAATTCTGGTGATGTAATAGGACAAGTACTAAATCGCACCGTCGTATCACCCGTCGGAGGACCACTGCTGTACTTGTGTATAATAATCTTTATTCTCATACGAAATTATATTTTATTTACAATGTTTCTTAGTTCTAATAAAAATATACAAGTAGCCGGCACTCGACTCGAAATACAATTTTAACTAACTTTTAGATATATATATTCACACTCTTTTATGGCTTAGGTAGCTTATTGAATAGCTGTGTTCCTCGAAACAGGACAGTCTTCTTTCCATAGTGAGTTCTAGGTGTTGATAGTTTCACTTTATTTTATTCACTTGGGGAGGCCATCCCCACAAGTGATTTAGAAAAGGACTGGTTCAAACAGATGGCTCGGTATCTGTTCAAACTTTCAGGTCAGATTGTCTGTTTATCTTAAGGATAGTTATTCTATCCTCAATTATGCTTATTATAAACTGGTCAGTCACTCCCGCTTACCAGTTATGGGCTAGACGAACATATGATACGAGTACATCTTAAAAATCTGCTTGAAGCACTCAAAAACAGTAACGGACGAAAATCAAAGACAGACGGAAAGACAGTTTAGAACTCCAGCTAGAATAATAACTCTTTGCACTGTCAAAAAAATAATATATCGGCTATTACAGAATTTTTATAGTGAAATTACGTGAGACGAACAAAATATGTAAAAAAATTAGATTAACTGCTTTTTAAAGCCGTTAAATAAGTAGCAGCAGGCCCGATGGTCGTGGTTTCGATCCCCACATATGTTTGTTCTGTGTTAAGGTGCCAAATATATGTATTTTAATAGTATATTTGTAATACCTATGTTGTCTGATGTAACACAAGTCCTTTAAGCGACTTATCACGGAATCAGTTCAATGAATGAGATGTCCTGGGATATTAATAATTTATTTTTTATATTGCATTGTAGCAATCGTGAAGTGTAGTTTGTGTCACGATATTTGTCCAGGATGAATTTCTAAACTCTTGCTGCAAAGTAAACCACGTTTTAAAGCCGTTAAAAAAGTAGTTTTATTATTAGATTACTACGCGTAAATGTTAGAAAATATTGAATAGGATAGTTTAAATCTTCATTTGTAGACACACTATTTAACCATGTTAATCATATGTATATATTTGAGACAGAACAAAGTATCTCAGATAAGCTATTACTCGTGTAATATTACTTGTATATATATACGGTATTACTTGCATAGCGCACGTCAAGACAGTCTTGTAGAAAATAACATTGACAGTAAAGTAACTGCCCTGTCCTGTCGTGGAGTACTTTACTGTCATGATTTATCTGTCATGTCAAGAGGGTTTCATTTTCTCTAAAATATTATCAGTACAATTCAGGTGCAAATTTACTTCATTGTCTCCATCAAACCACATTGGAAGTCCACCGCTGGTCATAGGCCTCTTGAAGAAAGGGGGAATTTTGCCCATTCTTGCCTTATGAGCTACATTGTTTCGGATGAATATTCCGCCATCTCTCTGTCCTGGTACCTAAAGCGTTACTTACACTGGTAAAGGGGAAGGTACTAATTCTACTCTACCAGTACCTAACTTCATTAATTTCTATAATACCAGAGAAATGCTCTTACACTACAAACGGAGCGATGCACTAATGTTGCTTAGTATTATTCTTATAAAGTTTAATTAAATTGGAAGATATAATATAATCTAATTACGACGAACACGAACATAAAACGCAATAATTTGAGCGAAATCTCACAAATCATGTGCTGTCTCATCCCAAGTAATTTAAGAGACAATATTTAACTTAACGGCTGTTCCCAGAATTCAGCTGAGCTTTTTATTGCCACTATAAACTAGCGATGAAAACATATTAGTCAGTTACGACGTTTGCGCGTCTCGTAAATACCAATATTTCATACTTTGCTTTGTGATATAGTAAAAAAGAGCAACACCATTTGAAACATAAATCGTGTAGGGTTCACTTCTGCGAGTTACTAAATCCGGATAATGACGACTTTTGGCGTTAGGTTAACAAAGAATAAGGTTTTCGCTGCAATAGAAAAGTCAAATATTCTCTTTTATACGGTTTACCGACTGTTTAGTATTCTGATGACACCCGCAAATTCAGTACTGGATTGGCCGTACGCTGATTGACTTCGGGCTTTTTGTAAGATTTTTGAATAAATAATTAGATTTGAAAGTGAAACTCAGTTAGTTGGAAACATACTATTTTTTTAAAATAGTTTTAAATAAAGGAGGTTCTGTATTCTACTAGCTTATCTGTCTGTAGTTTAAAAGTCCATTCAATCAATAAAAGTGAATTCCAATATAGTAAAATAAAATTAATAAATTAAAAACACGTTGACCCAAAATCTATGCTAATATTATAAAGCTAAAAAGTTTGTTTGTTTGTTTGAACGCGCTAACGGAATACTGCTAGTCCGATTTGAAAAATTTTTTCAGTGTTGGTGTGTTGTTCGCGGGCACTAAGGGTATAGCCACGGAAATAGTACTTCCCCCTATACCAGGTGTTCTAATAGGAAACAAAGATGGCGGATGGCGGTATCTTGATCCAAAACGCCGTAACTTAAAGATACAGTATATAATTTAAATAGAGAATAAATAATAATAATAATAATAAATTCCCACAACATCTCATACATTGACCTGACTCCGTGGTAAGTCGCTTAAAGCACTTGTGTTACGGACGCCAGACAACAGAGGAATCACAAATATACTACTTAAATACATATATTTTACACCCATACACAGAGCAAACACAAATATCATCATATAAATATTTGCTCTGGGTGGGAATCGAACCCATGACCCCTGGTGCACAAGACAGGATCACTACCATCTGCGCCATCGGGCCCGTCTCAATAGTATAAGAGTGGGCTGTAGTGTTCGTAAAGCTACGCTTTGTCGGTATGACTAATTTGTAATAAAACTGCTTTTTTACCGGTTTTAAAATGCCATGTATCTATCTTTATTAATTCGACGATTCGACGACATCGTTCGACGATTTGAATCGTTCGAAATTTATAAAAATATTATAATTAATACATGATACAATGGTATATATTTGTTTGTTATATTTGCATGAAATGTGGAGATTCAACTCGAGGATAGAACACGGTGCTTTTGATCCTAGGACTCTATATGAAGTGAAATCCACGCGGATGGACTGGCGCATAGTAAGCTAATATAGTAAATATTGCTTTCTGCTCCCAGTTCCGTTTTAAAAACTTATTTAGTATGACCCGAAGAGAATTATTTGGATATTATTACCCAAGAAATTATCCATGGAATTTCTTAATCATGTTAGTCCTATCCTGAAAACCCTAAATTATGTTAGGGCTGTTTGTTTTAGGTTCATTATTGCTCGGTCTCTGTTTTGTTTCTACATGATTTACGAGACGCGCCGTTTACGAGCGAACTTAGTTTTGTTCTACAATCGGAATTAGAGCGGGGAGCGCGAAAGAATCAAATGTCATATCACTTGGACGGGTGTTGAACTCCGGATTTTATGGGGCAAATTATTAATTTTGAAATAATGCCCCTTTTTTGCTAAACGTACTTCATTTACAGTACTGTATTGAGAGACTGTGTTTGGATAAATGTTTGTTTTTTTGTTTGCGGCTGTCAATTTGATATTATTTTGCTGCTATTTAACGAAGATTTGATTAATTACAAAATTTAAAGTAGTTACAGTCATTGTAGAAACAAGTGTAGTAAATTTTTGTAATGTATTGATACATTTGACAGGCCCGATGGCGCAGATGGTAGTGATCCTGTCTTGTGCACTAGGGGTCGTGGGTTCGATTCCCACCCAGAGCAAATATTTATATGATGATATTTGTGTTTGCTTTGTGTATGGGTGTAAAATATATGTATTTAAGTAGTATATTTGTGATTCCTCTGTTGTATGGCATTCGTAACAAAAGTGCTTTAAGCGACATACCACGGAGTCAGGTCAATGTATGAGATCTTGTGGGAATTTATTATTATTATTTCTTGGCCGTGAGGTAGCGGCAGAGTAAAATAGCCACTAAGGTACCAGAACCGACAGATGGCGGTATATCCATCCGAATCAATGCAGCTCAAATACACAGGGCAAGAGTGGGCAGCATCATCCCCGTCACGAAAGCTGCGCTCTGCAATTGCCAATACGCTTGCCCAGCGCGGTAATTATGGGCAAAATTCCCCCTTTCTTGGGGAGGCCTATGTCCAGCAGTGGACTTTAATTAGCTGGTATGATGATACATTTCTATAAAGTATAGTGTATCACTAGTTTTTGATATGTGTATCATTATTTTAGACTGTTTGAATTATTACATTAGTGTTTTTTAATAATATTACGATTTGTTAAGCACTTTACCACTTTTCTGGTTTTCCAGATAAAATTTCTCTATTTGATTTGTATTTAATGTGTAATGGTTCTATTAAAAACATAACGTTGTGTTTTCTATTGAATATTAAAGTCGCCCAATATCCTAACAATCTATTCAATCTAAGTTTGATCTTCACTTATCTATTAATTGAACGAAACATAACAATAATAACCAAACATTATAAATAAATAAGTGAACAGCAATAGGAAATGTGCATTTCCGCCTTGTTGCACTTGAGCTACGCTGTTTTGGTGGATATACCGCCATCTGTCGGTTCTGGTATATCAGTTGCCTCTTACGGCATCTGGTATAGAGTGAGTTACTATTCTACTCTGCCGGTACTCCACGGCATGTGAATGATTAATTTAATAAAGAGATAGAAGGTCGGCCTTGATTCGTATTTTGTACCACACTCAATATTGGTGGTGAGGCAAAAGTGAATTCTCATATGCATGTAAAAAAAGAATCATGATCAGATTATTGAGGCATGTGCAGTTTACACGACTGGTCCATTTGCAATAAAACATTAAACCCCTGAAAAGTATTCAATTCACGATACACGCTGATCCAAGTTTTATTTTTACACAATTGTTAAATACAAAAGCGTGTACTCGTTTTATTGTTTGTTAAAACATGTTCACTTTTATTATTACATTTTTTTGTTTATTGTCGGAGCGAATTTGAATACTGTAATAACTTATAATGATATAAACCGTATTACAAAACCGTTTCGTGCTGTACTACGACTATTTCAATCAGATTGGGCCGAATGTTTTGTAAAGCGCAGGCCAAATTTAGCTGTTTTGATAGTAGAATATCATGATCATAAGAATCATGATCATGATAGTAATAAGTCTACATCATTATCATGATGTAGACTTATTACTATCTTAGGTATTATTATAGAAATGATAAATTTTAGTTCATAAAATAATATATATTTTATAATCTGCACGGGTTTTTTGTGTGCTGCAGTGATGGTCGCGCCTTTCTAAAATGTTTGATTGATGATGTTATACATATTAAAAAAAAAACACGTTTTCAAACTCGGCCCTTTTTTCAGCCCGGGTAAGCATACACTAGTCGAACGACAACAGTTCTTTTTATTGTCTAACTACGAGTAGATGTATCAGAGTAGTAAGGAATTATTCTTTAAAGAAATGTCATTAACTAATTACTAGCGAGAAGAGCGTTTTACTGTAGTTTTCCTAAATGACCCCACATACAAGAGAACATCAGAAATGATGAAGACTAAAAGAACTAAAGTCATCGGTATTGCTCATTAAATAAGTCAGATGATGTAGTCTAAGTCATGGTTGAGACAAAATGAGCGAGCGATACCAGTAAAGGCGGTCAATTTCTGGAGTGGCAATACGTAGCTACTCCATTACTGAGCCACCATTAGCAAAGTGGAATAGTATTATTATGGTTAAGGTCATTGGAACGTTGGTCGTTTAGATGAATGTTGTGAATGTAGCAAGTAGAACCTTAAACCTCATGTCAGGGTATATAAAGTTGATATTTGAGTGATAATAAATAATGATAACTAGACTTAATTATAAATTGATAATTAACATAATGTACTTACATAATCTTGTGTTTAGAAAATCTGGCTATACTTAAACTTAATTATTCATATCATACACTATACATAAACATTTATAAGCATGTAATTATTTATGCCTCTTCAATTGTTTAAAGCCTGTAATCAAATAAATATTAAATCATATGTACACGTGTTTGCAATTTAAAGCTGTAACTTTTTTTATGCACTCATCTGCAAAAAAGTAATTGAAATTTTATGCGGCGAGTTAAGCTTTTTTATGGTTGGTTGAAGTGAGCTATGAATATTTTTAGCGTCATTCGAGCCAGGGACAAAGAATTTTGTCCAACGTGTTTTGGTCCATCGTGTTTTGTGTCCAGCATGGGTCTTAAAGTTGTCACTTAAAATATACTATATACAAACCGTTTGCATTGGTACTTCAATCTTACCTATTTCTACTGCTAAACAGCAGTGTATGTTTTGGTGTACTCCGGTTTGGAGGGTAGGAGAGGCAAGGATTTCTCTAATGGGTAATGTGACATATCTACAAGTCACAAGATTGGTAACGCGCTAGTGATATCTATAGGCTCCAGTGATGCTTAGTATCACGTAAAAAAAATCGTATCAAACATATAACATTACAACATAGATAATTATGTACTTATTTGCCTTATATAAATTCTAGTGTAGATAATAATTAAATTCCCTTAGTTTTATTTGAAAGAAGCAAGTTGGGACACGAGAGTTTTCCGTTTGTCCTACAAAAAGAACTATGAATGAATAATATAATACATTACGATGTGAAGTGATTTATCAATGTGTTGAAGATGTCTACAGAAAATGGTCAAACTAAGTTCCTACAAAATTTTAGATAAGCGGTCCAGTATGGATTGTAATAATATTGCAACGCGTGGTAGGCACCGATGTTGCTAACACATCCTACTTGTACCGAACCGGATCTTTACTTTTAAAACAAGAAGAATAAAAGAACATGCCTAATCTTTATTCTATGACTATCTTAGTATAGCAGTATTCCTAGACTGTTAAGACTTAGTGACTTTCAAGAGCAGAGTCTATTCTCTATGCTTATCTTAAAAAGAGTCCAGAGAGTGTCCAAGAGTCACATACTATCGGGTGGCCTATTTGCTGTTTTGGCTCCAATCCTATAAATATTATAAACGTGAAAGTTTGTAAAAATCTTGGATGTCTGTTTGTTATTCTTTCATGCAACTACTTAATGGATTTTGATGATCAAAATAATACATAAGTTACGATTTATGAAGATTTGTCTAAATTATAACGATACGTATTGTTTGCGCTTCTAAAGCCTGCCATGTTCCACCTGCAAATCGGCTTATGATCGTGGTCCGTTCGAGATGCAGATAGAAACGGTTTTTTTCGACATCTACATATAAACAAAGTTTAAGTGTCCATTTGTAATACCATAAACACAGCTTTTCAAAAAAGACATATGCAAGTATGTAGCGTACTTATTCTATAAGCTTTTTTTTCGTAATGGGAATTTCACTGGTTTTTACTTTTATTTTTGGCGCGATAACACGAACCACTATATAAAAATACTTCCATAGCTTTTTTGGACGAACTTATTTATCGTCAGTTATGAGCGGCCCGTCACTCGAACTCTGGTCTCACGAGATCGTAACGCGACTGATGGCGATTACTCAAATGCACCTTTAATATACGAATAAGATCAAGCCAGTTTGCATCCGGCCGCACTAGTGCAGTCGGTGCGCTTTGGGAACAGAGAATACACGCACTCGCCGGCAGGTGTTGTTAATTGAATGTTGCTTTAAGAGTATTTTGCGTGTAATTTAAACTAAAAATTCTAACAAGAATAAAAGTTTTAGATTATATATAATTTGATTAATTAATAGGTGCCTATAAGAACAGGCTAGACCTAGTTTAGGTACCTAAGTATCAAAATGTATTCTAGTTTAAGTTTCCTTTTGTTGTTGAATAAAGTTATTATTATTATAATTATTTTGAAAAAAGCAGTACTCTGAGTTAAGATTATATTTTTTACACCACTCTACATGTTTCTAAACGAAGAAAATAGTTTAGCACTTAATTGGAATAGCAGAGTAAATAGAACTTTGGATTAAATGCATCCACTACAACTTCACTAAGCACCGCCAACAATGTTACCCATTGTTCAAGTAATTGAATCGAGAACGAAATGCGACATGCACCGACTGTTGTATTATATAGCTATATTCTAGTTTACTGTACTATTTTTCTGTAAAAAAAAATTGAATATTAACTAACAGATCCTTTCAAAGTCAGAAGCAAAAAAAAATTGGTCAGGCAGCCGTATTTTCTAAGAAAGCATTATCTTTTAAGTCATTTAATAGAGTTTATTTCTTTTATTTTTTTCTGCTTATCTTCGAAATCGAAAGCAAAAAAATAGAGCTTACTTTTTCATTCGTAATTACAATATATTTATGTTATACTTTATTTTTATATGTGGAAATGTTTAAGGTAAATTAGAAAGTGTTTGAACAAATTTGAATATCCTACGCACATTATCAAATTTAAGACTTTTTTTTTGTACAAAGGAAAAGGTCCAAAACATAAGGTCATCGGTAAAAAGTCTAGCCTGATGAGTATTTTTTATTACGTAATATATGGTTGTGTACTCTTCGAAAGGCGCGAAGTACCGACAGAATAGGATCATTTTTTGTACTATAGTAGATCAATGAAGTATTAAAACCGACATATAGCGTTACTGTAGACTTAATCATAGAAAAAAAAGTTCAAAAGCAATATGGCGAGGATTGTCGCTTTATCTATTTATCATGTACATACAAATTTGCCAAAATCAGAATTAATTGTACCAAGTGTCGTAACTGGCGACTGATGCATCTAAACCGACCGGTGTCGGTATAGATACCCGAGTATATAAAGCTTTCTTATCGCGAAGCTACTCTCTGTGATTGCCACAACGCTTGCCCAATTATGGCCAAATTACTCCATTCTTGGGCTGAACACAGGCCTCATGTTCAGCAGTGGACGTTTTTAAAGTTGCCATGATCATAATGCGAATAGCTGACATTTTTTTAATTGGACCAGTTCGACAAAAGAACATACAGTATCATAGCGCGTTCCTAACCTTGTGACTTAAAGATATCATGTCTCACTGCCCAGTATTTTCACTGAATTTTCATACCTTTGTTTGATTTTTATTATTACCGGACAAAGCAATGCAAACACTTCTATTTGGTATAAATATGAAGTGTGAGATCAATGCCGACAACTTTTGTGTAAGGTCTACCTCATGTAAAAAGTCACACAGCTATAAATGCTTATAATTTTGTAAGGCATTAGCTACTAGCATTTTAATACGCTTAAAAAACGTTTCAACCGAACAAATATTTGGATATTAAACTGGTTAATGTAAAAAGAGAAATAAAATAAGAGAAACCAGAGAATTTGTTGCATTTGAGCGCTATTTCTCTAATTTATGCCACAATATTTGTGCAAATATGCGACCGTAAATAGCAGTTTTGCTTCAAATAGTGCGCTCTGAAACAACTTGTTCTTGTGAAGGAAGCGTTCACAGCGATACTTGTAATTAATATTTGTTTTAATTTCAATGTTTACCTTTTCATCCATCCTTTCTTCATGTCCAAAACATCTTAACATTCCTCACTCTATTGTTGTCACAACATCATCTTTTTCACCACATCGTTCTCTTATTACACTATTCCTCAATCAACTCGCACCATACATATTTTGAAATGCTCTCACATCAACAGCATTTATTCTACTCGCGTGCTTCGTCTGCCATATTCAACATTCACTATCAGTGTTGGAACCAACACACTTCTATGGTTTGTGCCCTTTTTGACACATTTTGGCTGCCCACAAAAGCATGTAAGACCCCATTACAAATATTTCACCTTAACCGAACATATTTTAACCAGGTAAAAATGGTATTAAAGAAGGGCCAGGTGAGAAATACTAAGAATAAACGAGCGTGAATGAATAGACTAATGCTAGTAAGGGAAGCGAGAGTGGTTTGCCAAAATCGTAGCAAGTGGAGATCCATAGTCCCTGCCTACCCCGATGGAACACAGGCGTGATGTATGTATGTATGTTTAAATGAAATTAATGTGTTGAATATTTGTGTTTATTCTGTGTCTGAGTATTAGATAAATAATTTAATATGATAGTTGTGATTTTTGTATTGTCTGATGTTCGTAAAACGCGCTTTAAGCGATGCATCTCAGAGTAGGTCAATATATTTACTTATACTATTGGGTGATTTGTTAATACTTGAATTATCTAATATCCGATTTATGAATATACCGCAATTGGTTATTTAATGATATTTGGTCAAAATAGTTTTTATACAAATTGTATGATTATTTCTAAACAATTTTCGTTTACTTAGTAAATAGGCGTATATGATAGAACTTTAATTATTCTTAACCACGGTTGCCGTTAATTTTAACATATGTGACGTTGAACATATATACCGATAAATAAGCGGTATTTTACTGTTGTTAAGAAAAATAAATGTATTATTCTATCTGATGAGTTGAATATTAAACTATACCTATTAAAATGTTAATGTTGATTTAAATAAAATTTGCTAGGCAAGCGTGTTGGCAATCGCAGAGCAGAGCTCATGAGACGGGGATACTGCTGCCCATCCCCGCCCTGTGCATTTAAGCCGCACAGTTTTGGATGCATATACCGACAAAATATTTTGGTTTTTTTGTATCAAACTTCTTAAACCAGTTATTATTATATTATTAGAACATAATATTCTGACTTTACCGATGCTGTGAGGCATACGGCAAGATGTAGTAAGAGGTGACTAAGGTACCAGAACCGATAGATGGCGGTAAATCCATTTGAAACAGTGTAGCAAACGAACTGGGCGGGGGCAGGCAGCGGCATCTGCGTCGAGATAGCTACGCATCATGATTGCCACCATGGCAATAATGGGCAGATTTACCCTTTCTAACGGAGGCCTGTGTCCAGCATTAGACATTAAACAGCTGCTATGATGATGATGATTCTGAGATTGAATGTATTATACATTTGCTAAATGAATCAAAACTGTTGGAACATTCCAAATAAATTTTAAACTCGGTAAACGTGGAAGACGGACAACTTAGTACAAAATTGAGTTTGGCGCTCGCTGCATATTTGCTGCTTCCCAAGCGGTGTAAATATTAAATGTAGACGAGCCCCTAGAGTGATAATCCTTTGAAGCAGCTCCAATAAGGTTATAAATTCTCAGACAGCAATAACAATTAATTAGAGAACTTATTACCTAGTGCGTGATCCGGATCATTTGTTATGTTGTGATGGACGAGCCTTGTTCTTGGTAAGCGAATGAGAATCACCCTTAATGTATAGGATTGCTTTTGGCTGAGTATTTGAGTAGGGCGATGTAGCAATTAATTGTTAATAATGTATGCAGCGCATAACAGCAGCATATAATAATAATAATATTTACGAAATATGTGAGTCTGTTAGCATTCTTATTGTTTCTTTTAGAAATCTTGACGACGGTTGCCGCAAGTTATCCAAAACGTCAACCGGGTAAAAAGTTAAATAAAACCGCGTTTTAAAGCCGTACAAAAAAATATAATAGGATTCCCTATTTAAATTTATTAGTTATACTCTTTTTAGATTAATAGCAATAACTGTGCATTTGGGCAACATTTAGTTGACGTAAATTACTAATAGAGAGTATTGTCTATTTATGTGATATATATTATTGCACACTAGAACCAAAATACTAGATAAATACAAATTGGGTTAGCCCAACAAATTAATACTTAAGTAATCATAGTTTTGTTGTTAATAATCAAATATTTATTTATTCTTTATTTTCTTATATTTTGATTTATATCGTCATCATGCAGCCGCAGAATGTCCACTGCAGGACAGGATAGGCTTCCCTGAGAATTCTGCCCTTAATTGTCACGCTGGGCAGACGCGTATTTAAAAAAAACTACTTGATGTCATGTATACGTGTTATCTTTAAATTTATTATTACAATCCGCACAAGTGTTATCATAATTTATTTTCAGTTTATACGTTTGTGTTTTCATTAACGCAGAAACTATTGTTTCTTGTAATGCCGCACTTTTGCGATGTTCTTGATCAAATGCATTTTCCGATACACGTCTCTATTGAGAACTGGGGTATGTTCTAATTTCGTCTGTCGAATAATTTAAAGTAAATTGTTGTGATGTACATACATCACGCATGTCTCCCATCGGGGTAGGCAGAGACTATGGGTCCCATGTGCATTTGGGTCACATGCTTCGATTTTGGCATACCTCTCTCGCTTCCTTTACTCGCATTAGTCCTTAATAGATTAATCTTGTAATCTATTTAAAGTTTTAACCTCATTTAATATTTATTCAGTAGTTTGGTTTGTATAACACGGTTTGCGATGGGTTTAATTAAATATTAATGAGAGCTTAAATTACTCAAAAATAAATTAAAATAAAGTTATGGTTAAATATATCAAATGTAAAAAAAAGTTTATGCTAGATATAAATACAACGTTTTTCAAAAGTGATAATCAATGCACCGGAATTCTATCCCCAGATTGCAGATATCGATTGCATGTGTACCCAGCTTCGCAATGGTGCTTTCCAGACTTTTGGTAAAAAGCAATCAAAAATCTAATTAATGTGACGTAACAGCAAGTTACGTTGGTTGCAAGTTGGGCAGCTGCATTCCCATCGCGAATGCTGCTTTGCTATTGCCAACAAGCTTGCCCAGTGCAGCAATTATAGACCAAATTGTCCCGCTTATTGGGGAGGCCTATGTCCAACAATGAACTTTCAATAGCTGATATGATGAATGTCGTATCGTGTCACAAGGACCTTATGCATACTTACTAATGAAGTATTAATAAAATAAAGTAATAATAAGATATGTTTGTCAAGGTCGTCCTATATTCATTCACTTCTGTTCTATATATTTTTCCAGTAATTGTATTTTCATCCATTCTTTTTACATATCCAAACCATCTCAACATTCTTTTGTTGTCACAAAAGTGTGTCGTTGTGTTGTCGCAAAAGGATGTCATACTTGTATTTCATCTATCTTTAGTTAAATACGTTAGGCATCTAATTCTATAAATCATTGATCCACACTTCATCATTTACTAGACCATTTATTCTGTCGTTTTCGAGGCATTGTTTTATTTCCGTGAGTTGAAACTGACAGACAACCTATTGTGACTCACTTAAAGTTGTATCATGTTTTAATTCAAAGAACACTACTTTCGAGTGGATAACTTAAACGGAAGCACGCCTGTCGTCGCGGCCGCAGCACAAAATTGGAACATTAAATGCACGAATAGCAATTACTAACTTTTGTCAGTTCTCAAATCGTTCTAGTTATATCTCAATCTTCGGCGATGAACCTTTGTTCTTTTTACGCTTTGTTGTCTGTATTAGAAACGCTTGCTCTCCAAACAAACGAGTACCATGAATCTGCCTTTTTTATTTCTCCGTCCTTGTTAAACGCAATAAAAATATAAAAAAGTTCATTTAGCGATTTAATTTATGCCGGCCGCGTGTTTGAAGTGGCCTCGGGTTCTGTAGGTTATTCGCTGTAATTTTATTGCGGTACAGATAAGAACACTAATGCTGCTGCATATAAAATAATTTATATATGCACTTTTATAGCTTGGAGCATTTATTCAATTTACTTTGTACCGTGCTCGCTTGAAACTGATTTGGATTACTTGCTCCATTAACAATTCCATTTATAATACTAATATTGTGACTGTTAATAAGATAGTTTAAATATGAGACATTATCTAAATGAAACCGTCAAGGCTGACAGGCGAAAGTTTGAACTTATGAATAAATCTGGTTTCTATTTAATTAAATTAATTATTTAAATTGTATTAATTATTTAAATTGTATTATTTGTTCCCGAAACTCATGTAGGGGTTTTTCTTCTCTCGAACTCGAATAATGTTTGGTTAAATAAAAAAGAAATTATGAACATACATGTATATTTTTTCTTTTTCATTAAATCATAACATAGTTTCAGCCTCATAAAAATATATTAAGGGTAATAAATAAGCAAAATCATTGAAGAATTTTATAGCATAATCATTTTTGGCGGTCTTTTAATTTGAAAACTCTCAATGTCAACTTTAAAACTTTTGATCTAAATGAATCGTTTTGTATTGTTGAATGAGGATTAGTCAGTAAATAATTAATTTTAAGAACACTAAGTAAATATTAAGAAAATATGATATCAGCAAGCAGTGAATAAAACAAAGTATTTATACTACTACTTGGCATTTTGACTAACAAACGGATCCCTAAAAAAGCGGGGTTCAGATAGGATCGGTGATGCGATCAGCGGATGATTGCATTGTTTGCAAATGAGAGCGGCACAAATAAAGCACGGCGCATTTGATAGCGGGCTCGATTGTACCTGCATCCTCGGGTGCTCTTCAATAAATAACGTGAGTTCGTACTGTTCCAATACAATGTGTGTAAGTACGTACGTAGGTGTCAAGTTGACCGTCCAATACCAAAGAATTGATTGTATCGATGTTTTTTTAACAAGAAGAAGTTTTAAAGACATCTTTTCTGCTGTTATATTTTTCTGGCTCTGTTTGTCGTCTATGCTATTATATAAAATATTATAAACTGCTGTGAGTAGGGCAGATGCATCCCCATCGCGAATGTTGCGCTCTGTGATTGCCAGCAAGCTTGCCTAGCGCGGCAATTATAGGCAAAATTTTCCCGTTCATTGGGGAGGCCCATGTCCAGCAGTGGATTTCCATTGGCTGTAATGATAAATCTACCAATAAAACATATTTACCACACAACTATTCAAATATTCTTTGGTAGGTATCGAATCTACGACCTTTGGTGCACAATATAGAAATTGGTGCAAATTTCGGGCCTGCCGAATACGGAATGAAATCATTTGCGTGCACTCGCCAGTGCGTGGCCGCCATTCTAGAACCTTCGGATTTTCATAGGCCGTTAGTACTGCCTACTCTCCACATTGCTACATTGAGTTGGCAATTAGGGTATGTCAGTGAATTTGTTTTTATTATGGATCTACCCATTTCTGATTCGATTGCGTTGAGAGACTCAAACATATAACAAAAGTCGTTTAAATTTAGTAGTATGTAATACTCATAATAAAAATATTTTTTTTAATTGAACTGTTGTTAATTTTTAAGAACGGTTGCTAAAAGGTAACAACAAATAAAAGTAAAAATAATTAGGAGTACTAATTAGGAGTAAAATAATTAGTAGAGAATTAGTAATTATATATATATATATATAATTTAGGAGCAGTAGTACTCTTATAGCAGGAGATATTCCGATAGGTGATTTCACCAAAGTGGTCCAAAAATAAATAAATCGCAACGTTCACTAGAATGGCATGCCTTGTACCACTGGGCTCTTGAATAAATAACGCTAGTAGGCTGTGCCCAAACAGTTCAACTGTTTCACTGAATTTACTGTATACGAGCAGTACATCGCTTTTTGTATGGCACTAGTTTATAGGATACACAGATACTTTTCTTTATTTATACAGTGAGTTAAAATTGACGTATTTTACTAGAGACGCACAAGGATAAAAGTTAAGTCAGTCTATCGGACGTTTTGTTTTTATTGATTTATAATAAAACGTCAATACATGTAGTCTGTAATAATGTTAATAGCTATGTTATATAAGAAACAGAAAGAGTAACGATATGTCAATAAAAACCAATTAAATTCTCATTCTCGTCACATCTTTTTTCAGTTATATGATGATAACATAACATCTAACTTACGTTGTAATTTGACTTTAGATATTTATCTTTTCAACTAAGAAAATATGAATATTTAATAATGGAATAAAAATAAATAAATAACAAAATTGATAATAAAATGACTAAACGGATATAACATATGTAAACAAAAAATATATAGATAGTATATATATTTCCGGAATAAATTCTTTAAAATAATTAATTAACAAATAATCTAATCATAGAAAATAAATAATAATTAAATAGACAACTTTCAATGTACTTAAAACATGGTTTAAGACATCATTGATTTTATGATGGTTAGGATCTTGCTTGTAGAGCAGCAATTCGCAAGGTTTTGGATCAGACAAGTCTTTGAGATGTCTTATTTATAGGCATACGACCGGTCGCATTGGTTATTACCTGGGTGGCCTATATCAAATACTGTACGTAGGACGGCTGATAGAGTAATAATCAATTGAATCAATCCCACGGATGTCAATTATGTATTTGGGCTAATAGCTCAGAATAAATAATAATTAGTAAATAATAATAATAAATTCCCACAACATCTCATACATTGACCTGACTCCGTGGTATGTCGCTTAAAGCACTTGTGTTACGGACGCCAGACAACAGAGGAATCACAAATATACTACTTAAATACATATATTTTACACCCATACACAGAGCAAACACAAATATCATCATATAAATATTTGCTCTGGGTGGGAATCGAACCCACGACCCCTGGTGCACAAGACAGGATCACTACCGTCTGCGCCATCGGGCCCGTCAATATTAACACAACGTCTCGTACATTGATCTGAATCTGAGTTGAGTCACGTGCGTACCACAAGCCATGTGTTACGCACATCAGACAACAGAGGAATAACAGATCGAATAATTAAAATACGATGGGCCTGTAAATTTCTTGTGTTACTATCTTGTGTGCCAAAGGTAGAGAGATCAATCCCCACTTCATCCTACCACCAACCCAAATCCACCCTCATCATTTAAATATTTGTTCTGGGTAATCGAACCCACGACCTTTGAAGCAAAAGACAGGAACACAAGAAAAACAACCTGGTAACATGCTTAGGCTTGGCTCACTGTGTCTCTAGATGTTATGTAGATAGACAAAAATTATTTATAATAATAAAAATCTAAAATATATTGAAGTTTCTGTCAAATGCAGTCTGTGGTTATTTGCATATACCAAGCAACTAATGTCAAATAAAATTTTAGCTGTATGGTCAATGGCGAATATCTGAGATATATGATATGGCCATTAGAGACCATATAATGAGCCAATACATTAGACGTAAGCGATGTAAATGGTCTGTGTCCATCTTCATAATATCTAGAGACGCAATGAGCCAAGTCTAAGCATGTTTACAAGTCATTGAAATTTACGTTTGGGCCAGGTAATTTAATTTAATTATAAAGGCTTGAATGATTTGTGTTTTCCATTTTACTCGAAATGGAAAAGCATGGTAATCTATACTCCTGTTATTAAGCTGACGAGTTTCTTTGTTTATTTAAATGCGCTTTATTTCAGTGTTGGATAGTTCATTTATCAAGGAAGGCTATATTATATAAAAAAATTAGAGATTCTTACTGAAAGTACAATATTGTAACCCAAGGTGTAAAAAATAACCCAGAAAATCCTTACATCGCGTGCATTGCAAAAACTATAGATTATAGAACAAAACAATGTACTACAATAAGTGAATCCTGAAAATCACTAAACCCCCTAAAGTCACTATTCTACGCGGACAAAGTCGCGGGCACTGCTAGTATACACTGCGGATCATAGTATCTAATCTTCTGTCTTTTAAAATATTTGAAAGTGGCATTTAACATTTATTCAATTATTTTAATAGTATTTATATGTTAAGAAGTGAAGTGAAAACGTTCTATCCCTTTTCAAGAAAATTGACAGTACAGCTGAACTTGAAATTAACAACATATGAGAAGTTTACATGGGGTGGACCTCTTACATAGGCCGTCTGCGTTGGTACCTCGCTCTCACCTACTTCTACCGCCAAATAGCAATGTTCACATAGCTATGTTTCAGTTTAAAGGGTGAGAGAGACATTGAAATTACTAGTTAAATGTGACACTTCAGTTCACAAGGTTGGTGACACGCCAGTGATATACAATACTAGAGTCTATAGGTTGCTGTCACGTTTACCATCAAGCGGACCGTATGCTTGTTAACTGACTTCATAATAAAAAAATAAGAGAAAGCATGATGCAATATTTTTATATTAATTCACTAGAAATTCAATAAATTCATTAAAATATACATTAGAAACTTCTGTTGGAATAATAATATTAAAAAAAATACACAATATCTCATACACTGTATAAGATGTTGTGTAAAAGGTTTAACAAGATTAAGAGATTCCCTTAAATCACTTGAGCTACGGACATCAGACAACAGAGGGATCACAAATACTATACCTCGATACATACAAATAGCACACAGGTATAGAACAAATAGAAATATTCATCATAGAAATATTCTCTCTTAGTGCAGATCGAACTCACGACCTTTGACGTACAAGATGGATCGCTACCATCTGCGCCATCGGGTCCCTCAAATGATATACATGTTTTAATAGCGTAGATATTATTTGTCTATGAGCTCTAGTAATTTTATTGAATTTCAGTGATGAAAGAGTAATGAAAACTCATTTTAAATGTAATAAATCGTTTGTTTTGATGTATTATTACACATTTTTTAATATATCGTTATTCAAGTTATTATGTTTTTACTAAGTAAATTATTATAACTATTGTGAGAATAAAGTTCTTAGACCATTATTATTTATCAGCCTAGTAGTTGTACCTAAAAATGAATTGACGACAAAATATATCAGCACATTTTCGGGTTTAAAATTCACCTAGCATACCTATTAATCTTCTCAATTACGCCCAATAAATCGACAAGGAAAACGCGTAAAATACACACATGAATTGGAACAATATTTTTCATATCAGAAACAGGCAGGTTAAAAACAATTTAGATAACTCCTTTTCACAGATTAATTGAATATAAATCTGGATAAAACATATATTCACAATACTCCGAACAAGTTATTAAAAATAATTAAAATATTTACGGTATCCGTTTCCCCGAATATCTGCTACTAACGGAAAATTTAATTAATTTGCCGTCAGATGTAATCAAAACGCAGAATAATATTATACAAGTTGTAGGATTTTGCACGGTGGCAATTGTGGGTAAATTTCCGCCTTTTTGGAGGCATATGTCCAGCAGTGGACTTCGAATTGCTGATGTGATGATGCCCAAATTTGCCGCGTTGGGCAGAGCGTAGCTTCTTAGCGTTTACTGCTTAGCGGCTGCCATTCTCGCCCAGTTGCATTTGAGCTACGCTGTTACGGATGAATATACTGCCATCTGTTGGTTCTGGTAGCTCAGTCGCCTCTTTCGACACCTGGTACAGGGAGAGACACTATTCAATTGTGCAAGTACCTTACTGTCAAAATACTTACATTGCCTAATAGTGGGCGCCTTATAGATGTTATCATTGTATTAACTATATGCCGTCTATAACTAATGATAGGCCATCCCAAGTGATTTCCAACAGGACCGGTTGAAGCGACCTCAAGCCAGCACGATCCTGCATATTTTTTTGAGTGTCGACTGTGTGAGTGAGTGCGTCATCGCATCGGCCATGGTATGTTTCCAGCCCCTTTTCCTGAAAATAAACCATAGATACGCCAATGCTTTGCAGGTCAGGATCGATCGTAGTGATGATAGGCCCGATGACGCAGATAGTAGTGATTCTGTCTTGTGCGCCAAAGATTGTTAGTTTGATCCCCACCCAAGACAAAAATTTATATGACGATATTTGTGTTTGTTCTGTGTCTGGGTGTTAAATATATGTTGTATGTATGTTAAGCAGCATATTTGTAATTCCTCTGTGTCTGATGTCTGTAACACAAGTGATTTAAGCGACTTATCACGGAATCAGATCAATGTATGAGATAATGTAGACAATTTATTTAAATAAATAAATAGATGATTGTTAACTATGGGTACAACGCTACTGTCCCTAAGAATCAACAAAAAGTAATTAATATCCCATTGTTCATTGAACGTAATAATATTATCATTCAATTGAAAATATTTTACGTAATCGCTCCATCGTAATGCGACTTGTACTCACTATCTCATCGGCAAAACCAATTTAAATCTGTCATAATAGTATTGTTCGCAGTTAACAAAATTATGTCAATTTCAATGACCATATTATCATTTTGTACAATGTCCATTCAATAATTCATCGCGACGCGTCAAGCGCAGCGGAATTTAAAAGCGTTTTCATTACACTGCTTAATTGTGAATATTGAATATTTTGTACTCGATGACGTTATTATCTCGCACTCATAAGTTATCAAAAATTCCACTTATAATAATTATGTATTATATTTAATCAGACGCATTAGACATTGTCCCATCCCACTTTTTCCACAAATTTAGTCAAATGGAATAAAAATTTTCAGTTAAAAGTCCACAAACACACTTTACGAGAATCATGCAAGTAGGAAGTATTTGATTTTCATACGTTAAGAGACGCAATGTCATATTATTCTAGACTCATAAACTTTGAGGGAGGCCAAAATCTTATGTCTTTAGCTACCGGTAGATGATTTAGTGCGGTGTAACACTTAACTTTCCGTAGATTGGGCTTCTGCCCAGATGCCCACACACGAGATAAGTCACTCAAAGTGATTATGTTACGGACATCAGATAACAGATAATTCACAAATATAACACATATTAAATACATATTTAACACCCAGACACAAATATTCGCCATGTAAATATTCCCCACGACCCACGACTTTTGGCTCTCAAGACAGGGACACTATTTAATCGCCATCATAAGCCCGTCATATCCTGCTAATATTATATAAAGAAAAACATATTACATTTTTTTAATGATTTTCATGGATGAGCACATACTATGAAACTCGAGACAACATTTATAAATAGATTTTTGCGTGACGAGGTACACTGACGGTACACTCATCGGAACAGTAAGCGAATTTTTACTTGATATTTAGCAAACTGAGTCTTCTGAAAATCACTAGTATGTAATAACCAAAAGCTAATTATTATTAAAGCTAATTCTTTTTAAAGCTAATTATGATAAAATAAAAAAGATATAAGCTAAATTAAATCCTATTTGAAAGGTGTACTATTCAAACATGCAACTTTATAACGCAGTGGGTACCGGCTGAGTAGCTTAGAACCTCCCCCTGTACTTATTACATATAGGTTATATAAGAGACTGAGGTATCGGGATCGACAGATGGCTTATTTCCACTCGAAACTGCGTAGGTCAAATGTGGCTGGGACAATAAGTGGTGATCACAGGCTTAACTCCCCTTTTATTGAGAAAGCCTATGCCTATGGACGTTTATGGCTGCTATGATGGTGATGTGGTTTCTTATGTATATTATGCCCACGCGGTTTTAAACAATTTGATATAACAGATGTAAGAGACAATAAAATCCTACGGAGTTGCTAGCCTCAACCAATTCGCCTCGGGCTAGTGCTATAGTAAAAAGTTCAATAGCTATGGAAACTATAATGTCATTTATTTTATTATGTTATGGCCCTTACATATGAAATTGGCTTTTTTACGAGAGGAATATAAATCCTTTCTTTTGTAAAATATATTAATTATTCAAAGGTTACACTGTTTTTATCTATGCACTTTTGCCATCTCATAAGTAGTTCTCACTTACCAAAAAAACCATGGAGGCAAGAATCCATCAATTCTTTGAAAGCGGTTTGGAATGAGAGAGGGAGAGAGCATCAGAGTTGAAGTTTTTTCCTTGTAAGAAGTTGTCCAAATTCCGAAAAAAAAGGTAATCTGGTGGAACAAGATCCGGGTATTACGATGGATGTCTCAGACATTCCAGTTGCCTATCTAACTTAGTGGGTTTTGCATTGTCATGAAGCAGCAGTTGCCTAGAGCGATTAACCATTATCGGTTGTTTAACAGCTAGTTCTTCCTTAAGGTTTACAGTTGCTGAAAATAGATATTTTCCGTAATCGTTAAGACAGATTTTAGAAAGCTGTAGTGAACGACACCGGCGCAATCGGCCATCACTTATAAGTAACTTTTTATGAGTCATTTTTAGTTTAGGGCGGAATTTGGCTGGGTTTCCAAGAATCAACCATTACGACGAGCGCTTCCGATTATCGTACAGTATCCAATTTTCATCACAAGTACTAATTTATTTTAAAATACCTTCTTTATTCTGTCGGTTTAGCCATTGCTCAAGCGTCGACTGCTGTTTCACTTTTAACAAAGCAGTCGACACGAGAATGCAAATTCAATTCACTCAGTTCATGAGGGGACCACATGCTCAAGTTGTTTTACTTTCCCGATTTGCTTTAAGTAAATTAATATAGTTTTGTCACACACCCCAAAGCCTGCAGCTTTGAAGTGCTTTGTGATTGATATGCTTCCACAATAACCTTTAATTCTTCATTTACCATTCTGGTCTCCGGCCGTCCACAGGGTTGGTTCAAAAAGTATACAGTCCGCGTGATAGTAGAAGACATTTTATCCATTACCCAGTAATTTCACTGCGTCTCTCACCCTTCAAACCACAACACACAGCAATGCAAACAATATTTGGCTGTAGAAATAGGTGAGAGTGAGGTACCTATGCAGTCGACCTTCGTATAAGGTCTAGCAAAGATCGGGACTTCGATTAATGTTAAATACCTTTGAATACTTTACCACAATAATGCGTTCAGTATTTATAATAAAGATACTTTAACTATTTGGTTAAAGTAACCCTAATAATCCTTTGCAGCATAGCCACCTTAACGTCGAGCAAACAATTTAACTTAATGTTTTTTATTTGATCCTAAAAAGGCGTTTTAAAACGTTTTAAAATACTAAATTTATATGAGCAGAGTACAGTGTCCCTTTAAACATTCTAGCGATAAATGGGAATCCTATTTGTAAGTGTCTGAGGTCTGCTCCACTTGAGCTCAATTTAATTGCGAGATCAATCACATAAAATCATCTTTGAATAGTTAATTTTTGATTTTGTGTTTGGAAAGTAATAAGTTATAGATTTTAAAGGCTTGCATAATAAAATCCACATGTACTGGTAAATCTTTATTTCAGAGTTGTTGCCTCTTTGGCGGTGTACAGAAAAGTGCCCCACCCAGTAAAGATAAGATTGCCATTTTACTAATACAAAAGTGCCCATTTTTTTAATGTGACCATTTAATTAGTTCATTTTCTACTAAATCAATAATGTTTATTGTATTAAAATTTTTTTAATGTATAATTTTACTCAGATAATATAAAAATCCTTTACTTGGTTGTCTACTTTGTAAGAGATCTGTAATAATGTATAGTGACCTGATTCCTACCTAGAAATCTTTCTCTAATAGCCAAAGTGGAAAATCGGACAACCACAAATCAATTATAACAACATAATGAAGAAAAATATTGGAGAAAAATACTTTGAGTCTACTGACAGGAATGACTTCGTAAATCTGAAAGCAGGTACAAAGTATATATTGTCCTTTGATAGGAAAGTTTGAATTGGCTAGTTTTTAAGTCAAAGGTTTTGAGATTGTCTTTGCTGATGGATTTTTTGTCAATTACCAGTTTTTATTACAGGTTCTTTTCAAGATAAACGTGGTATATATCTAACTAAATTTTACATGAGGTAGACCTCACACAATAGCAGTGTTCGCATTGCTGTGCTGTACAGTCTGATGAGTGAGAGAGGCAGTGAATTTTCTAGGTGATGTGATATAATATCCTCTAGTCACAAGGTCGGCAACGCGTTAATGATATCTTTGTGATATTACGAGCATCTAGAACGAACTGTATGCTTGTTGGTCTACCTGGTCTAATAAAAAGAAAAAAAAACAAGTTTTCCACTATGAATATGCCCTTAGGATAAAGAGGGATTCAATAAATATATTTTATATTAAATATTTGATAGGAAGGTTTCTTGTGAACCTATACAAGAAATATTTAAGAATTAAAAATAAAAGAAGAAATATTTTAAATATTTCTTGTGTAGACAAGAAATATTTGAGAAAGTAAAAAGAAAGAAATGCATGGGCAAGGACTGGAAAAGAGCATGTATATTTAATGCTTCCTTCAGGTAAATGTAAGTAATGGCGGAATAATCTGGCGTCTTAATCCGACCCTCATCATCATGACACCTTGTCGCGTTCAACGCTAAATTGTTTGCATTTTTAGTCTTATACTGTTTTAAATAATTTTTTGGGTATTCTCATACAGCATTAACGTGTTCTTTTATGGCCGTGCAAGGCCATAAAATAATGTGGTACCTACTATATCAAGCGAGCCTCTTCAATTTCTTCGTGTAAAATAGGTCTATTAATTTTTGATGATTTATTTTGCATTATAAATAGTTTCTCCTTTTTATTAGTATTAATAATGCACACGTCTCGTTTACCGAATATTTTCATGAATTTGCATTTAATTGAAGTTTAGAGAAAACTATTAGCTTCATCTTATTATTTAGAGACGCATTTCAATTACTGTCTAGTTAGACTGATGTTATTAATGCCCAATAATTAATCACAACTTTTTAGTGTATTTATCTGACTTAGGTTGTTATTTATTGTCTACTTTAAAATTCATTCGAGTATAGGTGCACTATTTTTTTATAAAGAGTAATGTGGTCATTAATTATATTTGGTGGAGTATTTATTTTAAATTATAATAAAATTGTATTCCAGTTGGTATGTTGTGAAATAAAATTTGGTTATATAATTCTTTTTAAACTTGTACCAGGTCAAATGCGATTGTAGTAAGGGATCTGACAGATGGCGATATATCCATCTGAAACACCATAACTCAAATATAATAGAGTGGAAATAGGCCACTCAATCGTGAAGCTACGCCTAACATGGAAATTTCGGGTAAATCATCTAATACTGATTTATCCTGTTCTAAATTTATTGGCTAATGTCTAACAATAAACACCCAACATAATGATGTTATATTTGTTGTGAGTCTTAAACCCACCCACTCAAAAGCAATAAACCGATAAACTGTTGAATTTTTATATAATTCCATAATCTGTTTAAGACGCGAGGGTTTCAAAACGTATTGATCACCTACCAATTAAAGTATAAATAAGTGAATTGAATTTTGCAACATTCTTCTACAATCCAACCTTAACTATTACCGTGGTAACACGGAGTTCGGAGCAAACTTGGAAAGTGTCTGCGGGTCTTAGCTACCGTCTTTCATTCGGTAAACCCTACTCAATCGCTGACATTGACACCCTGTTTTATAAATTGATCCCTGAAAATCCAAATTGAAATACTGTCTTCTTCTAAATTATGTATGTTATAAAACTTATAATAGTCAGTTTGTTTTTTGTTTTGTAAGACTAGTTTAGTTATTTTAAAAAAGATTATATTATCTCATTAAATTACATTTATTTGCTGTATACTTTAATAAATTTGCATCTAATACAGGTTTTGATTAGAAAATAATCTAGATAATAAATTTATATATTAAAGACATAAGGACATAACTATTAAAGACATAATTATTTAAAGACCCATTTTTTATCAAGTATTATATTATTATAAAAACGATTCATAACTCTTTCTCTGTTTACGTGGAACCATGCCATGACAAAAATAGTTTTACGTATGCAAAAATGAATAATTACAATGTTTTATAAAATTACGTGACGTAAAAGAAGACTATAATTCAAATAAAATTTTAATATTTTCTATATTCTCTATTTGATTAAAAAAAATAAAGAAACATATTTGATTGTAAATGATAAAAGATTATGTAATCGGTGGTATATCTTACTCGTTACAAATCTTTAAAATATTTTATATTCAATCCTTAATTAGGTACAGAAATCTTTACGAATACATTCATTCGTGGTTTTATATGGTCTAAAGTTATTAAAATATTAGGTTGATTCATGCCTTCATGTCATATCCAACTTCCTGTATGAACGTTACATTGTTTTTCCTTGAGTCCAGTCAGACGCTATTGGTTGAGACTATTTAATGTTCTCGAATCTTGGACCCTCGTCATTTGCTTACTGACACCCTCTTGTAAGCCTTCAGGTGCGGAATAAATTACAGTCCTTTTGTTTTTTCCTATTTATTCTTTTAAGGCGTTTCAGTGATAATACTAAAATATTTTTTTCTTTAATGATTTATTTGTATGATGTGGTATAATATATTATTTTTTTTCTATTATTATCTATTTTGTTAGGATTAATATTAAAATATTTATTCATAGGACGACTAGCACGCGGTTTCATCCACGTAATTTCAGATCCCGTGAGCTTATAACAAAATATCATGTAAAATAGCTAATTGCCAATGAAAGTCCAATTATTTGAATTCACAAAAAGGGAATTCGGCAATAATATTTTTTAGGAACTTATGACCTAAAAACTTTCATAAAAACATTGCACTCCCCTTAGGTATATACTTCGTATAAGGGGGGTGCAAAAGTCGTTCGTCGTAAGGAGGTACCCTTAAGGGATAATTTTCAAAAAATATTTTACACTTTATAAATTATGAAAAACCTCCATCCTGTAAGTTTTAATTACGAATTCAAACTTTAAAAACAGCTAAGTTTCATAATAACTTTGCACCCCGGTTTTACCCCCCTTAGGGGTGAACTATCTAATATTATTTTTTAATGCTTGCGTTATAAAAGAAACCGCTATGCAAAATTTATAGTTTCTAATCCTCTAGTTAATAACTTAAATAAAATTGTTATGTCAGTCAGTCGGTCAGCTTCACCTTATATATATATATATGATTGAATGATTTTGGTATCTGTAATATACTGTTAAATAAAAATATAAGTAGCTTCTTATATAATTAAGTTTTATTCATATTATTATTAAATATTCCATAATACTATAATTAGTAATTTGTAGGTATATCATTCTCATTGTAATTTATACTAGCTTTTATTGGTTATGTTCGTTTGGATTTTTAAATACTTAAGTATGACAATAAATTATTCATATCAGCCATTGGAAGTCCACTGTTGGACATAGGCCTCCTCCGCCTCCAATTTACCCATATTTGCCGCACTGGGCCAGCGCGTTGGCAATCGTCGAGCGAAACTTTCGCGATGGGGATACTGCTCTGCTGCCCATACTCGCCCTTTTAATTTGAGTTATACTGTTTTGAATGGATATACGCCATCACTCGGTTCCGGCACCTCACTGCATAAACTCATCTAATTTGTAAAATTCTAAATATAAATCCTCACCGTAATCCTGCCACGTTATGGATGCTGTATCTCGTTACACGGACCCTCCGTCACCCTCATCAGCTAACGGACTACTTGTCATGGATCATAGTCTAATTATATTACGTATTGTTTTATGCTCTGGATTAATTTTGTGGCAGATATCTTGCAAGTAGAATTTGATTAATACTTAATACACTAGTTAGAGAATGCATGATTACTAACATAAATATAATTTTTACTAGTTACGAGTGATCTATGATAATTTGCTTTAGCATTTGTGTAATAGGTTCGTTGAATCTATGAAGGTTGGTTATAAATTTTATTTGTTCATAATACAAGTGTAGAGAGTTAATGAGTTATATAATATGTACATATTATTCAGAATTATTTCTCTTTTAATATTAGTCAAACAAGCACACTGTTCTCGTGAAAGTAAGCATCACCGCAGCCTATAGACGCTCGTTATCACAAAGATATTACTTCCACGTGGACAAGTCTTGTGGCTTATATATATTATGAGTATGTCGCATTACTCAGTAATTTCACTGCCTCTCTCAACCTTCAAACCGGAACACAGCAATGCGAGCATTGCTTTTTGGCGATACAATAGGTGAGAGCGAGGCTTCATTTCAGGCGACCTTTGTAAGAAGTCTACCTTATGAATAGTTCGAGTTGAGTCGATTTCAAAAGTTCATGTTAATGGACCTAAATATTAATATTTAATTTATAACGAAGAATAGCAATAACTTGTATTGTTATTCTGCGAGTCATAAGTGTAGTAAAGCTGAGAAAATTGAACTCTTCACTAGAGACTGTTTTCATTTCGTTAATACAGTTTTTGTAAATAGTGTGTGTTAGCATCCATTCATTAAAAACCACTCAAAGCGATACAGATACTTATTTGCACAAACAAGAAATCAACCGGCGATCCGTATTTTAGCACATAGACACACGAAAATAAAGGGACCACTCCCTTGGGGTCAATACCAACTAAATTCACGGGAGATTTACAACCTCCTACCTTAGTTGGTGACATAAATAATTATCTGTGTACAATAAAGAGTATTATTATTATTATTATTGTAAGTTATCATCACTCGTAAGATGTCAACTGCTGGAAATAAGTTTACCTAAAACACGAGTATTTTTATCAATAATTGCCACGCTGGACCGTCACCACAATCGCCTTTTGGTAAATATTAAATATTTTTTCTAGGCTGCCGGTACCTTACAGTGATCAGTTAGATCAAGCGTAGACAATTATTTCTATAGATATTCAAAGCCAAACAAACAAAATTCATTCCAACTTAAGCACTTGCTATTTTAAATTTAGTTAAGTTCTTATCCTTGGTAGATAAGAGTAGGTCTGTACCTAGCCAGCCGTCTGGCTGTTAGTATTTCTTCTCGGCAATTTATACTGCTAGCTTGAAATAATGAAGAGCAAACACGCTATTCTGGGGAGGGATATTCATTGTTACAGTAATTTTATTAAAGGAATACAAACTTGTTTCTTTATCATTTATACGAAGATGATATACGGCTTAATAGTTGCTGATTAAATTATATCATTCATCATAGTAACCATATAACGTTCACTGCGGGACTATTAGTCCCCAAAAAAGAGGTATATTGCCCATAATTGCCGCGCTGGGCAAGCATGGTGGTATCCGCTCTGATCTCGCGAGCTTTGCGGGCGCGACCGCAGGGCACGCAGGCTGAATACGGGCATCGGACCTCTCATCTATGAGAGGCCCGACCCTCTTTTTTCGGTGGCGCTGGAATTGACGTCTGAATAGTCCAGCAATGGGTTAAAAAAAGCATTGTGGTAATCGCAAGGCGTAGCGTCCCGACGAGAATGCTGCTGCCTGTACCCCTGTTGCATTTGAGCTACACTGTTTCATGTGGTTATATTGCCATCTGTCAATTCCGGTACATCAATCGTATTTTACGACACCTTGTACAGAAGGATACAGTATTCTAATCTAACGGTAACTTACAGCAAACTCTCATATATATTGTTGTTGAATTTTGTGTTTTTCGGCAGACTAGAATAGGACTTTCTCCTATTTCTGGTGTCTGGTAAGAGGCGGTTAATTTACTAGACCACGCAGATGGCAGTATATCCATCCAAAAGAGTGTAGCTCAAAACCACAAACCTCAAAACAACAAAAAGGTGGGGATGGGTGCATCCCCGTCGTGAAAGCTGCAATTGCACTGCACTGCAATTGCTAACATGCTTACCCAGCGCGGCAATTATGAGCAAAATTTCTCCTTTCTTGGACTTGTTTTTTTGTTTTTTTTACTTTGATTTTTGTTTTCTTTTTGTTTTTTTTGTTTTTTTTCTTTGTTTTTTTTTGTTTTTTTTTAGTTTTTCTAGCAGTAGACTTCCAATGGCTGGTATGATGATGATGACCTATGCATCCAGCAAGATTACCACATTTATTGCTACCACATATAGTGCAAAATTTAGAATGTATTTAGTAGTTTACTATAGATTGTTGTTTTTGGTAGTTGCCATTGTAAGTTATGCAGCAATGATAACTCACTTATTTTTGCATTTCATATAAGTTCCACGACTGTTGTGATGATATATGAGAGTACAATATCATTTTTCATATTTGCAGAATTAAAAGCAGAGCTGAGTGTTCAAAGCACCGCCGATGCAATTAGCGAGTAAATATTTAAAGGAAATGAGTAGCTGCAATTGTTTGCGTATACTGTGCCATTCTTATCCCTGTATTTGTACTGTTCTGCTCATACGTATGATTTTTTCTTCTTATCTTTTAACCAGTGTAAGCGATTATTATATCATGTTTATATATAAAATACGTTGAATATTAAACACACAGCCATTAATTTTTATGCCAAATTAAAGTTATAAAATAGTACCTATGTACAAGCAGATGGCGTTGTATCCACCAAATATATATATATAAAAATTTATATCACAAATTTCTATACAATATATTTTTATATGAAAATGTCGTCTAATACTTGTAGAGATACCATCTTCGTCAGTCAGATTTTATGGGAAAGATCCCGTATAGCATCTTGATAGAGAATCAACACCAGAATCTACTAGGATTCTGTTTTGTTAGACCGCCTTGCTTATCAAAAAGAGACATAGATTAGATGGAATTGCAGCTTTATACTCCAAAGTATATCGATGAATTGTTATTTAGTGATACAGAATATAATATTCCCGTAGTATGTATCGCATATATTTTTCAGATATATTATGCAAAAAGTTCTATGTTACTGGTTTGACACATTTTCACATTGTGATTGTTTTTTATTTGTGTGAATCTTATACTTTTCTTTATTTTAAACTAGCTTTTATGTCAGGCTTCTTCAGAAAATTACACTTTTAGGGATGAAAGTTACTATATGAAGTGAAAACAAACAAACTTACTTTCATATTTATAATATCAGTTATTTGAGATCGAAAAATTAAAATCAGATTGGTATCTTTTAAATAAATTAGCTTTTATCCAATAGCGTGTTTTAATATCGCTCAGCGCCGTCTATTGATTTTTTTCAGAACTAACTTGTCGTTTGTCGTTAATACTACGGGAATACTACGTTTTTTTGGGAAGAAAGGTAGCCTGTGTCCTTATTCACACCAACTATTCTATTACCCATCAGACGTTCACTGCTGGACATAGGCTTCACCAAATTTGTGCCACTTGGAACCAACGACTCCCCGAAACCTTCACCAGGTCGTCCGTCTATCTGACGGAGGGACATCCCACGCTGCGCTTTCCAGTACGTGGCTACCACTCGGTAACCTTTCTCCTCCATCTGCCATCGGTTCGTCGTACTATGTGCCCTGCCCACTGCCACTTCAACTTGAAGATTCGGTGAGCCATGTGTATTTAACATTTCATATTCTATATGTATTTAACATTTCAAAAAGACTGATTGAGTGAGGCAACAAACAACTTACTTACGCATTTATAATATAGTTAGGATATTTAGATTTTAATTTTAATATTTACTGAAATGTTTAATATCTGTTTCTATTGTTAATAATATTGAATACACCTATCAACCGTCAAAACCCTACTGATGCTGTGGGATTTTAATTTCACTAATTGCCGTTTTATGGGCGCATTTCGGCGCTTCTGCCGCGCCGATGCGGGTGTATAATTAATGTTGCCGGTAATGTTTTCGCCACATTCGAACGGTCGTATATTGCAGGAAATAATGAATGTATGGCCTACGGAATGGCTGCTATATTATGTTAATGTATTGATATGAACGAATATTTTGTGTATTTGTAACTAGATTATGTGGTAAATTACGGGTATGTAGTTTCATATCATGGAAGCACTGGCACCAAATTTAATGTATTTTGACTAATTTGTATTAATAATAATAAATTATTCATTGTACGCGAAACACAGAAATATAAGACAAAAACAAAATCGCAAAGTGATTCCTTCTAGGCTTTTGGATGGAAAAAGTTGAATAAAACTAAGAGGTAGTAAGAAGTGTAAATAAGATAGATATAAAGTAATATATTGAATATATATAAAACTAACAGCGCCCCGCAGTTTCTGCCGCGTTAAGTTGTTGAACTTTTATATTAACTTTGCACCCCCATTTTACCCCTTTGGGGGGGGGGGGGGTTCAAAAATCCTTTCATTAAAATTTCAAGTTTATAACCCTTAAACCTAAGCTTAGTCCATGCGTTGATATGATATATACAGTTTAAATAAAGCTGATAACATGATCATTATGCCTGTTTTAGTGGGATTGCATTTTATTAATCAGGGCTCCGCAAATACAGGAATCAAATATAGTTTATTTTATTAAATAATAATTTAAATTTTCATTAGTAAAATAATTATTTAAATTAGTAGAGTAATAAAAAATAAAAGTGGATTAACTATTTAATTTGGCCGAGTATATTTCGAGTTAAAATGATTTAGAAAATATTTAATTGTTTGGTATGAACCAAACAAACAAATGTTTCCTTTTCATAATATTGGTAAAGACTAGGTTATTTTTAGATAACAGCAAATGGAAGGCGTTCTGTCATTTTATCAGACAATAAACTAAACGAGCGGCCGTCGGTTGCCTCCGAAAAATACCTCTCAGGACAATAAAAGCCATCTCTTTGTAAGCCTCTATACCCTGAAACAAATTCAGGAACATAAATAAAAACCGGATGGTACGACGCAAAAAAATGTATAGCAAATACCTACCACACGCCATTTCATACAGTTTTTACCGAGCAATAACTCAATAAAAATCAGAATCACGTATTATATTTTCAACAAAATATTTACGGGCGCGATGTAAACATAGTCACGTACAAGATTCGTCGGCGCAGCCTCTGGATTTTTGATTTGTTATCCCCCCTCCCCACTTGTCAGTGTTATTGATGTGTAGCAAAATTGGAAAGTTCAGGCGCACTTATCTCTCAGATTTAGATAGCGGGGCAATTTATAAAGCGGGGTTTTCTTCCCCTAAGTGTACTCATGACAGCACGCAAGAGGCCCCCGGCTCTGTCGTTTGCAGTCTTGGGTCGGGGCCTATTGCGCGGCCGGGCGATATTCGAAGGTCAATTTACAGCGAACGCAATATTTTTAAGGTCGACATTATCCACGCAAGGGATTCCACAAAGTATACATAAAATGATAGCGGTTCATTAAACAGTTAACAAAGCAAATTGGTATTAATTAATAAAAATATTTATTAACATTTCCTGTTTTTATTTAAACATTATTATCATACCAGACATTAAAAGTCCACTATTGGAAATAGGCTCTCCCAAAAAAGGGGTATGTTGCCCATAATTGCCGCGCTGGGCAATTATGTTTCACGACGGGAAAGCTGCTGCCCGTCCTGTACATCTGAGCTGAATTTTTTTATGGGTATACCACCATCTGTCGGTTCTGGTGCCTTAGTCGCCTCTTACGACACCTGGTATTCTCACGGCTATGCCGGTACCTCACGGGTGTTTTATTTATTTAAAACTGTTTTATTTATTTTTAATGTGAGTATAACAATTAGATAATTTATTATATTTATATGTTTTTCTTTTAAAACGCGAACATCTTGGTTATTACACAGGATGTTTGCGTGAATTTAGATTTTTATCATACATAATATATATCACATATGAAATTGGCGTTTTGTACGAGAGATATATAAAGTCAATTTGTTTTTTGTAAATATATTATGTTTATGCATTTTTGCCATCTCATATGTAGTTCGTTGATCTCTTTACCTAAAACATAACCAAGAGGATACATAAATTCTTTGAAGGCGGATTCGACCGCCGCATCGGAGAAAAATTTTTTTCCTGGTAAGAAGTCTAAATTCCGGAAAAAAAATTATCTGTTGGAGCAAGGTCCGGTGGTCACGGAGGATGTTGCAGATATTGCAATTGTACCTTATTTAACTTAGTGGTTGTTTGTTGTGTCTGTAAACCAAGCACGAGTCATTTATATATATAATTTAGTAACAATTATATTAACTACGAACATAATTAAAATAAAATCGAACTATTAAATATCGAACGCTTTCTAGATAACGGCCTGTAAACGCGTCGGCCTATCATGTCGTGAACGTTGAATCGATACTAAAGTTTTTTTACTCGTGGAAAAACGTTACGATCTCTGTCGCGACACGATTACTCGCTACTCCCACTCTCGGCTTTTTACCAAATGTCGTGTAATTTAACTAAGCGACGACGTTGATATCTGCGTATTATACTCGTAGTAATGACGTTTAGGTGATCGAAGATGTGAAAAAGGCGTTGTATATTGTTAACACGACCTCAATCGTATGAAGTAAGGGTTTATATTTCTCTGTAAATATTTGCATGAAAAATATTAAAGTATAATTTTTTATTGTACAATATGGCTATAGATATTATCTAGCTATCCGTATTTTCATATCAAATATTATAACAAAGAGGCAAAAAGGTGCGTAAACCGGTTTTTGTTTGCCATAAGGATTGTTTATGTCCTAAGATTACATAAGTTAATTTTCTTGGAAAAGTGCCCGCGGGGTTAAGGGGACGGAATAGCGGACGGGAGCTAGTTTGGCTTTACAACATAACATTTAAACAATATCAATCAGTTATGAAGAGCATAATCGTCTTGCATTATAATTTAAATATGATTTCTGCAATTTGACCGCCATGGCTGGCTCGGACGTAAACTAATCTGGTGATCTAATTTTCGATGACTTTTTCCAACATTTGTGGCCATGTAATAATAATGCGGCGCATGTTGTCCTCCAAGTGGCCAAGCGGTCCTTACCGTGAGGTATCGGCAGAATAAAATGGTATTTCTTTGTGCCAGGTGTTGTCAGAGGTGACTAAGGTACCGGAACCGACAGATGGCGGTATACCCATCCTACAAGCGTGACTCAAATGCAAAGGGATGGGCAGCAGCATCCTAGTCACAAAGTTACGCACAGCGTGGCAATTATAGAGCATAACCCCACAAATGATAATTGACATTTTTATTAGGCCCCAATCGTTTCGGGCTTTTAAGCATAGACTAGCAACACCACATATCCGAACAGAAAATAGTATAATAATCAAGTGGCGTTAAATCTCACGATCTTGAAGGCCAATTCACGGTTCTGAAACATTAATCTATGCGGTTATCAAACGTTTCCTTCAATAAATCAATGGTGGAACGAGCTATGTGAAATGTTGCGATTTCTTATTGTAACCACAACTCCTGCATATCATTGTTGTTGAATTGAGAAACGAAAATGTCAGTAATTAAGGTTCTCGCCAGCATAGCATAGTTTAAAGAATTATTAACCAATTATTCCACCAGCCCATAAAGCACACCACACAATCACTCTTTCTCACTCACAATTTCTCGATGTAACGGTGTCTAAATATACACTTGAGAATTCAACTACAAGCGAGCTTTATCGTTAAATAAAATCAGCTTAGGAAAATAGCCCATTCACCGAATCTAGGTGATCGTGAAAGAGACTGTTTTGGGTTTGCCTCTACGCTACGCTCTATAGCAGCAATAAGTCGTTGCTATACGCACAGTACGACATCTCTGTGGATGCGTATTTTTATTTTTGTCTATTCATGTTAAATGCCATACTAAACTTAACAAAAAATCAGTTGACAGTTGACAAAATGTTCCCAGATAAAAAAATGTAGCCAACTTAAAATTCTATTTCTCTAAAAAACATCCTTTATGTATATCTAGCCGTGAGGTACCGGCAGAGTAAAATAGTACCTCCCTCCCAGGTGTCGTAAGAGGTGACTAAGGTACCAGAACCGACAGCTGGCAGTATATCTATCCAAAACAGTGTAGATATTTTGTGCACTTGACAAGGTGGGGATGGGCAGTAGTATCCCCGTCGCGGCAATTATGGGCAAACTTCTTCCTTTGTTGAGTAAGTCTATACCCAGCAGTGGACTTCCAATAGCTGTAATAATGATGATATGTGTATATATACATAATACGATGTTGGACTTTAGAAAATCGCCTGTTAGTTTTAATATATTTTTTGGGAGAATTAATTGACTTGAAGTTAGTTACAAGTGAAGAAATGAAGAAAAAACAGTACGAGCAGTATTTTAAAATAGTCAAATAATAACTGTTATTGAACAATGTGTCTCATTTCTCGTTCCCTAACAGACGGCTGCAAATGAACTATGAAGTTCGCAAAGCAACCGGGCTATCGCAACGGTCCAACGAAAATATTCCCCTAAAGTCCGCTCGTATATCGCGTGCCATCCGGAACATTGTTTATAGTTCTATTTTTTTCACACATACGCGTTCAGACGTATAGTGACAGAGACAAAGATATTGACTCGCAAGCTTAATTCGGAGCCGATCAATTGGAATGTTGTGAATTTCGGAAATGGCTCAGTTCATCTATTTTGATCTCTATCGTCTGGTGTTAAGTGTTATTTAAGGTCCGCGTATTCTAGAGGAATGCTCTCCATTTCCAGTGTTCCAGCGAGGATGAATATTTATGTTCTAAGTCGGTCTGTCTGTTTCACTTACTCCATTTTACTGGCGCTGTAGCGAGTCTTTACAACGAGAGATTAAGCAATAGATACATAAATAATTTGAAGTAATATCTAATGATTATTTTAAAGTTATTTATACCATAATAGAAGTGTCGGCCATTTTCTAATTAAACACATGAATGTGTTTGTATTGTTAACATTTCCAATGTTGTATTATTAAGGTATATTTTAGAGAATGGACTACTGAATTAGTAAACTGTAGAAATTACAATTCTATAATTGACGAGCCCTATGGAACAGTACCTACTGTTTCATCGAACCCGCCCCTGCCAAGTGATCCTATCTGATGTGCCAAAGATCGTAGGTCGATTCCCACCGAAGACAAATATGACAAACAAGTGTGCTTGTTCTGTGTCTGGGTGTTTCTTGCTTGCTGAAATGCATAAAGCGACTTATCCCAGAGTTAGGTCAACGATGTCATAAAAATATTATTAAAATAAATTATTTGAATAAATATTATAATTCATACTATATCTTATCATATCAGTTATATTGGAAGTTCACTGCTGGATATAGGCCTGCCTAAGCTAGCAAGCGTGTTGGCAATCGCAGAGTCATTCGCTACGGGTATGCTGATGCCCATTCCCGCTCTGTGCATTTGAGCTACGGTGTTTCGGATGGATATACTGCCAACTGTCAGTTCTGGTACCTTAGTCGCCACTTACGACACCTGATACAAGGGGGAGTTACTATTCTATATCGCTGATTAAATATATACTATAATGATTAATCATAACAACAGTGGGTCGTCCACTTGGTATCAGTGAAGCTTGGTGATAAGAACCTTCTGCCCTACTCCGGCTTTATGTTAATAGTAGAGCTATATTTAAAAATTGGCGATATATTTATTTTTTAATAAAGTTTATTTACAAATTAAAATGACTAGCAACATGTTATTAGGTTAGATTGAGAATTGTTTTTGCTTTAATCGCAAAACATCATGCTTCAGAAACAAAATATATGCGCAGCTTCGTCAGTTCACTTCACTGTAACTTCACTTCAGTAATGTTTGGCTTTTGGCTCAGCTCAACCAATATGATACCAGTAATTAAGGTTAATATGTTTGTAAAGTAATTACAGAGACTAGTACAAACCAGCTACTATCTACATTAATTTGTAAGCTTATTATTTCAAATACGCATGGCGCTTTTTAATACAGATTCCACAAAGGATTAGATTTTATCTTGCAAAGTTTAAATAAGATGATTGAAAAAAATATTAAACATTTTTTAGATGATGCCTCTAACGACACTTGGTGCTAAGGAGCTATTTTGCACTACCGCTTTCTGACAGTTTATTATTATACATCGCCTATATTTATAACTGACATCAAAGAAATGCTTAATAATTTTTAAATCATCACATTTAAACTTATACGCCATCGGAAGATATTATATACCATGGAAGCGGAATCACCAGATAGCAGTATATCAATCTTAAACAAAACCAACAACCACCCATAGCCGCACACTCCCGTAGCCACGTGAAGTTCACATCTGTACCGACCAGGTCACGATAGTAGACCGGGCCTATCTCGAGCGCGTTCATACGATGTAAAAAGTCCCTCCGCGTATCTCTATAGAGCTCACACTCTCACTGAGTATTGGGCACGTCCTTTACTTTATTTCCACAGAAGCAGGACCCCGTGTTTGCGACTTCTATCCCCAAAACAGCTGTGATTCGTCAATAGTTTCGAAACCATATAGTCAAGCTTGACTTAAGTCACCTCGAGTCAAGCTACCACGTCCGGGAAGTATCGATTAGCTACTTCACTTTATCCGAGCGCCCCTGCCATTCCGCAAAGACAAACCCGTCAATGAAGAGTCTGAGCGCTGGCAAGTTCTCTTTAGACTCGAGATCCTTACCTAGTCTGCCCGCACGTGTTACCTCGAAGTCGGCCGGGTCGATCGAGAGCCCTCTCGCGAGTACCGGTAATGCGACAAAGCTCGTGGAACGATACTCCGTGGTCAGAAGGATCATGGCAGGTCGCCGAGATTGCGAGCGAGCTTGGTATAATATGAAGGGACGCACGCTCATTACAACATGCCGCAGTAAACGTTACAGTGGCAACCGGTACCGGACTCCCCAGGAACTCGCCGATACTCTCGAAATCTTGCAGAAACAATCTGTCGCCCTGTCCTCTATTGATACCGCATGCTGCACGTGCATGCAAGCTCGCTTTGAAAAGCGCTGCCACCACTGCGGTTGACATTATTAGTGACCTTTGGAAGTTATCACTGAGTGTCAGCAGTGTTTTCAGACTTTGAAGGGAGGAGCTGAGTGGTTGCAGACTTTGAAGGGAGTCTGTACCCCCCTCCCCGTTGCTGAGGCCATCCATCTGAAACAGTGTAGCTTAAATGCAATAGGCAGAAGCATTTACATCTAGAAGCTACGGTTTGCAATTGTCACCTTACCTAGTGTCCAACAGTGGAATAGTAACTGATTAAAAATCAACAGTAAAGAGACAGTTGAGAATGTTGCAGTTGAGAAAACAGTTGAGAATCTCTTAAGTTAAGGAAATTTCGCAATGATTGCTATTGAAATGAGTGACCCAACAATTGATTATTTCCTCGAAAGACATGGACCCGGCTGCATTTGCAGTCATTGAAACCACTAATTAGCATTGGACCCGCATAAATGTTTTGATGACGATGATGACTGTAAATATAACCATTTAACTAGTACTACACTAAATTAATTATTTTTGATGACACCGTATGAATATATTTGACGACCAATATTCTACAGTGATAAAAAGATACAGAGGTTGCTTTCTGTACCATTACAAAACAATTACGGTGGCTTAACGTAAAATAGAACTTTGTCTAACGAAAATACCAAAGCAGGATTGTGATTTTATCTTGTGCACCAGAAGTCATGGGTTCGACAGAACAAATATTTATATGATAAACAGTTGTATTTGAATGGTGTCTGCGTGTTATTTTAATGTATTTAGGTAATATATCTGAAATACCTATGTTGTCTGATATCCGTAACATAAGTATATAAGCTATTTATTACGGAGTCAGGTCGACATATGAGATGTGTGAATTTACTTATTTATAGATATGCTTTGGTGCTTTAATTGCTTTCATTTGAGGAGTACTACGTAATTTATAAAAATATAATGAATGTTTTTATAATGAACGTGTTTCTTACAGATTCTTACTAACATTTTTATTTCGATAAAATTTGGCATATAGCCTTGAGAATATTGAGTCTTAGTACAAGAAGCATGTTTTTTTTTATAATGAGGTCCCTAGGGATGCAAGCATGCCATATAAAGGCGAAAAGTTATTATTACATAATTATATTTTTACTGGCATCACCCGCCTGTGTCTAATAAAAAAGAAAAGAAAAATCATAGTATACAAATGACCATTTCCATAAACCCATTAAGGTAATCCAGTTTGGTACAATCATTGATTAATTACAAAATGATTACGAATGCAGTACGAGCGGTAATTTGTTCTTGACTGCGTAATGAGTGCATGCAATAACCTAAGATTGCTGGCGGGTATTTATTGCGCAGTAATAATGGGGACAAGTGAGTAATATGGGGCAATTTGAGTGATTCGCAGTCCTGTATAGTTCGTCTTCTTTAAGTTCCAACTAGTTATAGTTGAATAGTTACTTCATTGTCACAGATATGTTACTTACGTATTTGAACGTTCGATATCTGCATTCATCCAGTCAATCATCAATTTAATTTTTAAACACATCCGCACTCAATCCACATAAAAATGAAATTGATATTGATTAATGACTGATTGATCAAATCTGTTAAAATTGTTGTCAAATCAATTTGATCGTAGAGACTTGCATTCTGATATAAATTTTATAATATACTTTCCCATTTAACAATATTTACATATCTAATATTGAATCTACGACTCTTGGCGTACCTATCTGCGCCATCAGGCCTGTTAATGGAATCAAAAAGGATACGTGGAAGAATACATATTAACTGTCGCTTTTTTTCAATAGTTCAGTTTTGTTTACTATAAATGTATAAGTTAATTGCAATGTTAGTACTTAGCTTAGTGCAAACTTTGCTAACAGAGAGACACCATTTAATGTGGATTATTTGAGTTGTTATAATAATTTTTTTTGTTTAATTAATTAGAATATTATTCTGACAAAGTTTGTCAATTCTGTTAACCGAAACGTCGAACAAATCAATGTGCTAAGCTTAATAAACCGCGTTTTAAGTTTTATGATGACTAAAGTGAACGCGTAAATTTTTGAAAATATTTCTATTATTTATTTTTTTATGCTATATAGTTTGAGTTTTTTTGAGTTTACCTCAATGAAGTATATTGTATATCATTCAAACAGTAGCGTGTGTGTTTATTTTAACTAATTTAATGTGATTCTATTGCATTTTGTATAAAAAATAGCCCTTCTTTTATAATTAGATAACAAATAAAGGATATTTCTCAATAAACCTCGAATATATTATTATTGATCGATGTATTTGATTAGATGTAAGATATTTTTTTCCCCAAACCCCTGGCAAATAGATCACGCATGTCTAGCCGCGGGCAAAAATTCTTTGCATCTCCCTGTACAATTCGTTGATAAAAATATATACATATCCTTTTATGAGGCTCAATTTTTTTAGAACCATATCTTTTTTTTCACTATTATATGTAGACAGTTCGATCAAATGTTTTTGCCAAGCCATTTAAATCGAAATAATCATCATTATCACAGCTATAAAACGTCCACTGCTGGACACAGGTCTCGCCGAAAATGGGGGAATTTTGCCATAATTTCCTCGCTGTACAATTGTGGTCTCTCGCTGTGAATACAACTGGCGATAGATATATGAATAAGTAAACTTATATCTATGCCAAAATAACTCAAATCGGTTCACTGGTTAGGTTCAAACGTTGTTTATGTGACGATCATTGCAACCTAGAAAATATGATATGTTGTAGAGTTTAAGCATAGAATCCGAAACCAAAATTTCTCCGAAACAAAAATCCGAAATCAAACTTTCAATCTGCAATCCCCTCTCGGTTGATTCGATCAGTGTCCACCCCTTGTTTCTGTGGAATAAAATGCGAATCTCCCGGGTGCAAATGGCATCGAGCCGGTTGAACTACGTCTCACGTCACTCGGAGCATGTACTTCGCCGTTGTGGGACGTCGTCAAACTAAGCACTTAGTCTTTCCGAAATCCATTTGAACTTTGAATTCAATAGGTTCGATTTCATTAAACCTGATATAAATCGGATATAAATAACAACGTAAAAACATAATTGTAATTACCGATACAAAATCATGAAATAAATAACGCCAAAGATAGATATAAGATAGAAAAATTAATAGAAAGTATATCAGATAAAAGTTAGGGAAATATAAATAAGCTATATCCTACAAAACAAAATTGTGCCACGTCTAACCAACAGAATATAAGTTTTATTTAACTAAAATGTTGCTGTTTCATTTGGTTCCATAAAAAAATTCAATTCTAAACCACATCGGTACAATCGCGATGGAGTATTCCCACTTGGCTTAATCACTGTCCAACTCCACAACCTGATAAAAATAAAACAAGGCAACTAGTCAAAGTGCAAACTGCATTGTACCGCAGAGGAAAAAGTGCTTTGTCATACAATCCACTTGAAAGAGTTACTCGTTGTCGGGCACCGTCAAACTTTTCACTTAACCGGGGCTCTATTCTTTGAGAATGTACAATTTAAACATTTCAGTTGAAATTAACATTTACAACTATTTCTTTTGAGAACCTAGTTATCTCTTTTGTTTTATTTTTCATTTGTTTTAAGGTAAACCTATTTTTCTCGTTGGAGGATTTTGCACAAAGAATAAAACACGATAGGATACATGTCTTCTCATATTACAATTGTCTTCATATTTTTACGAACGGAACATGTACATAATAACATTCCCAGTTGCCTATAGATCTACAAATATGGGAAAAATATTTTTTCATGTTACCACCTACGTAAACTGTACTTTATTAAATAAATTTTAAATGGTAAAGACAAGTAAAAATAGAAAACAAGTTACGGACAATTCTTTATACACCCAAGTCCCTTGTAATTAAATGAAACCTACACGATGTTTGTTTATTCCAATTTAGGTAGCGCCTAAAATAAATGTGGCGACGTTAAAGTTCATAATCTGTGGTCAACCAGGTTTAACAACACAAAATTCTTTATTTTACGGCGGCATCTTTACGAGTTTGTTCCCCAAGTTGCCGCCAGTGCCGGCTGCAGTTACGAATAAGTACCCTTTAGAAATTTGCTTTCGGACTGTTTTATTTGGGTATTGATTTGAAACTTTGATAGGGTTCTGTAATTTGTTTTTGGCAGTAATTTTGGTGGTTTTATAAATGTGAGTCGAGAATTATTTGAATTATAGCGGCTGTGAAACGTGTGGACGTTAACTTGTCGAGGCCTATGTCCAGGAGTGGTATTGGGTTTAGGTATCAAGAGAAGGGAAATTTATACATAATTGCCCCGCTGAGGAATTACAGAGCGTAGCTTTACGATGAGATTGCTATGTTTATCTACGCCCGGGTCTTCGGGTGGATATATCGCCATCTGTTGGTTCCAGCCCTCAGTCGCCTCTTACGACAACTGTTACAGGGAAAAGGTATTTCTACTCTGTCTAATTTCTAAAAATAATAGCCTAATACTCGTATAATGTAATCAATTTTAATACCAGACCACTTTTGAATCCCGTAGATTAATTGTTCACATTAATACTAATCCAAATTTCGAATGAAAAGATCCAAATAAATGGCAAAGCCAGACGGAAAAGCAATATGAAGTTTAAGTAAGGCATTTCGAACTCAGTACTGATTGCTGATTAGGCCTTTGAGTTTCAGAATAGTGACCATGCACCTGCAAGAAATTTTGTTCTACGTACGACACCGGTATCTTAATCTTGATAATTAATATCGACAACCCGTTCTGACTTATAGTTATGTTCGAATTTAGATGGGTTTGTTAACTTCACTCACATTGGACTTGGAAGCAACGTTTCAGCTTATAGCTAACATTATGTTATTAAATGGTTATTCTTATGTTATAAATGCGATAGTTTTTATAGATAGTTCTTCTTACTCGCCAAAACGGTTGAACACAAAAGCTACTTTTATCCCCAAAAAATGATACCATGAGATTAATTTAGTATATTATTTTCCGTAAAGTACTCGCAGAGTAGAATAGTACCTCCCTCTGTACCAGCATACCAAAACCGACAGATGGCGGTATATCTATCCGAAACACCGCAGCCTAAATGCTACGGGGTGAGGATAGGCAACGGCATCCTCGTCACGAAGTTGTGCTCTTTGATTGCCACTACACCTGCCTAGCGTGGTAAATTATGGGTAAAAAACCCCCTATGTTTGGGAAGCCTATGTCCAAAAGTGGACTTAATATGGCTAATGTGATAATGATATGATAAAGGAATTTAGTTGTAACATAGTTTTTACCCAGTAAAACTGCCTCTATTTCCTTCTAAACTGGAACATTGCTGTTTGGCGGCAGAAATAGATGACAGTGAGACGATGGACCATATAAACTTCTCTGAATAACAGGAATAAAGGTATGAGATATAAAATATAGAACTAGCGGACAAAGTCAAAGGCAAAAAGCTGGTAGAAAATATAGCTTCTGAACATATAATTATTCTCTCTAAGTTCATCTCTGTGTCTGTGAGTTCACCTTAAGGCAACTGAAGCAAGGTAATTATGTTCGCTTGTAATTTAAGCATTACTTTACGATCAGGGTCCGATTTTCTTATTTAATTTTATGCGAATCTGTCTACTTCTAATGGTTGTCATGGGTGGAAATGTATATTCAAGTTATTGCAATTCATAATACAATTATTTTTGATGGCCTCAAATCGTGGTTTATTTAACCTTTCAAATTAAACCTCCTTCACAGGTTTCTTTCGTTTCTATCACGATATAGTATTATATCAATAACTACTGAAGTTGTAAATATATAAAAATATGTTTATTTAGCACACTATAGTGTATGTAAGTCTGGTTATTGTTTGTCTCAAGCGCATACGTCATGGCGTGCCGAATAGGGCAGTTGGTATCTGACTGCAACCGAAACCGTACATAAGGGTGCGTTGACGAGCCAAATATCTTGAGATTACAAGGATATTACACAAACAAATAATATATATACGGGCCCGATGGCGCAGATGGTAGTGATCCTATCTTGTGGGTCAAGATGCATGGGTTCGATTCCCACCCAGAATCGTTTTTGCTATGTGTCTGAGTTTTAAAAATATGTATTTAAGTATTTGTGGTTCCTCTGTTGTCTGGCGTCGGTAACACGAGTGATTTAAGCGATTTCATACAGAGTTTGGTCAATGTATGAGATGTTGTGGGAATTTATTATTGTTATTATTAATATAGATAATTATTGTGCATTCGTGCTTAGCTTGTTGCATGAAGTACTGTAAGAATAGATTAGTACCTCTGTACGAAGTAAGAGGAGATTGGGGTTTCAAGACTGGCAGATAATGGGATAACTATATGAAAAAGAGATGCTAAAATATAGGGTGGGCAGCAGAATTCCCATCGCAAAGCTACGCTCTGATATTGCCACCACGCCTGCCTGTCAAATTCTCCCTTTCTTAGAGAGGATTATGGGGCCAATAGAGGACATCATACGGCTGCTTTCATTTAGATGATTGTATGAGCGTATAATGCTGAGTTAAATAATCAGAACTGTCAACAATTTTGTAATAAACATTTTAGTTTAATATAATCGAGTAACTTCGAGTCAGATAATTGAACCCCAGTCTTAACCGCTGCTATTTTTATGATCAAGTAACAGTTTTATTTGCTTGTAAATGATAATTTCAACATTTATATTTAGTACTTAATAATTTAATTACATTATCATTAAATTCGAGGGCTGGAAGAAGTGTACATGGTAAGTGAGTTTGTTCGAATTAAGATATAAAATTTTACTTGAATTTATATGATATTGCTCTGTTTTTATTATAACGGAAAATAAATTTCAAAGGAATTTGCTAATTTATACTTGTCGAGGGAAAGTGTTAAACATACATTATGATCGACTCAGGAAACTGTAACGCTCATATCACCCTGAAACTAGAAATGAATGGTCAAAAACAAAAGCAAAGTATTAAGATATGTAAATAATTAAAAATGAATCATAGAACGCGTAACTCTGGAACGACTGCTCCAAATTGGATAAGCAATCGCAGAGCGAATCTTCACGACGAGAATGCCAATGCCCACTCCCACCCTGTAGGATTGAAGTTGTGCTGTTTCGGATGGATATACCGCCATCTGACGTTTCCGGTATTTTAGTCGCCTCTTACAACACGTGGTACAGAGGAAGGTACCTACTATTTACTCCACCGTTACCCCACGGCTTGTATAAATGTGCTTATATATAATATTAATAATTGTACATTTGGGTTAACCCGTAATAATAAATAAATAAAATAAATAATATATAAATAAAATAAAAAAAACTCCGTTTTTTAAATTTGTCCGAGTTCCTCTACAAAAAGACAAATGTCATGAAGTTCCTAAGCATTACATTACATTACAAACCAAACATTAGAACAATTTTTAAACACTATAAGATAGAGAACTGTAAATAAGAACAATATATTTGTAAAGAAATAATATTTCTTTAATTTTGAATTTTGCCGCGCCTACTACATTACCAATGACATTGACAACTGACAAGCGCTAGAGTCTGAGGTCAATGGTCAGTTGAGAGGTTATGAAAAAAATAGCATTGTATTAGATTAAAATAGATAAATAAGAATAATTGGTGGAAGAATAGACTTTAATTGTCGTTTCTTCGTTTTCAGGTAAAGTTATAATAATAGGGTAGTTAAATAAGTTATCGTATTTGTAAGAAACTAACGAAATAAATCTTCGTTTTCAGAAGCAACGCATAAGTTTATTTTTAACCTAAAATTAAAGGATAATCGGTATATATTCTTTTGGAATAACATAGGCTATTTTAAATTAAAGATCCCTGCTTATCATATCATATATATATAAACGAGATGAACATATGAATTCGCAGGGAGCTGCTACTTTAGGACAAAATATTTTAACTTTTAAGTGTCAAACCACAAAATCAAATAATGTATGCAAATTGTCACTTAGCATGGCCATCATTAATTCCGCCTCAATGTCCGACTGCCGCTTATAGTGAAAACAGCGCACGTATGCTCTGCCACGGGCAGCTCCATTAGTAGAGCGTCATTTGTCTGGCGGACGGTGCCGGCTATTGGCACTTGCACCCTAATTAGAGAATCCACTGACGGCCTAGCTATTGGCTGTGAATGAAAATGGAGTTTAACACCGTCGCTATATTGTCACTATATATCGCAATAGTAAATTTAAAAAAATAACAGATTTAAATACTTGAATCCTTTTAGAAAATACCTACAACGCGTGTAAGATATTGTGCGGGCTTACACATTTTTTTGTAATTTAACATAATGATGATGGGATTCCAATAAGTTGATGGTTTCCTGAAATTATTTCATCATATTCTGATTTGGCGCTGACATTTTCGAGGTACAGGTAAACCTGTTCGAAAAAAAATTTTTTTTTCTAAAGTAGTGCAAGCAATTCTCGGAGATAACGAGTAAGTGCTATACATACAAAAACAAAAATAATAATAAATCTAATTGAGAATCTTGGCTTGATTTCAAAAAAGAGGAAAAATAAATAAAAATACAATACATTACAGAGCTCAGAAAAGATTATGGTTATTATTATAGTATATGGCAACTGTTATTAAATTTTTATTATCTCTTTTGTTTTAAATGCGGCCTTTGTCTACTTGTAGTAGAAACAATCACTACATAGCATAAAAAAATGATTTCCGCTGTTTGTTTGTTCCTATATATGCTTAGACTATCTTTAAAACTAGGCAAGGGATTTTTATTCGGATTTTAATTTATTAAAATAAAATAGTGATTCAAGAGGAAAGTTCATGTATAATATATGAAGAATATATGTAGTAGAAAAACACTGACAATAATTTTTGAAGTTTCTAATGTGATGTCCGGTCAAATAGTGCCTTATTTGTATACTGCATAAAGAAAAAGTATACGAGCAACTTAAGTGAAGCTATACATGGAAAAAATATGCCAAGTATTTATAAAACATACTATAACGCACAAATTATTATAAATTCCGTCAATATTAGGCCTTTTCTTATTAGTACTGCACGTTTTATTTATTACACCACGACGACATACATGTCTCTGCCTGTCTGCTTGTAAGTCTGCGTGATAGTAACCGGCTTTGCACCCTATAGATGCTCGTAATATCACAAGGATATCACTTGGGCGTTGCCTTTTGAAGATATTATGTTACGATACCAGCCAGAAATTTCACTTCTACTTTCACCCTGCAAACTGCAATGCAAACATAGCTGTTTGGCGGTAGAAATTGGTGTGAGTGAGAGACCAATGCAGGCGACCACTGTAAGAGGTCTACATGAGTATTTAGTAAGAAACCTTCCTCTACAAATCAATGGGCCATTTAATTATATTTATTAATTGAACGTAGCGTAAATTCCTGAGTGTGATTTGGTTAGCGTTATAGAGAGTTTGAAAGTTTTTGTAATGTTTTCTAAAATTCACGCGTTCATTATTTAATAATAACACAAGGCTTTAAAACGCGACTTACTTACATTTTTCATCTGTCGACGTTATGGCTACCGTTTTCAAGAGTGACCAAAAGTATCCTTTAGAAAATTTTAAACATAAAACAAAAGTTAAACAAAAAAAACAACTTTTGAAAGTCACTGAGTCATTATTACTATTATGTTACAATATTACTATTAGATATGCGAATTATATTGTTTCGTATCGGGAATAAATGATTTTTTTTTCACGTGGCGTTAACGGCACCAATCGTGCTGATGGTAGTAGATCCTATCTTTTGCGCCAAGAGTCGTGGGTTCGATACCCTTATAGAATAAACATTTATAAGGTGAATGTTTGTGTTTGTTTGGTGTCTGGATAATAAATATGTATTTAAGTATTATATTTGTAATTCCTTTGTTGTCTGATGTTTGTAACATAAGTATGCGATTTATTTCAGAGTCAAGTTAAAGTATTGAGATGTTGTGAGAATAAAAAATATGTTTATTCTAAGATATTGATTACGGAATTATCGCGTATCGTTGAATTAGTAGAGAATTGAGAACAGTACACTGCCCCGGACAGTCCATTAGTCTAGATTGTCATTTGTCGCTTCGTACTGGCACTTGCGCCCCAATTAGAGCATCTGACTGACGTGTAGGGTATTGGTCGGGCGATCAAGAATGATTTCAAAATAGAACTTTGCCTGATAGATGTTGTCCGTGGCAAAGTGCAGAAATAAACTTATACATAATTAGCACTGTAAGTCTGCCTAATATTAAAATTCAAGTTCATGACAGACATGAATATTTATTATTAATATTAATTATATTAAATTTGATACGCTTTATTTGTTTAATCTCTAAGTAGATTTTGGGAAAATTAGTAATGTAACATATCATGTAAAGGGCAGACGCGAAAGATATTTAGATATTTTATTAGAATAGTTCTTGACCGTCGATACAAAAGTTTTCTTTTTCTCTAGCGAATTTGACAGTAAAGTACTGCGCCCGCAAATCTACGATTTCTTCAGTAAAAGAATTCGTAAACTATGGTTTCTCATTTGAATCGGAATCTGATCTTACAAAAAATACTTTTTTGAAAAGATTTTTTTGTTTCGTTCGTTTACTCTATATCAATTCATCATATCGACCATTGGAAGTGCACTGTTGGACATAATCCTATAGGACATAGATGAGGGAGAATCTTACCCATAATTGCCGCGCTGGGCAAGCGTGTTGGCAATCGCAGGTTGCAGCTTTCGCGATAGGAATGCTGCTGCCAATCGCCACCCTGTGCATTTGAGCTACACTAATTCGGATGGATCTATCAGTTCTGGTACCTTACTATACCTGGTGCAGTGGGAGGTACTATTTTACTCTGCCGGTACCTCACGGCTCTGTGCATTTGAGCTACACTAATTCAAATGGATATACCGCCACCTATCACTTCTGGTCCCTTACCTTTAGTTACCTTAGTCGCCTCTTACGACAACTGACAGATGGACGTAATATTGTACTCTGATGGTACCTCACGGTTGTAATAATAATAGTCAGGTCGAATTATGCCCCGCTTTTCCGTAAATTAACTTAAACGAATATTTGAAAATATCCTCTGTTGATTTTAAAGTATCGCGATTGTATATATTTAAAGGTTTAGTCAAAACAAATGTTGGCATTACATTTGTATATTTGATACAAGAGTAATTATTTTAAATGAAACACGTATTACTTTATTTTACGTAGTATTTTTTTATATTAACAGAACAATTGTCTTGTTATATATATATATCTCCCACCATACTCAACGTTTTTATTTTAATATAGCACCATAAATATTACATACATTTTTGTAAAGAGTGTCAACAGTTTTTATATATTACTTTCAAAAATATTGTCACTGCAAAAAAAATTTCCAGGTTGGCATGTCTGACCAATAAATATCTATATTGTAAATGTATCAATTGGCAATAAACTTTATTTGACCATAATTACGTTTGAAAGATTATATATAATTCATTTAAATAACTGAAAAAAGGATGTTGAAAGATAGGTTGATCAGCAAAAGTACTTAAATATTAAATTAGTATCATATCATCTTATCGAGGTACGTGTTGTATTCGATTTATTATTATTTCTAAACGTCCCAGCGATGCGATAATTTCTTAAGCAATTAGCGTTTTCCTTATTCTACAAAGGCTTGTGAAAGTTATAAAAGTTCTAAATTACCATCTAATAACCTTTGATTAACCTTTTTAAAAGTTTATGTTAAATTATTGCTTATTAAACGTTTTATTGCACATACTAGTAGACGTAATTAAATTTAAAATAGCTATACTTTACGAGTCCATTATTACCCACAGCAAACCAATAATAAAGCATTTTAATAGTCAGCTCGTTCCAGATGAACAAGAATTAAACAATTCTATAAGTAGCCGGCATTAAAAAATAATTTACTCCAGCTACCGGTAGGTGGCGTGCCAGCGAAACGGTTATAATGCGCTTTTGGGCTATAAACCAATATTTATAATTATTTGATTGAGTAATAAAGTCTGTGTGTATGATTAGGAAACCACAGTTGCATAAACATTTCTTATTTAAGTTTCCGAAGTAAATCTACCGCAGCGCTGTAGTCAAAATATATTACTTATGTATCTATTTTCTATTCGGTACCGGTACAGATGTTGCAGAGCCAGTTGTTGCACTGACTGAGGTTCCAGAACCGACTGATGACAGTATATCCATCGGAAACGATGTAGCTCAAATGCAACAGAAAGAAGCCACGCTCTGCGATTGCCAAGCGGGGTAATTGTGGGAAAATGTCTCTACGCTTGGAATTATGTTGTATTTAATAAATACTTATAACTTTCTTTATTGAGTAAACTACGGCGTAGAATAGTACGTCCCCTGTACCAGGTGTCGTAAGTTGCGACTTAGGTTACGGAACCGACAGATGAAGGTATATCCAGAAGAAATAGCGCAGCTTATAAACCACAAAGGAGGGGGTGGGCAGCAGCATCCTTGTCGCCAAGTTGCGCTCCACGATTGAAGCGATTGATGCAACGATGTGGGTAAAATTTTCTCTTTCTTGGAAAGGTCTATGTCCAGCAATGGACTTTCGTATCTAAACAGTATTGGTAATAAATAAAAAAAAAACAAAATAAATTACCTCCTAAGATTTTCATGCTCTTAAAGTAGTTTTAATGAAAAGTATACATTACAAGTAAACATACAAGGCATACTTTGAGAAGCGCTATGCTAAAGGATATATAATTAAGGTTTCGTACTTACATGACATCCGAATCTAATCAAACCGCAATTGCTCGAGTCTTTAGTTAGTGCTTGCCGTAAAATGGAACTTAAACGACGTAATCCAGGGGTTAGTCGCTTTGTGCTAAAACCTCTTTAGTGCTACCATCCGCTTATTTGCGTACTATTTAATTACGATTGCCACTATGCAGACATACTGGCACGCAGTCAGGAAAGACAGTGGAATGTTGTAATTGGATATGTAGGTACCGTACCGAGGTCTCTTGTTTGCGCTATCTCTAAATGTAACATCAAATAAATGAAATATAATATTCAACATAAAAGTTTTTGCTTGTGGAAGATTTTGTGTATCTGGGAAGTGTTTTTACGAGAGATGGCAAATATGAAGAAGATATTTAACGGAGATGGAGAAAGGACTTTGGCGCCTTACATGCTTTTATGGGCAGCCAAAATGTGTTAAAATGGGCACGACTGGCTGTTCATAGAGGTAAGTTGGTTCCAACACTGACATATGGTAGTGAATGTTGGATATGGCAGAAGAAGCACGCGAGTAGAATAAATGCTTTGAAATGAGAGCACTTCAAAGTATGTATGGTGTGAGTTTGAGAAATAGATTAAAGCATAGTGTGATAAGGGATCGATGTGGTGTAAAATATGATGTTGTGACAACAATAAAGGAATGTTACGATGGTTTAGACATGTAAAAAGGATGAATGAAAGTAGACTGACTGCACAGATATATACAGCGGAAGTGAATTGAAGAGTCAGTTAAAATTAGTCTTGAAAGTAAATGGATAGAACGACCGAGGCGAACATATCTTAACCAGGTAGAAAACTTAATTAAAGAAGGACCAGGTCAGACGTAGCAAGAATAAACTTCGTTTTAAAGCCATTAAGGTAGGTAGTCAAATAAGGTTTTAGTCAGATCCTCAGATTTCCATCTTACGGGTGGACGTCTTACGCTGCGCTTGCCGGTACGTGGTCTCCAATCCAGAACCTTACGACTCCATCGGCCAAGCAATAATTATAGCAAATTTGATTCCTCGGCGAGGTTCCGTCCAGACTCAACATTACTTATCATAGCATCTGTAGAACGTCTACTGCATATAAGACCCCCCAAAAGTGTAGGGTGAATTTTCGCTAGGCAAGTCAGATGGTGGCGGGCAATTCCCATTGTCACCCCGTTGTTTTTGCGGCGTTGCTGGTTCGGGTGGATATTTATTAGTATTTTATTGTATTTTAGTGTATTGTAGTATTTTAGTGTATTATAGCATCACGTTCCGGGCAAATTTGTTTTTTATTGGTTATTATTTAAACCCTACTTGAGCTAACTAACTCTTTTTGACCCTAGGGCGAGAAAACAAACTTCAAGCGATTCAAAAGGAACCCGAGTGAAATAAAATGTAGAAATAGCTGAATGCGCGCAAAAATATTACTTACATCGTTTTGCCCTTTTCAGAAACCACTTCACAATTGATAGAGGTTTCTTTAAAACGATTGCAGTAGAGCGGAGTTGTATGTTTTTATAAATATTTTTTTTATTTATATGGTACTTTAGAAAAACAAATATTATATTAAGTTAAATTAACACGACATCTCATATTTTGATTTGACTCCGAGATAAGTCGATAAAAATATTTTTGTTAAGGACATCGGAGAACAGAGTTAGCAGAGTCAAACTGTTAAAAGTACTCTTTTAACGGCTTCAAAACGCCAAATAGACTGGTACAAGACCCACGAAACAACCCAGTTCTTTAGAAAACAATGACCAATCGATGAAATTATTCAAAAGTTATCTACAAGTACTGAAGCAATTTTAATTAAAAAAGGACATTAATTCGGATAAGGACTAATATAAAAATTTGTATTACATGGTATTTTAGGCATAGTGTAGTTTTCATTAAGTTTTCTTTTAAAAATGTGGTTTTGGTGACATAATTAAAATAGATGTACAATTATAATGCTTCAAGGTTTTCTTATAAATATTTATATGTTCTTTAATATAGTAGTTCTATCACGCATGGTTTTTGCAGCAAATGCGTTAAATTTCGTTTTATGAAAATGTTTTCATGCCTTGGATTAAATTATTGATATTATAGTAGGAATCCTTAATTTGTCTAGTATAAGATATGTTACTTAGGATAATGTAGCATTCTAATGGTAAAAAAAATATCTAAATCTGTCCGGTAAATTTAGAGTTTATTTGTGCCGAACATCCAAATACAAAAATAACATCGTTTTATTTATAATATTAGTGTTGATGTATATAATTGTCATGATCTTACCGCCCCTATATGGTTTAAATGGCAAATAGAATAAAAAGGAGCTCCTCGTCAAACCAGCGTATTTAATTTTTCTCGTTTCTCGTATGCCGAATCGGCTGCACCCTAGCCAATCTGGTGGTTCGCTGAGAGGTAAAGCAGTGAAAGTCCTGACGGCTAATTACAAAATAAGTATTTTGAGTCAAATACGAAAAACAATATCAGACGTCGGACAAAAACTAAAATTTTACTTAATAAAAGCCTACTGTATACATATAAAATTTTTTTTTCTTAGTTTAAATTTTTCCGCACAGTCGCGCGTCTAATGTCATTCAATTTTATCTGTGGTAAAATAATTATAACCTAAAAACGTCACATTGTCATAATCTGAGAAATTACTTGTTTAAATAAAATACTACTGAAATAGTTGTGATTTGGAACTGATATTGTAAATAATAACATTAAATGTCGTTTCTTTTCTTACAGATGTGTAAGGTATTATTAACACTTGTTTCATTGTTTGTTAGGTTGCGTACATTTAAAATAACGCAATAAATCTTTTCTTCCAGAGAAACTCAATTGTGTTTGATTGACTGTGTCGTCCAAATTACACATTGGATAATATAATATTATATACATTCTTGACTTTTGCTGTATACGTCGATATTCTTAGTAAGGCTTCATCGAGGTTAGTCACACTATTTTATCCAAAATCGTAAAAAGTTACGACTCCCAAACGTCCTTTCACTATTTTAATGTAAAAGACACGATAAACCAAGTTCGTTGACCTTTACTTAACAAGGGACCTATAAAAACAAAAGAGGTTGGAAATGAAATTTCAATAGTTATTTCTAATACAATAATTGGACTGTATAGTCTGTTCACCTTTCAATGAGTGAATAGATAAATGGTTTTGATTACACTTTTAAAAGGAAATATTGCTTAAATAAACGTAGATAAAGTAAAAAATAAACTATTTAAACTACAAGGTAAAAGCCATGTTTAGTCACTCCCCACTGTCTGTCTATATTTCCGTTTTAAAGATCTATGCATAGATCTTTAAAACTACGCAAAGGATTTTGATATGGTATTTTTACTTACTTAAAAATAAATATTACACTGCGAAACATTACACAAGGTGTAACAACCACTTATATGTAAGTACATCTTACGTAAAATACCTTCTAAGCGTGAGCTAAAAATTCTTATATTTAGTTAAAAAATTACAAAAAGAAAAAGCAACTAATACGCATAAATATTGAATATACACTTACAACTTTAAATGCTCACTGAGGGTGAAATAATGACCGAAACACGCTGGGTGAGTCCACGTAAATATCTAATAGGCCACTTATTAACTAATTGCAGAGTCTTGGTATTGGGGAGTTTGATCCGAACACTATGTTCCTAAGAGGTGGATAGAGAGGAATTTCTTTATTCTGGAGGTGCGTCACTGGAACACGTATATGAAATTTAAATATTTAGAATTTATTGGAATTATTGTAGTAGATAGAATGATTTAAGAGGAATGTTTATGTGTATAATATGCATGCATGGTAGAGAAAAACTGATACTTTTAGAAGTATCTAATGTGGTATTGTTAAATTTTTTTTTTTGCGATTATATTGCTAACGCTGGCTGAACCCGACGAGATAGATCAAAACGATGTACTGCAGTATTGTACTCAATAATAAGGTCAACAAAAAAATTCTTAATGTTTTATTTGTGTATCTCTGAAGGACAACAAACTATAACCGTTTTCTTATCTTCATTGCAATCGTGCAAAGCCGGGGCGGGTCGTTAGTAGCTAATAAAACCGAGGTTTGATGAGGACGTAAGATTTTAATAAGTGTAGTGTAAGACGTCAGCCCACTAGGTGGACAGGCGATCTGTCTAGAACTTTAGGATTATAAAAACTAGGCTTTATAGACTATAAATAAATTATCATCATCATCATATATATATCAACCATTGAAAGTCATCAAGCCATCCTGGAGGCTTATATCCCAAGAAATGGACAATTTAGCCCATCGCGCCGGGCAAGCGTTTTCTTTATTCTTTAGTTTTCCTTGGAAGAATTCTTTAGTTAAATAAAAATATAAGCGTTTCTCCTTCCATTTACAATCTTATTAATTATTCAATATTAGATGTTAAGGTCTATTGCAAGATATTTATAATAAAAATAAAACTGTATTAGCAAAATACCTACCTATTCAAAAATTTTCTATTATATAGATTATTTTTTTTAATTGCGCATTTCATTCAAAATGTCTGCCACGTGTTTCTACCATAATCTTTATATCAGACATTGAAAGTCTAGAGCTGGGCTTAGCACTCCCCAAAAAACTGGTAAATTTGCCGATAACTGTCGCGCTTAGCAAGCATGTTAGCAATCGCGGAGCGCAGCTTTCGCGACGGAATGCGACGAACGCTGCTGTCCATCACCACCCTTTCAATTTGGCTACGCTGTTTTGGATGGATAAACCGCTACAAAGTGGGATGGGCAGCTGCATCCCCATCGTGAAAGCTGCGCTCTGCGATTGCCAAAACGCTTTTCCCAGTGCGGCAATTAGCAAGAAAACCTTTTTCTTGGGAAGGCCTATGTTCAGCAGTGATGAACTATTATCTCTTTCAAATGTACCCGAGTAGATGGGGTATACAGAGAAGGGTATACAGACCACGGGTTCACTGTCAATACTATGGGATACTGCGGGCCCGAGACTAGCGACCGACCGACCTTGTGGCAGTTCTTGCCAGAGTTTTGACATCCGGTGTCTCTGAAATTGTGGTTTATATTCCCAGTGACTTATATGTGGTTAGCTGTAGAGGTGGGATAATGTGCGTCTACCCGGTATTACCCTTGTGACCGGGCGGTCTACCTCGTGCACAGCGAGTCTAGTAGTGCTGATGGGCGAATGTGAAAGATAAATACGATTTTAGAGGAGCCTTCAGCGGGTTGGTAGGGTTGGTATACTCTGCCATGAAGCACCTCGGGTACCAGCACCTGACAGCTGGAAGTTCCATGAGTTATGAGAGCCTGTTACATATCAGCTTTTGTGAGACCTTAGGGAGATGAAGTACATCAGGATTTGAGCACGTCTTACAGCCTCCTCGAAAAGAGAAAGAATCGTCTTGTCCGATATCTCGAACGAAGATAAAATCGTGAATAGTCGTATATGACTACGGGTGGTGAGCTACTTTATAGCTCCGGTACCTCTCTGGACAAGAGGGAGTGGAGTTTAGTGCACGCGGTATTAGTCATTAATAGAAATGGGCAATGTTTCATCTATTAGAACTGCCGCATCTGGTGCCTGCACCCGAAAGTGCTGCAAGGCGCCGTAGGGTCGGCGGTTCTTTCCATATATAACCGTAAGGTTGGTGATGGGTGAAATCTATAAATTAAACAAGTAGTCCTCTTTATTGGAGCTAAGGGTTAGTCCTGGGGATCGAATCCACGACCCTTGGCGCATAAGATAAGATCATTACCATCTGCGCCGTCGGGCCTGTCGAGTTAAGCATCATCGACAACTTATCCCTAAATAATATAATTGTTTCCAAAATTATCCCTAAATAATATCATTGTTTCCAAACTTATCCCTAAATAATATCATTGTTTCCAAACTTATCCCTAAATAATATAATTGTTTCCAAACTTATCCCTAAATAACATCGTTGTTTCCAAACTTATCCCTAAATAATATCATTGTTTCCAAACTTGTCCCTAAATAATATCATTGTTTCCAAACTTATCCCTAAATAATATCATTGTTTCCAAAATTATCCCTAAATAGCCCACATTAGAAGTTATACGTATATTCTCACCGCAAAATTAAAACCGATCAGCGATAAAGGAAGTTACTGACTCCTCAGAGCATACGGAACCAGAAACTTGATTTGAAACCCTAAGGGCTTCAAGCAAAAGTTTCGGTCTATCTCACCGCTAACCACCCAACGTACTCCATTTGGAAACTCCTAAGATTAAAGTTATGTTAGTTTGCTCCAAATATCTGCTTCAACTTGTCTCTTAGGACGAGAGTTCCGGGTTCACTTTATATTTTCCTGGGAATTATGTTTAGATAGGTTAATCAGTTAGAGAGCGAAAACAGAACACTGAAAGCACCTAAAACTTTACCAATTTGGTGGGCATGTATGTGAAAACTGTGAAAACACCTTTAGTAATTTCTAGTAGCATACTAGACTTTACTACTCACAAAGTGTTCTAGTTTGTGCCTCAAAAAGTGTATTAATCATCGCCTTGCCTGAGAGCTGATAGATATTCTTAGGTACGTATTTGAGGTACCGTGTAAACATGTTTAGTACCTAAGTGTATTTGCAAACGGAAGCGAGGACCAGCTTAATAGATAGTAGAGGTGATCATATACATTTCTTTTGTTTATATATTTTTCGTAGTGTTCTAAACTCTTAAATCTCCTTATATTTCAAATGCTAAATTTAAACAAGAAATGAATATGGCCTCTTATTTAGAAAACTACAAACAATATAAATTAAAAAAATAAAAGTAGTAATTTAGAATATGAATAAAGATAAAATTTTCTTAAAATCAGTAATTTATGTAATGCCAGACTGCTTTTTTGCTAGGTCTACAAAAAGAAATAAGTGATGACGATATCTATATCGAATTAATTAGATAAATTTCTAATGTTAGAGAAGTCAATCTCTGGCTTGTAACAATTGAAAATGGCAATAGAACTAGAAAAATAACTAATAATAACAGAAGTAGGTATTTAATTACAAAAATCGGTAGCGAATATAAACCTAATTTAGAATAAAACAGAATCCAAAATGGATTTTCAGTTCGACAGGCACAATCAATGTTAGTCACATTAAATACAAACTCCAACAATTCATCACGCAAAACGTAAAAAGAGTCGGCAGAAAACTGTTCCGTAAATCAACAGTGGAAAATGTTTGGGAATCAATGCTAGTGGGATCAATTCTGGCTAAAGTGGAAAAACCAGGCTTTTGTTTGATGTGAAATCAAATGGGCATTTTGTTGAATGAGAGCAGTTTTGTTAAAATTCAAATTAATGCATTTTGTAATGCTGAATGTGTGTCTGTGAGTTGGATCATCTAGTTAGTGATGTTTTTGATCTTTTTAATAATAATATTATAACTACCCAATACCGATATAATTCGCTTAAAGCACTTGATTTATGGATATCAGACATATTTAACACCTATCTACAATCCTTGGTGCACAAGATAGGACCACTAGCATTAACACCATAACTCGTTAAATGTTTTGTATGAAATGTTTATTTTAGAGATTTAGTGTAGTTATAAATTAAGTACCAGTAATTAATTTATAAGTACAAAATTAGGTTAAAACTTAATAATCTAATGATAGTTTAGTCATAGTTTTAAGTTTACTACCTATAACTACGGATCAATGTTCATGTCAGTCATTATGTCTGGCCATTCTCAATATTAAACTACTCTTTTAACGTCTTTTAAACGCGGTTTATTAACCTATTAACAATTTTTTGATCAATATTCGTTTGTATTAAGATCAGTAAACGCAATGTTAGAAAATATTATATTTAGTATGTTTATCTACAATATATTTTTTTTGATATTTACGCGTTTGCTGCTAATAAACGTCTTCTAAACGTAGTTTAAGTAACATTTATAATTTATTTGCTTTTACAATTATGTAACTTTTAGTACTTTAACTGTATGAAGACGAGCATATTATTTAAAAGAATAATAAACATTTTGATGCATTTAGTCATTATTGAATAACTTATCTATACTTTACATGTGATGATAAAATATATTACTGCCAGTGCTAAAAGTATTAAGGCTGATTATCGTGTATTCGGATGAACAAGTTGAACCTACACAGGCTGAATGCAAAACCTAAAAAAGGGACACGAAAAAATGGATGCTATTCTAACAAATGTTAAAAAGCAATGAAACGCGAACGCCGCCATAAATCAACATCAGAAAAATGGCGTGCACTCGGAAATAGGAGTGAATCAACACCAGTAGGGAGTCGGGAATTAAATCTTGGCTGCGATTCAAAGGGCGTCCCGATTCCCGAATAGCCGAGTTGCGATTGATCGATCGCTGTAACGGATAGCCGCCGGCAATGTCTGTGGGAGACTGGGAACGGGATCTGTGTCAGTTTAATTTTTCTCATGTTCTATACTGGTCTTCGGATCCTACTGGACGCGCAATTTAGGCGCTATATTTAGTTCTACAGAATCCTAAGTTTTTAAGAAGTTTTTTTTTGAAGAAGTTTTTGTTTGCGCAGGAATAGTACTTCGAGTAGCTTAATTTGCAGCGCACGCCCGAATAGCTTACAGATTGTTTTCTTAATTACTTGATACTCTTCGTTTGTAGACAAATCTATGTAAATTACAGTTTATATATTAATTTAATGCCTAAATAAAATTTACATAACATCTCATACATTGACCTGACTCTGAGATATGCCGCCTAATGTACTTGTGTTGCGGACAACAGATAACAGAGGAATCACACATAACGTAAGTGACGGTAATGTGACCAGACAAAGAACGAACACAAATATTTATCATATTTATCAATATTTGTCCCAGGTGAGAATGAAACGCTCGACCCTTGGCGCATAAGATAGGATAACTACCATATACGACACTCGGACCGATATTAAACATTCGCGTTCATAATATTAGTAAGGATATTTATCTAGTCCTTAATTTTATTCTATCTAGCATCAATAGATTTACTTCGGCACTGATGAATCAGTTAGTATGGACATATTACTTTATATACATCAGGTGTTGTTGGAACCCTTATCATCACCACCATCAGTTTTTCTTGCAGGTTCTTTTCTGGTGGCTCGCGCAATAAACCTGCAATAAACTTAGTTATTAGCGGGACTAGTATTAAAGTAGGAAACTTCATGACCTATTTGTTTAAGTTACTCTTATAACACTAGTGGTTAGGGTCATCGGTCATTTGTATAGAATTGTATTTAGCAAATCTATACTCGTAGATTATTTTTTGCTTTTTTTTCGAGGTTGCTATGATAGGCCTATTATTAAATATAGGTATATTTGACTTTAACTTTGACTATGATACATTTTATTCTATTCTTCAATCGAAAGGTAGTTTCAATATAATTTGAGAATTGCAATACTATATACTTCTTTTTTTATCTCTTTCATTATCATCATTATACCAGACATTAAAAGTCCACCGCTGGACATAGGTCTCCCCAAGAAAGGGGGTATATTGCCCATAATTGCCGCGCTGGGCAAGCTCGTTAGGAAAGCTGCTGCCCATCCCCGCCTTGTAACTCTAAGCTGACTTTTTTGCATGGATATACCGCCATCTGTCGGTTCTGGTACCTTAGTCGCCTCTTACCAAACCTGGTACAGAGGGAGGTAGTATTCTACTCTGCCGGTATCTCACGGCTGTTTCTGCCTTTAGTTACCTTCTTCTGCGTTCCTTTATTAATGTGAGTGCGATGTTTTCGGGTTCGCATTTTGATGGACACAATCCTATGTAATTCTTTCTTATTTTGAAAGAAAATGGAAAATGCATTAACTTTGTCTCGCTATATTTATTTTAGCCGAACTACAATTTACCTTACGTGACATTATTAGGTAATTTCTCAGAAATGAGTCGGCATTTTACGATCGTTTTACGTCCATTTTATTGCTCAAAACATCGGTGGAAATCTATACACTCGGAAATAAAGGGTTAGACATTGTAACAATGGCATACATAGTTAAAGTAGCAATAATTGAAGTTAAATTTAATTATTTGAGATAGTTTCTGCATAGAAAAATGTTGAATTTTCTGTTAAAGATTTAAATAAGTAAATATTACGGATTTCACAAGCGCGTTACTAACTAACTACTTAATTACTAACATGATGATATTATATCTCATTATTCAGTAATTTCCATCGCCTTCACTTCAAACTGGAACACAGAAAAGCAAATACTTTTAGAGATAGGTGAATAATGTGAAGATTACCTTTTTGTAAGGTCTACCTCATTTAAAGATTTAACATATTTAACCCTAGAAAGAATATAAGAAAAAACGTATATAAGATATAACCATAAATTTTTGAAGTGCAAAAAAACTGATTTTTTTCACGCCTTAATGCGTGGTTACGAACTGTTCACTTAAACTTCCATTCAATTACAAATAAAATAACAGTTTCCTGTTTCCGTAAAAATATCCTTTTTTTATCTAATTTGTAACTATTTGCACAAAATATTTTTAGAATCCTTAATTGCCAACATTATTTCTGTGTTGGCAGCTTATTATTGTTATTTTTTTATTTTTTTTAATTTTGTGTCATTTTGTTAAATGCAAGGAACGGGAAATATATCATATTTGATATATTTCCTATGTGAATGATATATACATGTGAGGTGACAAAAAATTACAAATTGCAAAAAATGACAAAACATATTTTCTTTATAGGGTTTATCAGCTATAAATTATTATTATTGTTGTTATACATTACTAACTGTTCCCCGGCAAATGTTGATCTGCTATATTATTTATATAAAATTACTAATATACCTGTTTAAAAATAGGGGTTGGTGAAAAAAGGTTGAAGAAATAAAAAAAAATAGTGGTGGTCAACCCTTAATAATTAGAAGTATGATAAATTGATTAATAGCCGACTCTCAAACCTACTTAATGTGCGTATCAAATTTCATAAAAATCGGTCCAACCGTTCCTTAGGAGTATTTTAACTAACATTGTGACTCGAGAATTTTTAATAGAATATCATAAAATCCAAACAGCAATCTTTTTTGACATTTGTCAGAAGTAGTAAAGTTTTAATTTAAATCTTAATGTGATTTAGTAATCAAATAGAAATGAGATAACGTCATAACTATCCAGACCCTAAATAAGGAATTTATTTTTTTTATTTGGAACCAGACTACGAATGGGTACAGACTGATCTGACTTTGTTCAATTTTTGTATTAATCGAAATTGTGGCTGATAGTGTGCGAATCTGTCAGGGAATTGGAGATAAGGATCTGAACAAAATTTTTATATGGATTGTTTGAAGCAAATTGGAATATCTACATATGTACAAATCTAGCGTCTAAATAGTTTCACATACATTTACATGTACGCAACTGGTGATTCATTTATCTTTTAGACCTCGTTGTAGCTATAACACTAAACTGTAAACCCGGTTTATTATCACTCATCAGCCGTAAAACATCGAATGCTGAACAAACGCATCCCCAAGAAAGAGGGACAGGCGTAGTGGCACTCGCAGACCGAGATCTTTGGGATGTGGATGCTGCTGCTTATTCCCACCCGCCTTGTATTTCGGCTACGCTGTTTCGAGTGTATATACTGCCATCTGTCGATTCCCGTAGCTCAGTTGCCTCTTACAACATCTAGTACAAGGGGAGGTAGGTTTTTACCATGGAAGCAAGTTGTATCTATTGATATAACAAAATTCTATATGTTGATAAAAGCGCGAGCGAGCAATATAATTAAATCTTGCTAAGTTCGTAAGAATAAATTAATCGTTTCGTCACGACTGACCAATAGCTTGAAGAGATATTCCTTAGCAGGATTTTGATGTAAGTCGTCAGAAATTTAATACAACGTACACTTTTGTTAATTCTATAAAAGTGTAATTTTCTTTATTATTTGGTGTCAATTAAGATTATAATTTATACTAAGGGTTGTTTTAGTTAAGGTTTAAGATGTTCTCTGTCAGGGTCAACGCAAATTATAATCACTTGTATAGTTCCTTCCCCTTAACCAGAAACGACAGATGGCGGTATATTCATCTGAAACAGTATATATCAAATACGCAAGGCGATGGCTGTTATGATCGTAACGTACTGTGATTATGGTAAATAAACTAATTTAAAAACTCAATCAAAACTTTAGAATGTATATTTCGTGTTATTGTCCTTTTCGAGAAGAATTTCTAAGCTACTGAACCGATTTTATTCTTTTTTTTACGTTGGGAAAAAATATAGTTTATTTCTCAATGTAGCTATATCATATAAAATATTTTTAAATATAATAAAATATTTTATATAATGATTTTATATTCCACTCTCTTTTTTATTTGCTGACTAAAATCCAACTAAGTTCTTACTAAGGTCTTGCTATAATGAAGCAGAATTTAGTCCTATTTCGTATTATATATCTTGTTAAAGAAATAAAATGAATCATCTGTGTATTATGAGAAATTCTGTACTAGCAATATTTACAAGATTAGATGAAACTTTTTTTAAAACTTGTTTTGAATAGAATGCTCTTTTAGAAAAGTGTTTGTAATGGGCCCACTTTAATAAAGATCATTTTGAGTTTAAGTTGGTTATAACCTATATCTATCTAAAACTTGAAACAACTTAATAACTATTTTGAATAATTACAAAGATTAAACACATGGCACAAGCTAAACAACAATCATTTTATAAGCATTATGCAGCTGCAAGTACTTTCCCAACATATTTTCCCGTGAAACTCCCGATGCAGCACCAAGATCTGAAATGCGGTAGATAAATCTAAAACGCTGAACAGCAAGCAGGTAATATCATCCGTCTCCAATGGCGGAACGCGTTGGTTTCATACAAAATTCAACGGCGGCTTCAAAGCGATGCGCTCTCAGCAGACGCTTAAGTAGCGAGACCCTTTGCTGCCGGGACTTTGAGTTAGAAACGATATGTTTGTGAATCATATTTGTACCGTTGATAACTGGCAATGAAATGCAATGAAAATTTAAATTAGTAGGTATTAATATCAATTACGGATCTATTTCTATGCGAAATTAAAAACGTAATAATATGTACTTAAATATCTTTTAAAGCGTCTGCTTAATACGCATTGATTTTTTTTGGTGGGACTGAGATTTAAGCGAAATCAATGTGCCTATTATTACATCATACATTAGCACGGTTAATAAATATTAATAAAAAGTTATAGAGAATTATATTTATGTTATGCGTCAAAGGTCGTAGGTTTGATCCCCACCCAAATATTGGGTGTTAAATATGTACGAGTATTTATATTACAATATACAACTATATATACAACATTTGCCCAATCCAATTATACCTATATATGATTCACCTGTTGTTCGTTGTCCGAAATAAAAGTACTTTGAGTAACTTACCTTGGAGTCAGGTATTGGTCGCGTAATGTTACTACGTCAGAGTCAGCCAGCATTAGGGTAGCCCAAAAAACATCAAATCAAGGTACGAGACGTTGTGTGAATTATGTACCTTAAATTAGGTGTTATAAAAATTATCGTAAATAATTAGTTGGTGGTGTATTAATATTCCAAAGAAAATCACAATCTGCCCACCTGCTTGATCTGAGCAGAATAAACAAGACAACAACACAGAAAAACGAACAATGATGTTTTCTGGTTGAAATAGACAAGAGTGAGATAGCAATGCAGACGACCTTTCTGTGAGATCTACTTCTAGCGAATGTGTGTTACACGTCAGCTCATGTGCTTTAGCCAGTTTTTAGATTCAAAATAAATATCGACTCATATACTAATGAAATTTTATCTAATATAATAAATATATTATAGCGTCCAACACGTCGTTCTGTTTAAAATATAATGTTGAATTCGAAGGGGCTGGTAGTAGATTCGTAAGTATGAGAACATTTGCTTGCTAAGACTGGGAATGAGTTTATATTGAAATATTACGTTATAAATATTAAATATTATTATTATTATAAGCTACATTAATTTTGAGTATTACATAATATCACTTGCCGTTCTGATCATATATATTTTAGTTAGTGTCACGTGAAGGAAATAAATAGTGGTAAATAAATATATAACGGCTCCAACCATTATAAGGAAATATGTATTAATTTGGTAATCGCATAGTTGATCGGTTTAGTTGATCAGAAAAGAAAAAGTGTTTAAGGTATTCGCGAAGAAAGCTCTGTTTTTTGTCTAATTAAAACTCGTTCTAAACAAAGTTATGTAATGTATAACAAAATTTTATAATAGACAGGAATTATTTACATAGCTACACATTGACGTATAGAGGTCCATTAACACATTTAACACTTTATGCTATTTATGTACAGGTTCCATTCTATTAAATAATTCCAGCTTTCGGTGTGATAAATACAGCTGCCATAGCGCGAGAACTAATGACGCTTGCCTATAATATAACTATTTGATATTTGCTTTTAAGCAAAGCATTACAATACCGTCTCTCTGACTTAAGCTTGCAATTCCGTTAAAGATTATGTCAACGATAAAACTGCTTGGGATTGAACTGTTTTAACCACTAGCTTTAAGTCAATGGTTTGTTGGCGCCGGCGCCGTACCGGGTTTTATAAGCGCTAACTACTACATAAGTGGTGTTCATAGAACCATTATCACCATCAGTTTTTCTTACAGGTTCTTTTCTGGTGGGTCGTGTAACGAATCTACAGCAAACTTGGTTTTAAGACTCGTCTGGTGCCGGCAGACTATTTTAAGATGGGGGGGGGGGCTAAGGAAAATATTTGTGTTATTTGACTTTTATGATCCCTTACTTTACAAGGGTCATCTGTATTCTAATATACATAAATATTCCGTTATTGTAACTTCACAATGGTTCATAAATGGATATAATGCACGATTCACCTCATTCGCTAGCTAGTATAATATTACACATATAAAATAAAATTCATGTGAATGGAGTTTGAAAGCTAATAATAAAATTAAATATTATTAGATTAACCTTCGATGAACCCATTATAAATTTTAACCCGCGTTTTACAATATGATTTGCTTGTTTGACACAAAAGGTAAATAATTGTGCTATTTTCAGATAGCGTATTCCACTGAAGTCAGTCTCTTCGTGACAACGTGTGGCGGTTCGAAAGAGTCTTATCAACATTTTATATACACATTAATATAGGCTTTAGTGTATTTGAAATAAACGTCTAACTTTTAGTTGTTCCATTTTATGACTATTTAATAACAAGATTGCCTATTAGTCCTTTATAATAGCATTCTTTTGCCTTGATTCATTTTATGTTCCGGGTCGGTTGTAAAACAATAAGTTTTATTTGGTGTAACGGAAACAGTTTTGAATTGGACTTAAACGGAATGTTCTTACGGTTGAAATTGTAGAAGCTAACTGTATTTATGATGTGCTCTATGCAGTAGCGGCGGAATTACCATACAAATGCTCAGAGCACGCGGCGACCATTGCACGGCGCTCGTTGCTGCCACTACCGGCTACACGTCCGGTCTTGTTTTAGAATTAAATTTGAATTAAAGCTTGACGCACAGTCACTGCCACTTATATTAAAGAGGCGGAGGTTCTAAAACTTTGAGTACAGTTTATTAATAATAATTGTTTTAGTAAAATTTTAAATAATTTTAGGTAATCGATGGAGTGTAAAAAATTATGTTGTAAGAACAATAGAGAAAGGATTGTTGAAATGGTTTGGACATGTAGAAATGATGAATTAAAGTAGAAAGACTGCACAAATATACATAGCGGAAGTGAATGAAAGAGTTAGTATAGGACGACCGTGGCTAACATATTATAATTAGGTAGAAGAGGTATTGAAGAAGGGCCGATCAGAAGTACCAAGAATAAATGAGCGTGTATGAAAGGACTAATGCGAGTAAGGGAAGCGAGAGAGTTTTGCCAAGATCGTAACAAGTGGAGATCCATAGCAGATCCATCTGCCTACCCCGATGAGATATTACGAGGGTCTTTCTGCTGCATTCACGATTACTATCACGCGGACTGTATGCATATATGTCGACCAAGTCCAATATAAAAAAATTACTAAACACATGGTCTTTCTCAGGTCGATGAGTTGATAAATGAAAACTACTCTTAACAATGGGTCTAATATCTTACATGAATTATTCTCAGTATTTGACAGCACCCAGTCAAATACTGAGAATAATTCATGTAAGTATGTATGTAGGCACATGTTCAATATAAAAGCTAGATAATTTACTCGTCGTCGTCTTACACAAACGTTTGCACTTTCATATCCAGCCTGTTACAGTGGTCACGATATTCCATTATCTTCGTACGTGATCATGCCTCCCTGTGCCATTTCCACCTTATAACCTAACAGTAATCTAGCTGGCCGTATTTTATTTATTTATAATATTAAAACTAATTTTATTAAGAAACATAAATACGATTATGAATCGGTCTGTCTATGAATATCAGTACCGAACATTGAAACAATTGGTCTTTCAAATTCGCCTAAATACAATTTGGTGAGTTCTTAAAATCAATAATTTACGCAATAGCATATCCGACAACAGAGGATTCGCATATATAATAGTTAAATACATATATAAACACCGCACCTAGAACAAGATAAACATCATCTTATAAATGTATGTTCTGGGTAGGGATCAAACACATGACTTATATAGCACAAGATATAAACACTAGCGAATACGCCCTCGAGCCTGTTATTTTTCTACATTGTTCTTGGCCAAGAATCAACTCTACGCTGCATCAAATGCGGTGAAAAAAAGCTGAAAGTAAACTATATTTATACTAAAATATTAACATGTGTTTTTTTACGCTTTCCTGACTAAATTGTGTAATCGTTATAAATAAAAAATAAATATCGAAAGATATCATCGACAGAGGAATCATGAATGTTATACTAATATATATGTTTTTAGCACCAAATACATAACAAAGACAAAGATCATCATACAAATATTTGTCCTGGGCGAGGATTGAACCCACGATAATGGTGTATAAGATAGGATCACTACTATCTGCAACATTGGGCCCGTCGAGGATAGTACTATAAATAATAGTTAATTATATTTAGATAAACATCTCAGTTGTCATATTATTCTTTAATTTAAGGAATTTCTAAAATAACTTGACACTTAATTTTTTTTAAATGACCTAATTTCTAATCTACTCTTAATAATAAACATATAAAAACTTTGGAGTGAGCTCATTCCACATCTGAAGCGTTCGTCGAAATTCCTCTGAAACCACACTGCGGCCTTTCAGATTCCAAGGTACAAAAACAAATTCCGTCCAAAAAATGTGATCATTCCTCTTTATTATATTAGCTTAGATAACCTGATTTATGTGATTATGTATTAAATTTGTTTAACTACCAGTTCAATATTAAGTTTAGCAAAAAATGTATAGCAAAGGTCGAGTTCAACTCGCACGACTTCTGAAAAAATGTAAAAACATCATTAAGTTACGCTCATTTCTTTTTACGTCATTGGCTTGATAAATTTTATGATATAGATACGGGGCTCCATTCCCGAGTGAATGTCGTAAATTTCCTTTCTTAGCAAAATTTATTTTTTTAAGGAATTCATCAGTCTTTTTAAATTAGTAGGTTTTACGGTTCTTGGGAATTTGCAAAGACTGAGACTTATGTTCAAATATGCATGTACTCTCTTGCATTTTTGTAATTATTAAAAAAAATATATACAATAACTGAGTAGAATAGTACGTCCCATTGGATCAAGTGTCATAATGGGTACCAAGAAATGGCGATACTTCCACAGCGTAGTTTAAATATAACAGGCCAGTAATCGCCAACAGTATTTTCGTCGAAAAGCTATGCTCTACGATTGTCATGGCTGTAAGGCCTATATCCAGTCAGTAGCCATTCTTAGGCTGTTATGATGTTAATGGTGATCTTTAAATATTTAGAGCCTTTAAAATAATCTTTCAGAACTATATTTTCCAAACAAAGAACATGGACCTTTTCAATCCGTAATTCCGTACACCCAAACCGCTAGACCGTAATAACATAAACTAGCCGAAAGCCTTTTACTTCTATTTGAAAAGTCTTAAATATATCTTCTTTGAAGCCACTACAGTTAATCCCAAGATCCATTCAATGCCCTCCAATATGCTTGCAGGATAGCGAAAGCTGCATCTTATTTGAACTGTTAAAGCAAAGGAATCTTCTTCTGATTAGTTCGCTTATATATTAAAAACTTTTATTGATTTTTAAATACCATGTAACATGTCCATATAAATTAAATTTAACAATGAACTAGACTAGTGATACTATGCGCGTTATGATACTTTAGAATTTTTTCATCCCTATAGTAATCACCCTAAAAATATTTATTTCATAAAAAAAGATAAAAATGTTTTACTATGTAAAACACTCATGCATTTAATAAGTAGTTTTGTTAATTTTATTCAAGATTATTTTTTTAAGCCTTTATTATTAATTTCTACAAAAATATTACAATATTTTTCCTTTACATATCCAATAATGGTAATGTTTGTTACATTGTAGTCATGTGTAGTCATTTAGCTCATCATTAGTTTGTACTATATTTAAAAATAAAACGTTCGTGTTCCGAATTTTCATCGCAAGAACCGCTTACGGCAAGAGCATGTTTAGTCCCACAAAAAAATGAAATAAAATTCATGTAAGATACCATTGTATTTATATCTGTTAAATATTTCGCTTTGTATTAATATGCCATCGTGAGATTGTAAACATCTTTAGTTTATGATCTAATTAGCGAGGTCTAGCATAATACTTGCGCGCCTTTCACCCTAATTGGTTGAACGTCACGTGCCCGATGCAACCATAAAAGCTTATGTTTTATGTATCTCCAGGTGCTCTTTAATACAAGCTCCCATAACTAAGAGAAATAAATGGAATTCTGTTTTGGCACTCGTACGTCGCAGCCGCGGTATTATATCCATACTGAATGTATTTATTTATTTCAGTGGTATTATCTACCTTACAACCATCGGGCAAAACAGAAAATTAGAAAAGGCGGTGCAATGCACATACTTAAAAAAAGTTATAATAATTAAAATATAAGTTACATAAATACATATGAACATAATACATATATATACGAAATAACAAGGGGGTAAATAAAATGGAGACGTCAGAAGAAAATAATCATTTTCTACAGACTTCTTTGCTAAGGTATTACTCGTAATTTCTTACTACGCATAATAATTTTTCATTGTAGCAGCTATAGAGCCACTGCTGGACACAGACCTCTCCAAGAAAAGGGAAGTTTTGCTCATCATTGCTTATATAATGATTATGTTTAGTGAATAATGGCATCAAGCTATGCTTCATAGCGGGAATACTGCTACTTATATCTACCCTGTAGTATATCAACTGCGCTGTTTTGGTTCGATATACCGACATCTGTCGATTCCGATACGTCAGCCGCCTCGTACGACATCTGGTACAAGGGAAGGTACTATTCTACTCTGTCGGTACCCCATAGGAATATTAGCTATATATACCCGGCCAATCTAGGTTGGTTCATAATTTATTCACAATTTGACTTGTTTATACTATAGCACCGTTTATACTTCAGCTAAAATGTACGATATCGCTAGATATTTTATAAAATAAATTTTTTTTATTTACAATTTACGGTGTTGATAGCGGGATGTATTTTAACATACTTATAATTCAACTTAAGGTTAATATATCGATTATATTAAGGCATGGACGCTCATAAGTGATATAGTATTTATTCACCAAGCTGCACCTCAAACCGTGATTAGAACAATCCCGTAAAAACGCAGATCGTCACGTGCTCGTGTTTTTATGTAAACAAAAACATAAGCAACGGGACATATACTGGTTTCACCAATGTTTGCGTCCTCATATTGTTTTAGCTTACAAGTAGGTTCGACTACTATTGGTATTTATATATATATATAATTCATACCAAAATACTACTACAATAATATAAGATACTTTCTAATGTTAACCTCCTTGCTAAATTGTAACGATCACACGAAGGAGATCACATATCTACTCTCCTATCTCCATAGTAAAAGTTTGTATAGCATCAATTTACATGCATAAGAACAGTAACTCTGTTTCAATATGTTTATTTACGAGTTAATTTTGAACTTTACTTGTGACTATACTTATGTTTAGAGAAATAGCCGTGGAGTACCGGTAGAGTTTATTAGTACCTCCGCTAATCCAGCAGTCGTAATAGGCGACTGAGGTATCGTAACTGACAGATGGTGTTAAATCGACACGAATTAGAATAGCTTCAACAAGACGGGTTGGACAACAGTATTACCGCCGTGAATTCGTTTTGCGATAGACACTACGCCTGTCCAATATGAAATTTCCCCTTTTTGAGGAGGCCTATGCCAAACAGTGGGCGTTCAATGCTATAATCATAAAATAATGATGAAATAAAAGTTAAATATTTCAACAGCAATTTCTGTACATTTCCCAACTATTCAGGTAGCTTTTCTTTTTGTATTGATCATGACTACCAGACCAAAATTGTTTACCATCTCTCGCTTTATATTAACATCTAAGTTATACATATATTTCACGCACATTTTCCTAGTTATTGATCGTATATGTTTAAGAAAATCTATCAGATAACCATCAAACGCACCGTTGTTTCGCCAACCGCTATATGCTGCCCTGATTACTCCATCAACTATAATTATGGTTTATCAGTGCTCTAAATAGCGTCTCTTACTAGGATTGCAAAGCTATCGTATCTTTAATGTTATGTCCCTTACTTTGTCGGTAACCACCTCGTTTAGTCGCATCGAGGACTTTACCGGACCAGTTTTAGTATGTGCTGTAAAAGAAGGACGTTACTGCTGAGTTGTGGTCTTTGTGCAGCTTAAAACCTATTTAAGAGTTTATTGGTTATGCTGTAAGCAGACCACAATTGTCTCTTTCTGACCACTTAAGAAAATATTTAGAATATTTTAAGACAAATAAAATAACAATATTTTTTTGTAATTTTACGATAATTGATTCCAGATAAGTATTAAAAAAAACAAGATGATTTTTTACAGGTTGGGCATGATATGGATGTTTTCTATATTCATCATACCAGCCATTGAAAGTCCACTGTTGGACATAGGGCTCCCCAAGAAAGGGGGAAATTTGGCCATAATTGCCGCACTGGGCAAGCGTGTTGGCATCGCAGAGAGCAGCATTCGCGACGGGGATGCTACTGCCCATCCCCACCCTGTGCATTTGAGCTGAAATTTTATTATTTTTTCTAGGTATTAATTGCATCAAGTAACTATGACTAAGGAGAAGTTATTGCACAAAAAACATAATTTCGTGATGTTGCTACACTAAACTAATTGATGATATGACTTTCACTACAATTTTGTACGAAGGGTTGGAGTCAAATCATTGCAGTGCAAGTCAGCCGACTTAAGGAATAGTTAGGGAATGTAACTAACTTAGATTATCTAGACGGAACCAATGCATTGTTTGAGCAAATATTATATAATAGAAGCATAGAATAGCATAGCATAGAATTTTTGTTTTTATTTGATAAATATTCCTACTTAGTTACACATAGTGAGGGTCACTCTTCTGACAGTAATAAACGATAAAAAGAGTAATAAATGGCACAAAAAGGTCTGATCTAGCACTTGAAATAAGTAGTCACTCATTAATATCGTTTCTTTTTGCTCCGTTTCGATATCGACTCTTTGGAATGGTTTTAGAAGAAAGCCCTTTAGAAAACCCCTTTCGCTTCATTTTCACCCATTAAGTCAATTTGAAGAGCCTTTCATTCCCGTCGTTACTGTGAACTTGATTTAATGATATCAGTTATATCTATCCTTACGATGCATTTTCAACCCTCCCTCTTTTAGTCAAAGTCACGAAATAAGGGTTAACGTTTTTTTTATATAAAATAAACTAAATATAAAAAAATTAAAACATACGTAAGCAAGAGATTTATTATATAGAAAACAAATTTAAACAAAGGATACATAACACAGAAAGATTTTATTTTTTTCATGTTGTAGTTTGATTTTCCATATATGGGTTTGGTAATTAATCAGTTTTTCTTTTGTTTATATTGAATTCATGTTTTATTTGTTGTTACGTTCAGATACGTCTCACGTCACACGCGGTGTATATCGAAGTGAAGACTTAATTGATCGTACTCACCATTTATAATTAACATAGTATTTGATAGGCCCAATGGTAATATATATATATATTATTATTATATGATATTTGTGTTTGTACTGTGTCTGGGTGTTTATAAATGTATTTAAGTATTATATTTGTAATTCTTCAATTGTCTGATTTCGTACAAAAATGCGTTTTGATCAATAAATACATTCTTGTCTCCTCCTGTAATATTGATAAAAGTAGATTCACTAATCGGAGTACACTCAGTACAAATATCGATTTTCTGCGAAGTTCCTTTCTCACCGAGGGGTCGCTAAATACGTGTCTCTCACAACCCCATGATTGTTGCGATGCCGGTCACGGATTCTGAATGAGGAAACGCGGTGGCTGATAAATAATATTACACTTACACGGATGTACTGGTAATCATTGTTTGTGATCTGATTGTAACGGGGACGTTTATTTTTGTGTTAGAGCGAGTGTAATGAATATACTATTTAGATGAGAAATTACTTTGATTTCTATGAGTATATTATCACTGCCTTTTAATTAATATTTGATATAAGCGGAGAAAACTAAAAAAGCCGAACACTATACTGTTTTTGGGAGCCTTTAATTACAAGAAAGCAATAAAATAAATTTGAATCTAAATTTGGTAACATAAAATATTATACTTATTATCTAAAGAAATGAACGATAATTAATTGCGTATTTGCTGGACCTATATTTGCTGTGGATTGCCTGTTTATGGTTGAAAGTTGTGGTTTGGATGCATATTTATTGTATGGGCTTTATTATCGTTGATTGATTCGCTAAGAGATTCGTAAAAGCATCATACAAGCTGTAGGACTTCCACTGACATATTAGTAGGACTCTTCTGAAGATCTCCACTACATAGTTCTAGTCAGATCGTCTTTCCCTGAGAAAGGATATACGTTGCAATCCACTGCGCTTACCGCTGCAGGGTCGGTTTTCAACAACTTTTCCATTTAACTTACAAACTCATTGGACTGTATCGGTAACTGTTTTTCTTCTTTGGATCTCCTCAGTTCCGAGAATACATTTACTATAACTACGGTAATGTTAAGTCTTTGTTTTATTATGAAGCTCATAGCGTTACTGATATTAGATATATACTGTATTCTACAGCATTATCAAAGCAGCCGTAGAAGTTTTACTGCTGGATACCTAGAGGCCTCACCAAAAGGGAATTTTGCTTATAATATAACAGCCACACTGGCGTGATGCAATCGCAGAGCGTGACTTTGGGACGAGAATGCGCAACCTGTTCCATTTGATATATGTAATTTTAGGTGTATACACCGCCATCTGTCGGTTTTGGTATCTAAGTCTTACAATACCTGGTACAAGGAGTGGTAACCTAGAGCGAATCCTTCTAAAATCTGCAATAAAAAAGTCAATTGTCACTTTGAGGCTAAATTCGAATTCACGGAAAGTATTTAATTATATTAACTGATTTACGCTCGTAATTAAGACTAAATTCTTAAAGTTAAATTAAGTTTCAACAGCCAAATTCCAAGTTGTGTGTAAGTTGTATCGATGTGAATTATAAATTGAAACAAACTTTTTAGCATTGTCACAATGTTGCTTGAATTGATCAAGTGCCTATCGTCGCTTAAGTTTTAACACCGCGTATGTCAAAGTTGGCAACTTCATAATTAAGCCCAATGATAACACGATATTACATTTCTAACGCTGCAGTAAACGTTTTATATCGTGTATTGTCTAAACGAAATCTATTTTACACCAACCAAATACACAAGCAATTAGATTTAAAATGATTTTATGAAACGTGAGCAATGTTTTCCCAATTGTTACGAAGTGTAACCATTTTGACTTACGGGGTGTTAGAACTTAAATGACGTTATGTAATTTTATCTGCGCTGTTTATAATTGTCATTGCATTTTAACTTTTTTTTAAAGTGTACCTTTTAAGTTGCGTGTCGCCGATCGTGATACCATTTATTTGCTAAGGCTATAATTATGATTAGTATCAGAATCTGCCTAAGGGTTATAGCGTGATGATATGATAAGTCGATATCATGTAACGCCATCTAGTAACCACCTGCCTGTAATAAGTGGACTGTTTATACCAAGGGTTAAATTTATGTAGTTATAACTCCTTGTTTAAGTGACTGTGTTAGATTTGTATACTAACTTATTGATGTATTTAATTTTAAAAGAAAACATACCTAACGTATTTTTAGTATTCTATTGAAGATTTTAAAGTTTCTTAAACAAATTCAATGTTACATTTGTAAAATAAATATATTTTGGTGGATTTATAAATAGATAATATGTATATAGTATTATATATTATATTATATTATATATATATATATGTGTATATATATATATATATATATATATATATCTATTTATCAATCGTACAAATACGAGTACTTGTGGACATGATTTGTATATATACTGTTGTACTCGTTATTGCATACAAAAAATAGGTTTATAAAAGAACATAGCTCCGTGAGGTACCGGCTGAGTAGAATAGTACCTTCCTCTGTACCAGGTGTCATAAGAAGAGACTTAGGTATCTGAACCGACAGATGGCGGTACATCGATTCAAATCAGTGTAGCTCAAATGCACAGAGTGAGGGTGGACATCCCCGTAGCAAGTTTCCTTTGCGATTGCCTAATTTCCCCATTTCTTAGGGAGGCCTATAACAAACAAAGGAAACTTGCCTCTAAATGAATTATAACTTATTTAACAGTATTAAATGCCTATAGTGACAAAATATTGCACCAAGCTGTATTGGCTATTACATCCTAACGTAGCAAGCCTGGTTAATTGTGTTGGTATTATGGTATTTGCTATCATAATATGTTTTTAATATTCTTTACACTGTTTACATGTTATATAAAACCATTCTAAAATTAATGCAACAAAGTATTTAAAAACACTTTAGTTTGACATCTGTCATTGACATTGAACTATATGTAAAAGAGTATTGTACCGTAGTTTAGAATTGCATTTTACGAGGATTATATTTTTAAGAACCAGCATTTTTAAGAACTGAAAATGATTTTGAAGTTTTTTAATACTTACCTATGTTAAAATAGATTAACATCGAGTAAATGATTGCATAGCGCACGCGTTTGACAATGCGCCATGCGATTCTCAATTATTTACTAGATATATATATACGAGTATATATATATATATATATATATGTATAGCTAACATCTTTATTGACAGCCTTGTGGTACCGGTAGAGCATAATAGTGCCACCCCCTGTAGCAGGTGTCGTTGGAGGCGACTAAGGTACCAGAACCGATATATGGCGGTATATCCATCCGCAACAGTGTAACGCTCTGCGATTGTCAACGCGCTTACCCAGGGCAGCAATTATTGGCAAAATTCCCCTTTTTTGGGGAGGCCTATGTCTAACAGTGGTCTTCCAATAGCTGATTGATGATGGATGACATATATCGCTTCTTACTTATAATCATCGTCCGTATAGGTATTACTTCGTTGATCCCGTTACCCTGCGTATATCCCGTTCATGGGCCTCTAAATTTTAGTGTTTCTGTATTGTGCGCCAAAAATCCATAGGGTAGGTTCTATCCCCACCAGGAAAACTATTTGTATTATCAATATTAAGGTTTGTTCTGTATCTGGATTGGAAAATAGTTGTTTAAGTTTTATATTTGTGATCCCTATATGACTTGTTATATAACGACGTGTAATTTATTATAATCATTAAAGATATGGTACTTCTAGAATTGAATAAAATTTGCGTCTATACATCGATGTGGCTGCCCCTCGCGCATCATTACCGTGGAGTGCACTTCTCGACGGTGCATTACAATTATCCTGGAAGTTTCTCTTATGTTTAACTTGCGGGAGAGGGTGTCGTCGATGAGATCGGCGGTCTGCGTTGCTTAGTGTGAACGTTTTTATGTATTTTATTGTTTTGTTTTTAGCGTATGGCGATGGCGTATTCGGTAGTATCCCTTTCTTGTGCGTTGTGGTTGTGGGTTCGATTCCCATTCAAAACTAATATTTTTAAGAAGAACATTTGTGTCTGTCCTGTGTCTGGATGTTATAATATCTTTGTTGCCTAATATCTGTACCAAAAGTAGTTGATCTTCTTATCTCGGAAACGAATCATTGTGTGAACGTTCTGTGAATTTATTATTTAATTGCCAATTGACGATAAATATTTATTTTAAAAATTACAGGTTATATTGTTTAAAGTAAAGATATAGATAGATTTTGCAGATTCATTGCGTACGTATAAATTTGGTAATTTTTCTGTAGAAATTTCTTGTGCTAAATGTGTAATAGTACCTGAAAGTGTCTCCTATGTAATTTTTTGCTCTTAGCCTTATTAACATGTTTTTATAATATTATGAATAATTCATTTGTGTGATTATACCTAAAATACTTGCAGTCAATTTTATATTCGTCTAAATACATATTCAATATTTAACCTTAGACTATATACTACTTTATATGTATTAGGTACCTCTATATCTCTATTCCTCCTCATCCTCTACTATCTAATAAAAACCGTGATTGTGAATTATATCCGGACTTTTAAATTAATTTCCAAGCTAATTCGATTAAGGTTTTAAAAAATTCATTTCTGAACTACACCATGCGTTGACTGTAAATTTTGAATTGTAAGTTAACCATAATAAAGCTATATACATATAAAGCTATATATATACACCAATTTTATTAAGTTATTACGTTCTTGTAAATAACAACATTAAATAAATGCTTTAAAAGGCGGAAACGAATATACAGCAATGAAAAACCTTAACAGGATTTCATATTATAACTGTTAAATATGTACATGTTTCGTGCGAGTTAATTTTGATTTAGTCTCTATAATTACTGACAAAAATCACACACAAACACGTATTTTTGAAATGAATAAAGATATTAATTTTATATGCGTGTGCATGTTGGGTTTGTGTGGTGGTCTGTTATTTATTGATTTTCGGGACTGGTATTTTGTATTAAGTTGTAGATATGTATGCAATGTCACCTATGAATGAAGCCTAGAAGTTTTGACGTTAATATTTTTTTTATATTTGTTTTCCTATAAAAGAAACCTGATTATAATTAAGGACGGGGTATACAAATTGGTGTTGCTACTGAAGAAACCTAAACATCCAAAATCGAAGTCTACTAATTGATGGCAATGGATCAAAAAACATCGTGAACACAGTTGACTAAAACGCATTTCGTGCCTCTATTTTTGATTCATTCAAAAATTCCTGATTTCAAATCCTGATGACTCTTTACCTAATTGCTTCTTGCCTTATTGTCGTAGTTATGGTTTATATTCACAGAACATGTCTTCTATTTGTTTTATGATTATATTATAAAGGTATCTTATGGTAGACATGCAAGATCGTGTTTGATGTGGGCCTTATACAAACCTCAAAAATTTCTTAGATGGTGTATAGGAATTTATGATAACTAAAATACCTTTCCATGTTTCTGCATAAAAATGAATGCAATGATATTCAACAATATAAACTAAATTGACAATTGATATGACGCCATTTTGTAAATTTATCACGGGTTTGCGTCTCACTGTACGCTTGAGAGCTTATTCGTTGCCGCTCGATCTTTGCCTGACAAGCGCACGCATGATGTTAGGCAAACTTGACGTTGCCGCTCTGTGGATACTGTGTTCGTTAGTTTCTATGCAACATTCAAGTAAGCGTCAAATAGTGTTAGCATGTGTTGGCATCCTGTTTGTGCTGTTAGTCCTTAGGCTTAATATGACGATTGGATTAAATATGCCTATTATTATAATGATGATAGAAGAGGCCGGTCGGACGGCACTTAAAATCTATTTTATGAGATAAAAGTGCATGCAATTACATGCACTTTTATCTTATAATAAGTTATTTATTTTAATAGCTTGTAACGGTGTGTTAGGAAAATATAGTAGTTTCTACTTAGATAGTTTCTACTAAGTAGGGGTGCTACCATCGTTAAACGTTAAATATTTACTTTTACATAAATACATCACGGGTCCAGTTGGGGTGAGAAGAGACTATGGATCTCTACTTACTTATTAAGTCCTTTCGCACATGCTCTTTTATCATAAAATATGGTACCAGAGGAAAATGTAAGCAAGCAAGGTAAAACGAGGTTAGGTAGCGAGAAGCTATTGAGGTACTGTAATTAATAATTTATCATCTTTACGCAAAGCATAAGCATGAGATCTTTTGGAGAATTTTATGTCCAAAAATGGATACCCTATAGCATCGGTTGATAGCGGGGCAGTAGTTGATATTCATTTATTTATCATTTCTAACTTGCCGGTCCTGATGGCGCATTTAGTAATATTCCTATCTTGTGCGTCAAGGGTCGTTTCGATTCCGATCATTATTATTATGATTATTTCTGTTTGTTCTATGTCTGGGTATTAAATATATATTTAAGTATTATATTTATGTTTCCTTACTATCAGACAGTCTATATAAAAAGTGGGTTTAAGCAATTTAGGAGTTATTAATGTATAAGATACATGAGTAAGCTCTCCTCATAGAAATGAGGAGAGCTTATAGAAAGGTCGTCAGCATTGGTACCTCACCCTCATCTATTTCTACTACCAAATAGGAGTGTTCGCAATGCTGTTCTGATTTCAAGGGTATGAGAAGCGGTGAGTTACGGCGTAATGTGACAAAATAAATTCAAATCAAGGCTGGCAACGCTCTAGTGTTACGTTGTGATATTAGAAGCGTCTTGTTTATCGACCTGGAGTAATAAAAAATAACAATAGTATGGTGTGAATTTATTTATTTACTTATTACTATAAATATATAAGAAAATAAATAAAATATCAACCACATCATTTCTATTCGTTTTGAACAAAACCTAAAGAGACCCTCTTCTATTCGCGCGATATTTTCAGTATATATGGATATCGGAACAAATGGCTGTCAGGACATCAAAGACCAGAGTTGGAAAATCGCTCAATTATTCGAAGCGTAGCTGAGAAACTGCGACGACACCGATACTAGTTCAAACTTGCATACACGCTCCTCTGAAATGGAATATTCATGGCGTGCCATCCGACTTCGAGGAGTCGGCATGCCGCTATAATTACAAGTGCCTAGGGTTGCCGATATAAGTTGTTGGTATTTATATTTTATAATATATTATATAGAATGAAATGTCTAGTAGCTATCCGTTTTATTGGCTGGGAAGATTTTTGTTCTTCAATATCATTATTAATACCTTACAGACCTCATTAGATTTCCAAAAAGTTCAGACTGCTGCACCCAAACTTATCTCTCGAAGACCCTTTTTTTAGTCCTCTTCAGTTTCAAAGTGTAAATTAAAAATGTATTAATTTTCAGTCATTATATTATAACAAAAATATTTACATTTCCAAGTTATGAATAATTTCATGTTTGATAAAGGTTTATGTGTATTTATTTTACAAACTTTATTAACCGTTTGGTACCGGCAGAGTAGAGTAGCACCTCCCGCTGTATCAGGTATCGTAAAAGGCGACTTAGGAAGAACTGACAGGTGACGGTGTACCACCTGAAGCAGTGTGGCTTAAATGCAACAGGGTAGGGATAGGCAGCAATAGTCCTCTCGCAAAGCTATGGATACTCGTATATATTGTAATTCATTACATATATTGTAAATTACTCAAAACTGAAAAAGTACATTTACTGCCATTAAGTAAATACATATTACAAATTACATTGCTTTAACGTCAAAATGGATCTCGCGTCGTCGAAAAATATAATAATATTAATAAATTCACACAATTGAGATATTGTTAATTAACCTGTCTCCGTGATAAATCAATTAAATCAATTGTATTACAGACATCAGACAACACATATATAATGGTAAAATACATACATTCTACACCCACCAAGACAAATATTAACATATAAATATTTGTCCTCTGTGGGGATCGACGCACGACTTTTGGCGTAAAATAGAGATTTACCACCATATTCACCTTTCCGCTTGTCTGACGATAGGCGGAAATGTGAATATGGTATATAATATATAGGGTGGAAATGTGGAAAATGTGGAAAAGAATCAAGTCGGTTACTATGACAATATTTATAAAAATAGGTATATTATTCATAACAAAACCGAAAACTTTTGACAATCAAACTCCGAAAATTAAAATGTTTTATGTTCATATATTAAATTTACATATATGAGATATAAAGCTTTTAAGCCATTAGAAAAAAGTTTTATTATACCATAGCACTATATGCAATGTTGTACGGTACTGAGACTTGGATCCTAACTATGGGCCATATAGAGAAGCTCAAGGTCGCTAAGCAGGCGATGAAAAGAGATGTACTCGGGGTTTCTCGGGATTTGTAGGAGAATGAAAGTCGACATAGCTCACCGAATCGCTCAACTTAAGTGGCACTGGATGGGGCGGGGTACGTTATTCGATAAAACGATGGCAAATGGAGAAAGGATCTAGAGTAACGTGCGTGAAAAGTTGCATGCTGATAAGCGCAGCGTAGGAAGGCCCCCGCCAGTCTGACGGATGGCCTGGGGAAGGTTTTAGGGAAACATTGGTTTCAGACGGCATAAAACCACACGTTCTGGCGGAAACTTATGTGGCCTATCTTCAGCATTCGTCTTGAGGCCGAAGTTATGGCAATATTTAAAATTTTATTAGTTTTCATGAAAATTGTTGACGTTTTTTATTTTTTATTTATTATTTACGTTTAGTTACGTTAGACGTTTGTTATTTATTTCTTAATCTTTAACAATTGAAAGGGTAAAAGGATGCAATTGTTATACTATATATACCATTAGAAACTTTTGAGATAACGAATTTTTTTTTTTTTATTTAAATTAAAAACGAACTCTACTGGAAATTAAATCTTTTAACGGATATACAGCAAAATTTTATATTTAAGAAATTTTATGATTTGTACCGCCCTATAAGAATATAGGAATTAATTCTATATTATGACGTAGTTTATGATGACGTATCTCAACCGTTCGATTATAGCGTAGACAACCCTAAATGCAGTCTTCGGCTTACAGAGCGAAAGTTTTGCTCAATTCACCACCTGCTATATTAAACTTTAATTGTAGTCTCTTGTATGACTGAATCATGAATTTTAAGGTAGTCTGCTGGAAACGCAATTAGGTTGTGATGTGATCATTTAACTTTCATGCAATTTTATCATTCTATTATAAGGTCCAACTAATTATTTACTCGGTGCTTTGTGGATTACAATTTCATTAACATTGCTGGTAATTATTTTGGGCTCTTTTATATGGGGACAATAGATATAGTGTTAGCTTAACAAGTTATTTCATTGGGTACTTTAAGTCAAAATTTGTAGTCACCTGTTAACATTAACTTATTTATAATATACTATAATTTATAATATAATATAATATAATATACTATAATATACTATAATGAATCCTATTCAGTCGGTTAAGCAGACACTAATGAATTTAATTCCATGATCTCTTTACAATACTTGATGGAAATTATTTTCAAAATGACCTCTCTCTTTTTAATACAGTACGGTCACAGGATTATTCTTAATAATCCAACTTAATTACTCAAAGTTAGCTCAGGATACTTTCCGGGAAGTGATACCGAGAAAAAAAGCCCACACCCCTTTCGTATCTGCTCAGAGCATTTTTCAATAATCTCAGCGAAATTTTCTCTTGCCATTTGGTTCGTAAAGAAAATGAAATTAAAAAACTTGAGCACAGGCTGTCTGCTCCACTCGATCCTTGAGTTGGAAAATAATTTACCCACTTCCCCGAGGTGTTGGAGTGTGAACAGGAAAAGGCAAAGTCAGACGAGTGATAACGGCGAAGGAAAATGTTGAAACTTTGGCATTAGGTGTTTAGGTGAAAATCATTGTTTTGCATTCTTCTACTCTAGTCGGATCTAATGAAATATATAAACTAGCGGTGTCTCGCGGTTTCATCCTGAGTTTCCATTCCCACGCCTTTAATAAAAGTAGCCAAGTTTCTTGAGGACATAGCTATCCTGCAGTGAAATCGTTAAAATAGGCCCAGCCATTTCGGAGTTTACCTCAAACAGACCGACAAAAATTTTAAAATCCTTTTTTATAAATACTAAAATATACTGCAATATTTAGTGTGAGGTACTGGCAGAGTAGAATAGTACCTTTCCCTGTCCAGGTGTACCAGATGTCGTTAGAGGCGATTAAGATAACATAACCGATAAAAAACGGTATATCCATGCAAAAAAGTCAGCTCAAATGCACAGGGCGAGGATGGGTAGCCATTTCCCCATCCATATAATTTTTTAATTTACAGAACAGATCTGATTTGCTTAAATTATAAAAATAAGTAAGATTTAGCTACTACTACTATTTACTATATAAATTTATAATATTTCGACCAAACTTTGTAATTGTATACATACATTGATTTCGAATTACCAGTTTGTTAATTCTTTCGATTGCATTATATTTTATAAATATTAAAAAATAATTAACACATATCGGACACTGACATGATTTCCAGAAGTAAGTAAATCGCTGAGTTTCTAACATCAAACAACTGAGGGATTACTAAAGATAGGATTACTATCGAATGCGCCCTGGGGCATATCGAATTATCACGTAAAGAAGTAAGCTGGAGGTAGTGTAGAAAATACACAAAATAAATGATTTACCAGCATTTGCAATATAGATAATTTAAAAAGCCAAAGAAATCTCTTAAGCGACGCCCGTAAAATCTGTTTCTTTTCCGTGAAAACCTATTGCTCTACAAGAAAACCTGGGGAAAGGCATTCAAGTCGTGCCGATTCACAATAGTGCTACACAAACTACAAACCTAAACTTCTTAGGTGCGAACCCAAATCCTCTCGAATTGAAGAAAATGTTTGTGCTGAGATTTTGTATTTTTACAGGTGGAACTTTTCGACGTGAAAAGTCCATTATGTTGATTACTCTAGAGGTTTCTTTGGTTAGCGGCGTTTTAGTGATGGACTCAATTGTTCACTTTAGAAAGTGTTTGATGTTTTGAAAGTTATTTTTACTTGTTAGTTTGTGCTATAAAATTTATATAATCGATCACCTGCACTCTCACCTATTTCTACCGCCAAATAGTGTTCGTATGCTATGATTCGGTTTTAAAAGGCGAAAGAGGCAGTGAAATTACTCGGTAATATGACATAATATATGCGCTAGAGATATTCTAGTGATATTACGAGCGTCATTAGGCTGCGGGTATGGGTTACTATCACGCGGACTGTATGTTTGTTTCACGACTTGTTTTAAATATTAATATTAATATAATTTTATATCACATTTGGCTATCAATTAATACAGCCTTAAAGTACCAATGTAAGGAAAAACTAAGATACCAAGACCGACAGACAGTAAATCCACACAAAATAGCAAAGCAGATAAATAATGAGAGTTTTTCGGTTGCTATGATGGGTTGATTATCAATTTTTTGGTCTTCAATTGAACGTAAGCCAGTTGTATTAGTATCACCCGATAGAATTCTAAAAAAATATAAGACGCTTTTCAGAAGAAGTTGTTCTAGATTAAGTATCAAACAGTAAAAAAAATATTTTTTTACATCTGAAACTGTGCATATGAAATTATATACGACGCTTATGATAAAAAATATTTGCGAATAGTAAAAATTGACAATAATACTAAGTTATGAACGAAAGCCTCCTCCGGAGATTATTAAATAGAAGTACCATTGCTATAATAATATCTTATAATCTGGTAAAATAAATGTTATATATCCAGGATATGTAGGCAACATTTATTTTTAGTATTGTATGTAATAAAATGGTTTTTTTAATAGTTTTAAATTTAAAAAGCATTGTATAGAAGAGGGCGTATCGAAGAGCATCGTGTGATTTGTGGTAGATTGACGTTAAGATTCACTTATGATCTATGATATTATAAAACAAATGTCGTGATAAAAGAGGCGATATAAATAAAATTTTAATGTCGTCAAAATCGTTTCTCTGTATTTTCAAATGCGTGATAAGCATGTAAATAATATATTAATTTATATTTTCAGAGAGACCTTTTGTAAATCAATACTATTAAAATCGTTAAAATATCTCTTAAAAACATTATAATACAAATAAACCTACTTTTGCTTCACATACTTAAATTCCTTTTGTATACTCTCAGCTTTATTAAAACATCAATTGCAGTTTTCTTTCATGACATTTAGCTTAATTGCGGTCTACAGAAATGAATTTTAAAACAAAAGACCAGTACAAAGGTGAACCATCAGTCGCCACACATGCCCCGAATAGCCAGAATACCCGTAGAGCGTAACTCATGCCGAGTTTAATTTAATACCAACCCCTAATAGCTCTCGCAAAAATTATCGTCCACATAACTGGTGTAACTTATATATATGTATGGGTTTTTCGCATCTCTAGAATATTTCGACATCTATATATAAAAATATCGTGTTTTGTTGTTTGTCCGGGATGAACTCATAAACTATAGTAAAATTTTGATCACAGTAAAGTGTTTAATCGAACTTGAGAAATAGGAAAGTTTATTACATGGATATTTTTTTACTGAAAATTATCTGTGAGAAACATAAGATTTCTAATAGATGACGGTGTGCTGTAATTAAATAAGTATACAATTCTACTAACAAAATAAACCCATGGTAACGGGACACGATTTTACTATGCTACCTAGTTTTGAGACAATGGTCTGCTAGCGCCGACGCCAGCTAGGAAGTTCCATTAACACTTACTATTAAGTGTTGATGAAACCTTTATTACCACCAGGTTTTCATGCAGATTTCTTTCATATAATGAGCCTGCATTAAACTTAGTTTTGAGACCCGTCTGGTACAGGCAGACTAGTTTAAAATAAGCCTAATTTTCGTATATTAGATGAGTATTATAATACTATAGATGTCACTAATATTATGAGTATAACAGAATTTGGTACTCATTTTTTTATGTTTTTTCTTGAGAATTTGGAAATGCTTGTAAAGGGCCTACTTGAATAAAGTTTGATTTATGTATCAGAAATAAGTCAGGTCGGGCGGCTAGTTGCTGTGTAACATTTGAGGCGTAGCTGTTTTGAAAGAATGTTTGCCGACCTTTATTTTATTACCAAAATTCTCATGTATGCTTAAGTTATTATTTCGCTGGCATGGTCAACCAAGCCAAGGAATAAGGGGATGATAATAATGGCAATCGTTACAAGTTGTGTATAAAAATAATACTTATAGAAAACGCTTAAACAAAAAAAAGAAAATCCGAAAATAATAATTGAATAAATTTACAAGAGATGTAAAAAAATTACTGCGTTAATTTGTATCATTTAAGTTTTTTATTTTGGAAATAAAAAAAAAAATCACACATCTCATTCATTGATCTGACTCCAAGAAAGTCGCTGAAAGCATTTATGAGTATTATATAATTAGATGAGTATTATAATGCTATAGGTGTCATTAGTATTATGAGTATAATAGAATTTGGTACTAATTTTTATTATTGTTTTTTTTTGAGAATTTGGAAGTGCTTGTAAAGGGCCTACTTGAATAAAGTTTGATTTATGTATCATGAAGAAGTAGGGTCGGGCGGCTATTTGCTGTGTAACATTTGAGGCGTAGCTGTTTTGAAAGAATGTTTGTTGACCTTTATTTTATTACCAAAATTCTCATGTACGCTTAAGTTATATTATTTCGCTAGCATGGTCAACCAAGCCAAGGAATAAGGGGATGATAATAATGGTAATCGTTACAAGTTGTGTATAAAAATAATACTTATAGAAAATGCTTAAATAAAAAAAAAATCCGAAAATAATAATTAAATAAATTTACAAGTGTTAAGTTTTTTATTTTGGAAAAGCGGGAGATTCTTAAAATCGTTACAAAGATACCTATCGGTTATTGAAAACATTTTATCGTCATAAAAATATTATGACGGGATCGATGGCGCAGATTGTCTTGGTTAAGGTTCGTGGGCTAGACCCCACCCAGGACAAACACTTAATAGATGGTATTTGTACTTGTTTACTCTGTTCGATATTTGTATACTGGGTTTTAAAATATGTATTTAATTATTAAATTTGTGATCCTTTTATTGTCTGCCATCTGTAACATAAATGCTTAGCTCGAAGTCAGGGCTATCTAAAAATCGCCCTCAAAATTTAATTTTTCAGTTTAGGCTATTCAATCTAATAAGCTTGTTAAAAAGGGCCCAAATATTTTACATTTTTTTGAATGATCACGTGATTAGTATGGGGAGACAAATAAAAAAAAAAATCACACATCTCATTCATTGATCTGACTCCAGCAAAGTCGCTGAAAGCACTTATGTTACAACAGAGAAATTATTGAGATACTATTTGGATACATATTAAATATCTATACGCAGGATAAACACAAATATTCTTCATATTCATCCTGGACGGGGATCGAACCCACAAACTTGAGCGCATAAGATAGGAATACTATTGAATGCGTCATTGGCCTAGTCAAAAATTATCTAATAAATCTACTCTTCAACAGTTATGATAAAAAGTTTGATAAACTTTTACTTTTTCATTTCGACATTTTTAACCTTGCGTCAGCCGTTAATTTTATTAAACAGCATAGATTTGGAGGTAGTTTTATTAATCAGTAGTGAACACGTAAATGTTTAACAAAGTCATCATAATTATCATCAACTTATTCACAAAGTGATGGCGCAGTGGAATCAATACATTCCAAAACCTTTTAGAAATGCTCTGATATTTTCCTTTTTATTAAATACTCATAATACCCAATTCAACATTGTCAATGTCAATTCGATACAATAAGTATGTATACCAAAAAAAAAAATAAAAATAAAACTTTAATGTTATTTAAAAAAAATGGTGAGTCCACTGTATTAAATATAATTACGAAATCTTGAGCGACGGTTCAGTTTTTACTTACGTCATATGGACACAAGACATTTATCCTTTGGACGGAAACTAGCAATTATTTAGTGCAATTACAAAAACTACTTGCTTTTGAGGAATGAAAATAGACTTAAATATTTACCCATCGTCGCTCGTTACGACCTTTAATAAACGTCTTGGTTTAAGCCGACCGAAGGAAGTTATTTTATAATGTTTTATTTCTTAGAACAAGCCATTTACTATCCGTTTGTCTTTATCAAGATGCGGATTATATTAATAATAATTAATTAATAATTATATTTTGTTACTTAGTTAATGCTTTGCTGCTGGATATCATCTCCAAGTCCTGTGTTTGGAATGCTTTTCATTTATTTTTGTAGTTAGCACACTAACGATTGTTACATTAACACAGTATAATCCCAATGGCGCAGATGTGTACGCAACGCAATGTGCCTTGTGCGACAAGGTCGAGGGTTTGATGCCCATCCAGATTTTTCTTATATCCTGAATATTTATATTTGTTCTGTGTCTCGGGGTTACTTATATGTAAATATTCCAATAGTATTTCGTCTGTTTCCTGTATCCGTTTCACTATTAATCTTTAAGCTTTTTATCGTGGAGTCAGTTGTGTATATGAGATGTCGTGTGAATTTATCAAAAATATATAATTATTAGTCTAAATGTATAATCAATTATTAGCGGACGTCACATGCAAAATAAATATTTGAATCATTAAAGCGTACAAATATCTGAGACATAAAATTATATAACAGAACACAGAAATAATAATAAAAATAAAAATTTGAACAATTAGGTTTAACTTAAGCTCTACAATAATTCTTTTACTGGATGTATATATACTGATTTGTAATTCGTCAAAGACATTTTCTTCCGAATAAATCAATTACTATTTCTTAATAATTACTAATATTATCTTTGATTTGTATACTTGCCGTGGGACACCGTTAAAGTAGAGTGGTACCTTCTTCTATACCAGGTGAACAAGGAACTGACAAATAGCGTTATATTCACTTATTATGAGTTGCTATATATATGATGATTATTTGTGTAATTAAGATATATGTACTTCATTTTGTTTCGCACAATGTATGGTAGCCAGACACATTGATAAATTATATTGAATTCCAAACGTAATTAGGCAAATGAAAAGGGCAGTTAATTAGCCTCCATAATTTTAGCAATATAACGCCAATGCCGCTTGCAAATCGTTTGCAAGCGGGAACCTTTTTGCGTTTGTTTTAGGCTCGTTTCACCAAAACCAATTTAGACGGCAAACTCAGCCGGTGAGCAATTTTAAAGCCATCAATTGACGGTATAAAATCTGAAGAGATTCGCCTGTGTGGGGATGCAAATACGTCAAAGAAAACTTTATTCGCTGCTGCTGGAAGACGTAACGAGCCAACAAAGCTGTTACGAGTAAAGAGCTGCCGACGGCGGCTGGCCGAAGTCTTGAGAGGAATGTTGTTTGTACCTGCCTCTATACAATGCGTTATTGGTTTTGTAAGCTTGTAAGGTTATTATATATGAGAACATATGCAACAACAACTTTTAAAGTTTATGGAAATGTTGTTTATTTTATGAATTATATATAGGTGGATATCGTTTATTAAAATTATATGTTTTATGGCATAGTTTAGTATATGTACAAAACTGTCGAATCAAAAGGCTCTCAATGCATTGCAAGAAGGATTTTCAGTCCTTTTAATCTGTCATTAACAGTCCATATTCAATGCATTAAATTAAATGATGTTTTTTTTAATGCAAATACTAGAAAAAAAACAACACATCTATTTAATTACCCCAAAGATAAGCTATAATTTTTATGATTATATCAACAATAAGACATCCACTGTTGTATGGAGGTTACCGGAGGGACGGATGGAGGCCACCAATACAAGTTAATATAAATAAATTAGTTAATTAATAAATAAATAAACCTTTTTGTATGGTATTAAAAAAGTCGTCTATGTACACAAATGTTCAAATTTTATTAATTTAGTAACATGTACAATATATAATACGTACAGTAGTTATGAAGAAAGGCACTACTAATTTATTACAACACATATCTATTAAAGGCAAACTTTGTTACCGTGCATTGAGAAAGTAACATATACGTAAATTCAAGTCTACCCGCTTATTACTTGCCCACTAGCGTTGCAGAGCGATTCTCGGCCGCAGACTGGAAGTTGTCTCGAGCCACGAGCTATTCCGACTAAGCGTTTTATCGCTGACTCGCAGAGCCGAGCTCGCCTGTGAATTTGACGTCTAGCTCCGTCTCCTGGTGATAAATATTACAAACAATACAATAACTAAGATGCACTTGACTAAATTGCTAAGGGAATGGATAGACACGTAAATACTTTATTCGCGCAAGTGTGGAATTGTAGATTAATGTTGTCTTTGGGATGTGTCGAAGCTAGTGTGCCGGCTCCGTGGAGATTTCCGATGTTAGGCTTTAAGCGGTATTTCGTTTATACTAAGGATTTTTAAAGCGTCTTTATTTGGTATTTTGTACTGCATGCTGCTGAGTAGAATGATCAGAAAATAACAGTGTATACAGGGCATGGGTCTACGAAATGGAATTGGTTCATTTTTGTGAAGAAATTGATAGAGTACTAAGCGTAACATACAAATAGATCAAAACTTGAATTTTAAGGAACATATGTACGTATTCATACATTTTCCTTAGACTGAGATATATATGTAATATTAAAAATTCACAGTGTAGACTAGCAAAGTGACACGAATATGTGTCACTTTTATAAACTAATTGATAATACAAAAGAAATACGTAGAAGACAACCTGATGCCAGCTTAGAATCATTAAATCAAGCTTGAAAAAATATTATTTTATTATCAAGTAATTTTAAAATATTAAAATTTAATAATAAGGAGGATATTTATACAATAAAATCAATAATATTCCGTTGATTGTTTCAAAAAGCAGCAAAGGGCTAAAAAAAGACGTTTTTATATGTCTGAATAATTTTTTAATACGACGATACTGAAAAATAATTTAAAAGTGTACTCAAATACTACAATAATATAAACAAGTAATTAAAAAGTGTATTAATATAAATAATAATAAAAGTATAATATAGGTAGATTATTTATATTAGAATCAAAATTCACAAACTTTAATAAATACATACACCCACACCCACACAACAATACAAACACAGAATACCAAACTGTTTCCAGATTTTCCAATTTTATATTAAATAATACATACACTAACATATAAGTATTTACTGTTGTACCGGTAGGCAAGCTTGGTGATTACAAGTGATTACAATATGAATTACAAGCTTAGTAATCTAAGCTTAGTTCAGATTCTAGTCTCCACTGCTCTCAAGAATTGATTTAACTATTTAAATATATGTCAAGTTATTATAGTTGGAGAAAAATATTATTAGTTATATTATTATTCAGGGATTTGCCCGTAAGGACCTGGATGGACCCGGAAGGAGGACGGATCTGTCAGGGAAGTAAACCAATATATTTAAAATAAAGCAAATAAAATAACACCTATCAGTTTTCTTTGTAGCTCCATTTCTAGTTGCTCATGTAAAGAATCTGCTACAATTTTTGTTTTAAGAACCGCCTGATTGGTTATTAATTTAAAAGTAGTCCACTCAACGATTTATTTGTTTAAATGGGTTATTAAATCCCAAGTTTTTTAGAACTACAGGTCTTTTAAAGAAAATGTAAATAAAATATTGTTTGTTTTGACGATTTATAACTCGTACTAAACTTGGGCAAAAATATCTTTATTTAATAAAGATATTTTTGCCCAAAGTCTCTGTTATGCATAGCTTCGCCAAATATAATCAAAATAAAATATCCTACTGAGAAATATATTTATTATAATTGTTTGTAAAGTTTTCAAAAAATAAAGAGGAAATCATCTTTGAAGTTACAACTCTTAAAGAAACTGTTATTACAGCTAACTGACTGATTGTTGTTCTATACGTATTTGTGAATGTCGGAACTATTTCTCAAATTAAAATTAAGAATTTATAACTGACTTATTTCTATGTATCTTTAATAACTTAAGGTACCATTGGGCACAATATACACTAGGATTGAACTTATTTTGGATGGCACTTCATTAACCTCGTGTTGAAAAATAAAAGCATTATTAGTTGCTTTTATCTCCAGTAATATAATTTTCAATCTTCGCTCACTTTACTCAAATCTACAAAAAAGTAACACATTTGGTTGACGGTTCCATTAATGATTTTAATGTACTTTTATATTTATATCTAACTTATATTTCAATCTAACTAACTATCCCCTGTGATGAACGGTATTTTTTTTTGTTTGAAATTTTGATGCCATATATATATATCGACTTGAACTCAAATTTGCTTTTTTTAAGAACTATTTATATCGTTTTATTTGTATAACTGTTTGTCATCAAATAATTTATCGGCATTGCGATCGTATAAATAAATAAACCTTCTGCTGAACTAAGATTGATAATGGGTAAGAACGATTCGATCATTTTTCAATTTGACTAATCGTTTCACAAAGTTCTGTTTTAAATTACTTTGCCAATACTAACACGACAGTTTTGCATACAGTTTTTGTTGCAAGATGTATTTAGTTTTATAAATGTACTTAATGTTCCACTATTATATGGATTTCCAATGAAAGCTTACCTTAGAGGTAAAAGCCTGAAAATTCATAGGTACTGGTCATTATCCTAATTTCTTTATCATAGATTTTCTACTTTATGATAATTAATAATTACCGTGAGAATGTTAAAAAGTAAGCTGTAGAATAATATTTAGTGGCCCTTTTTAAAGCAGAAATATTGTAAATATAACATGAATCAGTTTAACAATTTAATAAATTATTTTTATAAAGTATTCGGTACTTTACTTATAGGAAAACCTATATTTGACGACTTTAAATATTTTTTTATTGTCTTCCATTTTTACCTCTAAGACATAATTTAAGACAGATATTGTAAATTATTTATAGTACAAATCTTTGTAAATTTAAGAAATGGATAACAAAAAATGTAAACAGTGAAATAAACCGCGGCTGAAATAAACCCGTAAAAAGTCATTTTGTAGTGAACGAGTAAATATTATACTCGAAAATATTCTTACTTGTTATCAAGAAAATAAAATCAACAACAGGCTTTAAAGTAGCTATTTTACTTTTACAAGAAATATCCTGTTTTGTGGGAAATACTGTGATTGTCGAAGTCGATGTCATAACAATCGTCAAAAATGGTTAGAATTTACAGAGAAAACGAGCCGGTTTATTTAAAAATATATTCATGTCATATGTCTCTTACGTATTGAGAATGTTGTAAAATAAAAATATGTCGTTGACATATTTTTCGAAAGTGGATATTTAGGGGCTCGGCTTGTGTTGGGAAGTTCAAAGACCTCCGTGCTTGGACTGCGGCAAGCCGTTTTAGTGCGGTCGGTGTTGCTTGCCTGCGAGTGCGTGTGTATAACACGCACTCGCAGGCAAGTGCAGTGCTCTAAGCCTACTTAGTATGTGTGTTTGTGCAAATTATGGCGTTTGGCATATATCATTTTAAATTTGGTTGTATCTTGCAGTTTATTTTTTTTGTTTTTGTATTCTCATTTCTTTTCACTGTACGTTTATTTAGAAGTTAAGTAATTGTATTTTTTATAGTTAGTGAATTAAGGTATTTCTTATAGAAAATCAGTCCCAAGTTCTATAATCTCTTCGAAATCTTTGAAAAGGTTCAGTAGCAGACATTACATTTTATGCTTTTCCTAAACGATAATTGAAGTTTTTAACATCACGAAAATTTGCCGTACAATGGCAGGATACAATGATAGGATTTATTTCTTAATACATTTGAAATGTAGTTAAGAAATAAATCAACGCGCCTTCTTTAAGGTGTTAAAGGCTGGTTTTAATAACCATTTCGAATCGAATAGATATCTGGCTGTAACCTAGGAAGGGTATTGCGAATGATAACGTGGAAGTATCATTTTCTCTCATTAAAGCGACTATTAGTGGTAATTAATGGTCGTAATTTTAATCAAGAAATCTACCACGGCGAGGTCTTAAGGAAAAGGTGGGAAATCATGAAAGAAGACATGGAAGAGTAAAATTAATAAAAATTCGACAAGTAATTTCAAAAGTGTCTGTGTCAAAAATGTCACTTCAGTTTTAGGTGGTGTATATAGGTGTATATAAAAAAATCTTGGCATGGCATTTATGTTCGTACACTGTAAGGGTTTGATGAATTTTTACATATATTTTCTGCTTATTTATTGACGTATTTTGGTTGAGAATATTAATAATTTAATGTACAATTACACATGGTTTAAGGTCATTCTTGTTTATTGCACGTGCAGAAAAATGTAAATATAGAACAGTAGCAAACCAATTTTACCGGCTTTAGTGACCGTTTAATACTGTGTAGATAATTTCGCGTAACTTTGGCCTCGTAGATTTACCGCTGCAAATGTCTAAGCTACGCTTTGTTGACGCTGATCCGCCAACCACGATTTGGCGTGGAATGCCCCATCGCAGGCTGCGGTTGGCTCGTGTTTGTGAAATGAATCGCGGGATATTCCTAAAGGGAATTTTAATTTGAATTTTCAGACACCGCTTTTTGAGTTGTGACCGCACAATAACTCAGGTTAGTGTTAACTTTTTACTTTGTGAGTTATGGAATGGGTGAGGTTATTTGCAACAAAGAACGCAAACGTTCGCCGCGAAATATTTTTAACACAAAGCTATGGTGTTTATTTGCATAAGGTACACAATGGATGGATATGTTTTACCTAATATAAAATATATCCTTTTTTTTATTTGTTTCTCTGTCCTCTTTTATAGTCAACATACCTACTTCAGACTTATCAATTATGGGATGTGATTTTGTGTTCGTTTTTGTTTGCTTAATTAAACAAGAGTTATGTTACTTACTGTCAGAAGATACATCAGTTAAATTCTAATGGGAAGTGGATTGGTGGGTCGGGCAATGATGCTGTAACTTTATGTTATTATGACGGAATAAAATGCATTTTAATTCTTGTTTGGTTTAGGCATAAATATTTATCCTATATTTGTATTCCTAGCGTCCAGTACGAGAGTCTATTGGCACGCGGACCGCATGCTTGTTTGCTAACGTAGCAATATTTTGATGGGCCTGATGGCCAATGGTGTTCATGTCTTGTACGCCATAGGTAATCGATCCTCAACCAGGACAAATACTTTTATGGTGAATAATAATGTTTATTTTGTGCCTTGGTAATAATTCTGCCTGATGTCCATAGCACAAGTGATTTTGATGGACTAATTTCGGAGTCAGGACAATGTATGAGATTTTGTGTATGTTTTAATACATCAAAAAATATATTATATTGGTATACAAACTCACAGGTTATTTCAAAATAGTACCGCGTATAAACAACCTCATTGAATAACAAAACGTTATATGCAAATTTTACAACGTCAGGTTGTAAAATTTGGCAAAGAGCTGAACAATTCCTGGAGGACATACACTAAAAATAAATTGTTCGCTTAATAAATTGTTCTGCGCATAATTTCCTTAAAGAACTTAGGCATACAATTTGGTGCATCAGTAATATTTGTAAAAGCAGTATCTATAAAAAGAAACAGCATCAGTTTGATATTTGTGAGATATCCCATGTTTTTACAAGGCCAAGTAGGTACTCCTCCTGTATCACGTTGAATAATGTAACTCGATCAATTTTGGCCTGGCCTGTTTTCCTTAGCCTGACCGTGCGGGTCGCAATGTTAGTGTAATATTGAAATAGCTTTCTGAAGGAAACGTGAGCGGAGTTTGAAGGAGACTGTTCCAGACAAAGGATGGTGCTGATGGCAGTTGTATTGGAAAATTTGATGCTGACAATAACAATCCTAGTTACCAGACTTTCTTAGTGCAGTTTTACTGCGATATTATCACTTATTCATCTAGTATACGAGCGATTTGTTAAACAAAAAAATAGCTGCAAATTCCATATACACTCATTTGCAAAAAAAACGGGCACCTAAGCAATGAACCATTTCAAATGTTACTATAGGTTTGTTTGATAATATGCTCTGATATATATATATATATATATATATAATTTAGTGTATACTTGACAGAAATGCATATGACTACTGGCGATCATACACTACTAGTGAACTTAAGCATTAAATCCTATAAATTATATCAAATTTTATAACAATACTGACGAAAACAATTTTTTGATTATTAATTTACAAAATTGTGAAAGTAAAACTACCTATAATTATCAAACAAGCTAATAGTAACATTTGAAATGGTTCATTGCTTAGGTGCCCGTTTTTTTTTGCAAATGAGTGTATATATATGGGCACGATGGCGCAGATGGTGATGATTCTATCTTTTGCGTCAAGGGTCATGGGTTCAATTCCCACCCAGAACAAATATTTAACATACCATGGAGTCATGCCAATGTATGGGATGTTGTAGGAATTCATTAAGATGTATTATTATTATTACTAATACTATAAAAAAGAGCAAAATTATGTTTAACGCGATAATTTTTAAAACAAATTAAAAACTTATTTTAAATTTGACTACCCAATTATAAAGGTCATTGACTATTTAATATTACATGACAACAATTAAAAACTGGTACTAACTTAAAAGATAAGTTAACTATGTGGCATAGTTCGTTGTATAATACATACCAATTAAATATTTTGACCTCCTTTTAAATAGTGTTAGCTGTATAATTGTCCAGCTTCATCGATTGTATTTTCATCATTAAAATTTTAATTTATTTATATCTTGGATTTTTAGGGAAAGTTATAATATTTCTTACACCTAATAAAATTCTATCCGAAAAATTATGACAATACATATATTATATTTATGTATATATGAATAAATAAACAATTAGTCACCACACAGTATAATCAAAGTCGCTTTCTATTGTCTGTCTGTCCCTATGTATGCTTACTATGTATGCTACCTCAAAAACTACGCAACGGATTTTGATGTAGTTTTTTTAATAGGCTGTGTGATGCAAGAGGAAATATAGTGACATACTGATCAATTCAGAGGTTTCCAATGTGCTGTTTTAAATAATGAGATATAAAAATGAATTTGTTTGTGATTGTGCCTAAGTCAACAAGAAAGAACATAACAATATACTATAGTATCTTAAACCCTAAAACGTCTACAAAAAAATCCGCGATGGTATATCTATATAAAGAAAACACACAATAACCATTTTTTATCCTCATTGCACCCGTGTGAAGCCGCGTGTCGCTGGTCAAGTATAAAACACAGTCTCAACTCTTAGCAAAGTAATTAAGGACACATTTTCAAACTAAAGAACATAAAAATAATACAATCGAATCGGCGATTGAAGTAAAATATACAGTTAAAATAATTTATAATCTTATTTACTGTAGTATAGTAGTGTAGATTTATATACATACATTATTTCAGCTATAGAAAGTCCATTATTGAATATAGGCCTCCCTAAATACGGGGTTTTTGCCTATAATTGCCATGCTGGGTAGGTGTGGTGGTAATCGCAAAGTGGAGCTTTCCGACGAGGATGCTGCTGCGTGACCCCACCCTGTAGTATTTAAACTGCGCTGTTCCGGATGGATACACCGCTATCTGTTGGTTCCGGTACCTTAGTCGCTTCTTACAACACCTGGTACAGAGAGTGATACTATTCCACTCCGCCGGTCCCCCACGGCAAAGTTTGCCGGTTGACCCACAACAACATACATACATTAGTCTTAAAAAACACTTTAAATTAATATTATTATAAACTTCCATCGTGTAAACAGTCAAAATTTCTATTTATTTTAGCTGCTCAATTTTCTTATTCAAAGCCTTTGAGGCATAAGCTAGTTATAAACATAGCCTTCGACAACTCGAAGTCAATTGTGGATATTACTCATCAGCTTAGAAAAATTACGAGAAACGTCGGTGTTAGGAAAACAAAATGAGTCACTCCGAATTACTCAGAACAGCAATAACTTGATGAATAAGTTGTTTGCCTATTTATGAGGCGTTTGAGGGTTGCCAGCTCTAAAAGAGATGTCTCAATTCATCATGCGTTTGACATGAGTACCAATGTATTTTGCGATCATTTGAGCAATCTTGAAGGCGTGGGTTGGCTATCCACTCATTATTTATATAACGTCCAATCTCAACATCTAATCTTCCACTCGATATAAGTTTACGTAACTTGGAAACATAAGTACATATATATTAAATTAATCAAACTGTCTTAAAGGCTTTTTAGGCTAGTTTTACCAAATAATCAATGGCGTCTTACGTCATTTCTTAATTTTCCTTGCCTCGCCTTGTTTTTACAATATCAAAGGTCGGCTACGTTGAAACTATCCGCGAAACTAAAGCGTGGAAGTGTATACATACAGATATACTCTACCCATACAACGTTTTGATCCGTCAGTCATATAAAATAAAAGAAATATAGGTAATAATGAAGCAGATTGTATAATAAATTGAACTAATAACCTTGATCTTGATATGTATACATCCATAGGTATAAGTTAAAATTTGTAAATTTTATATTGACAAATCTTATCTATAAAATAAAGAATCATATATTAATAGATCAAGATATTTTTACAACGTATCTCAAGACTTGCCTCGCTTCACTCCAGTTTATATTGTTCAAATATAAAATCTAGTTAATAATATAGCTTTTTAAATTTTATACACTTGGTCTGGATCTCTGCCCAATTGTCTAAAGATTCAATTCTGTCAAGATGTATTAAAAAATAAATTATGATACTTCATCAAACCTCTAAGTAATTATATTATTACCCCAGGTAAGGCTAAGAAAGTTATTAATAAGACACGTAAAATCATTATGGAACATTGAAGAGATAATGTCATAATCGAATCCATATGCTGTTATGGGCAAAAACATATAATTATAACATTAATTATAATAATAATAATTTCTTTATTTCGTCGCATAAGTAAGCCGTGAGGTACCTGCAAAGTAGAATAGTACCTTTCCCTGTACCAGGTGTCGTAAGAGGCGACTAAGTTACCAGAACCGACAGATGGTGGTATGTCCATCCAAAACATTGCAGCTCAAATGCACAGGGTGGGTATGGGCAGCAGCATCCCAGTCGCGAAAGCTGCGCTCTGCGATTGCCAACACGCTTACCCAGCGCGGTTAACATGGCCAAAATTCCCATTTCTTGGAGAGGCCTGTGTCCAGCAGTGTACTGTCCAATCGCTGGTTGATGATGAAAATATGCGTAAATGTTAGAAAATATTTTACAGTATTCTAGTGATTTCAATATTGACTTAGGACGTATACTATTAAGTCAGTAAATTTGTTACTATTGTATATTTACTGTTTAAATTGAATCGCCCAAAGTAAATCGAACTTTTACATAGAGTAAAACAAATATGTATAATTTTCTATATAAATCGATTTAAACTATTTATTCGATCAGTACTTTAACTGTAGAGCACTAGCCATGTTAGTTTGACAGTTGTAATTTTATTTAAGCTATATTATAAATCCTGTAATTTTTGTTTATGAATATGTAGTGATCTGTCACTATTATCATAAACATTTACCATGTGGTACCGGCAGAGTAGAATAGTACCTTCCTCTATATTTGAGAGGTCAGAGGAGGAGAAGGTGGTGTAAGAGACGACTGAAGTACCGGAACCGACAGATAGCGGTATATCCACCCATAACCATGTAGCTCAAATGCAACAGGATAAGGCAGCAGCATTCGCAAAGCTCTCTGCTGTTGCCACCACGCTTTCGTAGCGCGGTAATTATGGGCAAATTCACCCATTCTTGAGGAGGTCTATGTCCAGGAGTAGATGTTTTACAGCTGCTATGATGTCGATGATAATAGACATAAAACTGGTTACATTAGGTGTTATTAACACTGCTTTTAATAGCACAATTACATGTACTGCTATAGTCATTTAAGGTTTATAGACCCTGCGTTGATTGCAATGCCATTTGCCTTCTAGATATCTTATTTTGCGCATTAATTTTTATATGCCGGCATCAAAAGTTACGACGCAGGTGAAATAATTGAAGTCATAAATCCCAAGGGAACCTTAAGATTTTCATTAGAGTCGAAGTCACTTGACCGGGTTTCTCTCTAAGGAATCTAACTTTTATCTTTCAAGGTATGACATTTATAGCTCTCTCGACGAAAAGGTAACAGGATCAAAGAAAGGATTAGAGTACATATCTGCAGTAATTAGATGAGATTTGTTTTTGTTTAATCTTTTAAATATTATATTTTTAATTTTGTCGGATCAATAAGGTTTGGTATGATGATAATGGTGAAGGCTTATAGAGAAGGCCTACAATATATTACGACATGTTTTCTATTAATTCCCGACACATGGGGCAGTAGGAGGTACTATTCTACTTTGCCGGTACCACACGGCCAATGTCTATTATAATAGTGATAGATCACTACATATTCTAAAACATAGACCCTTTATATTTTCTATCGTGTCAGCACGCCCAAATAATAGTCCTCTTGGGACTGTTTGAAGAATATTTTTTAATATTCACTGTAAAACAAATGAGTTAATTGGTTTGGTACTAACACATTTAATTTATAAGCTTGACCTGAGGTCGAATGTAAAAAATATTTTTAATTCGGTTCTTATTATTACAACGCACACATTGATCCAGTTTGACTGTCAGTTGTTCAAAAAAACAAGCTTAACTATTATGACTGTATATACACAAATAGTCAAATAGTATATGTACTGGCAAGTAAATAGAATAAAAACGTAAACTGTTGTTCTCCATTAAGTGAAGTCGATCTAAAAAACTGACTTTGAAAGTCTCTGTTATATTTGACCAAAATAGATGGTCTAGATAGATTATCTTGCCCGCTTTGTTCTTATAGATGGACGAGCATAATTGCCTTACTGTTTTGATTATAAGGTATCTAGATAAGATTTTAATATGTTGATAGGTGATGAAATACAGATCCCATTGTTTCTTTAACCAGGTCGTTCTACAGAAAATCGTTTGTAACAATCAAGTTTCTATTGATATCTGCTTAGTTTGGAGTGAAGATATCGTCACTTCTATTTGGTTTACTGTTGGATTTTAGTCTATAATTGTCACGGCGCTAGGCCAAGTGGCAATTGCAGAGATTGGGTTAGATAGCGACTGGAACCGACAGTTGACCGGAATCGGTAGTATATTGACCTGGAACAGGATAGCTCAAAAGCAACATAGGGGGGATGAGCAGCAGCATTCCCTACCCTAAGCTACGCTCTGCGGTTGCCAACTTTTGCCTGGCTTGGCAACTATGGGCTTAATTACCGTGTCCTTAAGGAGGCCTGTGTCCAGCATTGAACTTGACGGTAAATACCTAGGTCCCATGCGCCTAAAGATGACCAAAAAGCAAGTTTGAGAAAAGGTCCTAAGCTGCTTCTATTTCGGAGTAGTTTAGACTACTGTGAACAGATAAATCCCGCTGGAGGTTATTAATGATTTCACTTTTAATTTGATTCGATTACATGATTGTTATATAATAACTGTCACTCAAATCCGCCAGCAAATAAATCAACTAGTGATTATGACGTCAGATGTGTCCTCAATTCCATTTGTCAAATGCCCTTCAAAACTGGGATTAGCCACCCCTTTTCAAATAACGACGTTTTGTAACTGCAATCAGACAAATGAGACTAGAATTACTTCGGACTATCTCGATAGACTCATCTTCGTGTGGTCCTAACTGTAATCCTTTTAACGCCATTCTGAACTATCAGTTAGCTGTCTTTATGTCTTCTATTGCTTTCGTAATAGAGTACAATCTGCTAGTTTTAATACCCGGATAATTTTGCTAGGTTGTAGGGCGCAGATGTGCAACGAAGTGTCAATGCTGATTACGCGATAGAAATACGAATTAAATTTGTGTGCAAGGGATGTCGGATATCGGCTGTGTTGCTTGTCAATGGTAATGGATTTAAGGATGCTTGCTGAATATTGAACAGCCATTTCATGTAAAGTTTGGGGTGAGAAAGGTTTTTCTTCGTGTATTGATTCGAATTATAAAATGTCTAGTACTGTTAGCTGGGTTGTTCTATGAAAAAAGTTGGTCTGATTTACGTATTAAGTTTTGGTATGTCTATAAGGAGTGTTAAAATTTTTTTTAAGATTTACATATTAATTTTATATATTTATTTTACAATTTTATTTTTCATATCTAATTTCGAATGACATAAAAGTCTCAGTTCAAACTCATTACGAATTTGCGCGAAGGGATTTATTTATCAAAAAGATATCGATTATTTTGGGCACACGTTTTTAGACGTGTGTACATAGTAACTGTCGTCATCCAAAACTGTGTAACACTTTAATAGTTTATTCGGTAACGTTATGTGTTTGACGGGCCCAATAGTCCGATATCAGATATCTTGTAGTCAGATATCTTGTCCCTATCTTGACCCTGTCTTATTCCAGTCTTGTCCCTGACAAGACAGGACAGGTCTTGTCCTTACCTTGTTCCTACCTTAACCCTGTCTTGTCGTTACCTTGTCCCTACCTTAACCCTGTCTTGTTCCTGTCTTGTCCCTGTCTTGTCGTTACCTTGTCCCTACCTTAACCCTGTCTTGTTCCTGTCTTGTCCTTACCTTGTCCTTACCTTAACCCTGTCTTGTTCCTGTCTTGTCCTTTCCTTGTCCCTACCTTAACCCTGTCTTGTCGTTACCTTGTCCCTACCTTTACCCTGTCTTGTCCCTGTCTTCTCCCTATCTTGTCCTTACCTTGTCTCTACCTTAACCCTGTTTTATCCCTGTCTTGTCCCAATCTTGCCCCTATCTTGTTCCCATCTTGTTCCTATCTTGTTCCTATCTTGT
>JACJUM010003147.1:12280968-12342270 GCA_020976665.1 Heortia vitessoides
TGTTCCTATCTTGTTCCTATCTTGTTCCTATCTTGTTCCTATCTTGTACCCATCTTGTACCTTTCTTATTCCTATCTTGTTCTTATCTTGGGTCGTGGTACAAACATTTATGTGAAAGAGATTTTTGTTTGTGTGTTGTATTTAAGTATTATGTTTATATATTTTGTAATTATACTGTTGGCCTTCATCCATAACACAAGTGCTTTAAGCTATTCATCACGGTGATAGGTCAATATACGAGCTGTTCCGTAATTTATCCAAAACTAATTAATATGTTTAACATTTTTTGGTTGCATTTCAGCTTAACCAACAATTAAATGTGTTTTTGAGTGTAATACTGTTTATACAAATAGGTAAAAAATAATTGATTTTTCGTGTTTTATACTAACAAATAGAATAAATAATTTTTACACCAACAATGTTAGTAAAGCACAAAGGGAATTTTCTCTGAGAAATTTCAAAGATTCTCATAGTCTTACGAAACCTGTAATAGCGCACATTGTTTTACATCCACTTTTAACTTCACAAATTAATGAGTAATTGTATGTAACAACACGTCTTGCTGAGAAAATAAAGACATAAAATTACCATCGAGCGTCGCTCGCTTGTGTAATTACACACAGAGAATTTATGCAAAACACCTTGGAATGATTCAATCTTTTGTTGCTACGAAATAATTAAAGCGATACGAATTTATGCCCGCAATAAATCCATAGAGGTATGTGCGCGTATGTAACCATTCGCTCCGCCATGCGCAGCCGTCGAGATATAACGGCTACGCATAAATAAAACTTGTTTGTTCCATTATCCAGATAGATTACGGATTCTTTTATTTCTTATTATTTATTATATGCTCTGAATATTCTGAGCCATTTTAAGTGTAGCGAAGCAGTTCTCCTTGAAGTTCTCTAAATGAAGATGCAAAAGACGAAAAAAGTCGTATATTGATATTCATTAATGAAAGGTTTCGTGCGTCGTTTGTAATTAATTCATTTCGTGCATTATGTTTTAGATTTTTTGAGAAACTTATGTAGTTGTAATTAACAGTATTATTAGCTTATTTAAATGTTAACATAATAAAAAACCTAGTAATGCTATTTTATATTACAAAAATTCTTGAGACTTAATTAGTTTCTTGCCAGTGTCTGTATATTGAAAATAAAGTAAAATACGCTCTTATCTTTATTTATAATCATCAATAATACCTAGAATAAATATTAAGCAAAGTTTTAATCATAGCATAGTATCCAATGATCAATCAAATCAATAAGATTTTTCTACGGTTTAAAAGAATGTGTATTTAATAACACTGAATGCAGGACGCATATACCTGTCCAATTAAAATTTACTTGGCCTACTCGTATTTCCAGCAGTAGACGACCCTCGGCTAATATGATGTTTATGTCCTCAACAATTTTAATTAACAAGTGTAATGCTTTATTTCTAATACGATAGGTAATGTGGTAATGTTCAGACCATTCGTTAATATATCCAAATAAATGTTTACTTTTTGCGACTCTCTCTTTTAAGGTGCTCTACATATATCATCTTTATTTTTAAATGAGGTTATACTCTAGTTATACTACTATAACTACTATTTTAAAGATCAACAATAAATAAAGAATTTAATTAATAATAATATAAATAATTTAAGGCCAACACTATATAAATAAAATAAAAATGAATAATAAAAATATAATTTACAGATTGGTAAGAAAAGGCAAGGCAAAGAATACATTTAAACAAATCTTTTAGGAGATTTGACAACCTAAGAAATAAACGATTTACTAGTTAACTTGCTTCTTTACGAGGAAATCGTCTTAAAAAGATCATTAAATTTTACTTTATAAGGATTAAAAATTGAAGGCGTATATTTATTTTAAACGCTTATTCTGATACCGATGCCAATACGATATGAACCTTTCATATGCAATATGTTTCAGTCTGAAGGAGACTACATTGCGGATACCTTAAGCAAGCGCTTAAAAAGCTGTTAATAAGAAGTATTGTTGTAATTCGCACCCATATTATACGCATACATATATAATATAACCTATGAAGGTAATTTTAAACGAGATCTTTTCGTTTTGAAAGTAACTTTTTAGTCAAACATGTTTTGGTAGCAATTTTAAAAATGTGGTACTTTTTTATTGCTTATAGTCTAAATAAAGTTGTAGATGTGACGCCGATCGCGTTCGCTCGTCTTAACCCGGGCAAGCTCGGTCGGGGTCCCCTCAATTTATAGGCTGTGAAACGAAACGTCTAATTTGGAACTGAGTGCGTTTTGTTTGCCATAACGGGCACCGGAGAGATTTAGGATCTCTGTGGGTGGCCGAGTTCCTAACTTGGTGATAAAATATGGTATTAGTTATGTCAATTGTGTTTTATGAAATTAACTCGCAGTGTTAACACTGTCAACTATTTGAACTGGTTTGGAAGTGTATAAATATTTTATAAGCCCGCTACTGTTTGTGTGTGCTGAGAAATATTTACTGAAAGTAAGATTCTGATGTGATAAAAGTCCTGGGTAGGAGACTATGGGGGTTAGGGGGGGGGGGGGTTGTACAATAATAATGCATGAGCATCTTGTTTTTTCATGGGTGTGAACACATTTATACAGATTAATATGTACTGCTTGTAAATATAATTTAAATTATCACTTTTAATGTTATTATATTTTTTATTAGACCAGGTCGACAAACAAGCATACAATTCGCTTGATAGAAAGCGCTATCATAATCTATAGATGCTCGTAATATCACAAGGATATCACCAGCGCATTGTCAACCTTGTGACTTGAAGATATTATGTCACATTACTCAGTTATTTCACTGCTTCCTTAATTTACCCTTTAAGACGGAACACAGCAATGGAACCACTGCTTTTTGGAGGTAGAAATAGGTGAGAATGAGGCATCAATGCAAACGACTCTTTGTTAAATATTTCATACGTAAAAATACACTTTATTAGCAGTAAGTAACATAGGTAACATTTTTAGCCCGTATTTTTATTAAAATTTAAACTACGTAGGTGGAACCATGGATCGCTGTTAGTGCTGTATAAAATAACTGTTTCATTTAAGTTTCATTTATCATGAAATGGCATGGGACAGTAACAAAAATTCACACATCATCACAAACATACATTTTAATAGTGAAAGACAAATAAAGTATTATTATTATTATTATACCAGCCATTAAAAATCCGCTGCTGCATAAAGGCCTCCTAAGAAAGGGATAATTTTCTCCATAATTGCTGGTATTGCTGTCAATAATGTGGGGGTGCTGCCTTTCCCTGCCCTGTGTACTTGAGCTGCACTGTCAAGGATAGATATACCGCCATCTATCGGTTCTGGTAACTTAGTTGCCTCTTACGACACCTGGTACAGGCGGAGGTACTATTTTCTACCGGTACCCCACGGCCCCATGTTTTATTGAAATTAATCCCTAATTCGATTTAATCTTCCACTGAATACATAATTATCACTTTGCCCGTTAAGTAGGTAGAGTGATCAAGGATTTTTAACCATGCATAATTTACCAGATAAAAGAGTGAATGAAACAATGCATGAATGAACGGTAATAGCTATCGGCGTGACTCGCAAGCGTTGTTAAATGTAGCGGGGTCAAGTGCTTATTACATTTGTAAATTGACTATGAAATTTATCATTACATTACAGCTACGCTTCAATTCGGCTTATTGAATGTTGATGATTCAGAACTGTGTGAGAATTATGAATATCAATATTTTAGTTCCATAACAACATTAAAAACTTTTACTTTTTATTTTGTCACAGATACAATCGTGATTTATATTTTCAACTAATAATAATTAGCCAATGCGTAACAAGTTAAGTGATAGAAAATAAGAAAACTAGAATTACTCCATTTGCAATTATAAAAGTTATAGCATTAATTAAAACCAAAAAATGATAATTAATACGAATCTACTCCTTTCTAATTTATTTCTATTTATTTAAAAAAAAATATTGAGAAAATGTATATAATGTACAAATGGCGGACTTAATGCCAGTCAGCATTATCTCCCAGTCATCCATTACACAAAACAGAAAAAATAAAATATATAGTTGTTCAGACAATATTTATACATAAAATGCATTCTGGGTGAAGTCACGGACGGTCAGTTTGAAATATATAAGTAGTGATGTAATAATAGTTAACATTAAATTATTTTACACAATATCTCACACTTTGCCATAACTCAGAGGTAAGTAACTCACAGATATCAGATAACACATGACTACTAATTACCATTGTCATATCAGCCGTATGATGTGCAACGTTAGATGTAGACCAATGGTCATCATCATTATCATCATATCAGCCATTGGATGTCTAATTCTGGATATTTGTTGCCTTGAATAAATATCGCCTTGGACACGCGTCAATCTTTAAGTTCGGATTTCGCAACGGGGATGCTGCTGTCCACTCCTGCACTATTTCGGATGGATATACCTCGATCTCTTATTATGGTAACCTTAGTCGCCTCTTACGACGCCTGGTGCAAGCACAACTGTACTCACGGCAGTGCCGGTTTTCGGCAAAGGCCAATTTTGGACTCGAACATTGGGGGTTTTCCATAGTTGCCGCGCTTGAGACGCGTAGTGGCAATCGTGGCGTAATTGCAGCTATACGAATATTGACTCATCTCCACCATGTTGTGTTTGAGCTGATACTGTACCACCATCTGACGGTTCCGTCTCTAACGACTCTTAAGGTAACTTATAGATGGAAATAATATTTTATTTCGTTGGTATCTCTACCATAAATATAATAGTTAAAATCATTCATACACAATAAAAATTACACAAATGTTCACCAAATGGTTCCTCTGAGTGGGACTCGAACCCACAAGCTTTGGCGTAAAAAGTGAATTAAAAGTGAATTATTAAATATTTTGAAGATGTTATAAAGATGAGTATTATTTTATCGACGTATAATCTAACCTTTAGTTGTAAATTTCAGTAAATAGACTATTGAATATGACATCTTCTCTATGATGAACCCATTGCTAATATATTTTTTTATTTTTCAATAAATTGTAGTATGTTAATAAAGTGTATTGTTATAAATACGCAATGTATGTCGTATAGCAAACTATATTCATTTTCGACTAATTGTACAACTGATTAAGTACTTGTACATTGAAAGAAAAATGTAACAACAAATTCAACTAATTATATGAACAGTTTGTCATGTAAATTTAAACCTTTTTTATTTTCGCACACCAAATATAGTTAGTCCATAAAGAATAAAAGAAATATTCTGCATTTATTTTTACAAAATTTTAATGTGGCGGTTCACATTAAAAGCATTAAATACAGAATAGGCATGAATAAAGCTATGTGTTACTTACTTTACAAGCCGGTCTTTAATTAAAAATACTGCGAGTTATTTTATGAAAATTAGCAATGTCGTATACTGGGTGAAATAGTAACCTATCTCTAAAATAATGATTCAAAGATCGTTTTAGAGGCCAATTCCAAAGTTAAATTACCTTTGGGAATTTCATATTCGCCGTTTTTGCCACTTTTCGGAAACTATGTATTTACAAAAGGTAAAAGTGATACTCAACAAGGAAATTTAAAAATGATCGGAAACAAGTGACTTTGTACTTACATAACTGAAAGCAAAATAAACGGATATGTATTTTCATAATCAGGTGAATTTTGTATTCCTTAAACATTTTTTATAGTAAACTATTATTGATTTTGCTACCTTTCGGTGACCAATTGCAATAGCAAAAAAAAAGGAAAAAATTCGACAAACGGTTTTGCATTTTTTGCAACTCTGTGTATTTAAATAAATCTTTTACAAATTAACTGATATGGTCAGCAATATATACATTCTTATGATTATTGTTGGAACTTATAAGTTTTTCATAAAGAGTTAACAGTATTATCTGTATTCTAAAACAGTGAGATATATTTTTTTGATATTTTAATAAAAAATACATCACTTATTATAACTATACACAGGTATTCGTGAAGCTACTCATCTATACTAATATTACAAAGTTGAAGAGTTTGTTTGTTTGTATAATATGAATAACAGGAGCTATTATTTTGCTTTTAAAAAATATTTCATTGATAGATTATCGACTTAGGACTATATAATATGACATTTCGACCAATAATATAAAAACATAAACGATACTAGATTTGTTATTCAAATTAACGTCGTTAAAACCGCGGTTACAGCTAGTTGATTTACAAAGTAGCATTTGCAACTTTATTAGTCACATAATATAAGTGTTTAAAGAATATTCGTTATATTTTATTAAAATTAGATCAAAGATAAAATACGAAAATTAGAATCAGTTCTCGTACCTAAACTATATAAGTCAATAAGAAATAAATCTGTCACGAAATTCCTGCCAGTGCGCCCCAAACTTTATTCTCACTTCTTTATTACAGAGATTATCTCTAAGCTCACACTGGACGGACTTTGAGGCAAAATATAGAAGTATTAAAGAAATAAAGCAAAATGGGTTCATAAATGTACTCTCATAATAAGGTGGGTTAATATTTACATACGAACATGAAATATAACAATAATATAGAATTTTTTTTTAAAACTTAAAATAATAACATTTTCATGACACCTCATACAATTAACCTGACTCCAAGATAAAACGTTTAAACTATAAATTTGTGTTACCAATAACAGATAAGAGACGAATCACAAATATAATACTTAAATACACAGACACAGAACAAACACAAATATTCTACACATAAATATTTGTTTTGGGTGGGGCTCGGACCCACGACCCTTCTTCACGCATACTTTGTTCGTTAGGACCACTACTATAAGGTCTTTGAAAATTATTTGGAATTCATTAAAAAAACTCCATCCACACAATTTGAAGGCGTAAAATATTTTATTCATGTAGTTACAAAACTTGCTTTGTCCCGGAACATTTTTCTTGAGTTGCTGCTGTTTCCATATAAGAGCGCGAAATATTAAGATGAGGCCCATTTCATACCACCACGCAGGCCAAATGCAAATTTAATGGAACTTGGAAGGAGAATGCAGCCGCTACCAACATCTTTCATGACCTTTCGAAGCAATATAGAACTTGAGGTCATTTTGGGTCAGTCATTTCAATTTGCGTTGTAAAAGTTACTAAACAAGAACGACTTCACTACACCATGGGCTAGTTCATATATTTATTTATTAAAAGACCAGCTGTTAAAAAAGCAAACAGTCTGCGTGATAGTAAGCGTCACCGCAGCCTATAGCCGCTCCAAATATCACTAGCGATGTTTTCACATGCCAACCTTGTGACTTAAAGATATTACGTTACATTGTCCAGTAATTTCACTTCCTCTCTCACCCATCAAACCCAACACAGCAATGCGAACACTGATTTATTTGTTGTTAATATTTACAAAATATATAAAACAAAAGTATTTGTCTAAAAAGGTACACTTAAAAAATATTTTAATCCCAAACATTATCTCATTAATTAGTATCGCTAATATTGAATGGCTAAGTTAAATGATAATTTTAATTAAATGTAATTATTATACTGGCAGCCGACGGTAGGCAGGGAAGCGGCTATCACCTCCGGCCATCGATAGGGCTATTCTGGTATATCTGGTTCAATGTCGATAAGGGTGACCATGTATCATCTGGCTACAATGGACAGAGGTTTTTTTTTCATTAATACCTTTTACGTATTATATACCTCAATCCTTACAAGTTAAGAAATATATTGATTTGGAGGTACAAAATTGACATTATTATAGCTTTTTGGGAGATGATTCGATAGTGATCGTGTGGGCACCGCCAGAGTAGAATAGTACCTACCTACTGTATCAAGTGTCGTAAGAAGCGACTGAGGTAACAAGAAACGACAGATGGGCGGTATATCCATCCGAAGCAGTATTGCTCAAATGCAACTGGGAGGTAATGGGCGACATCATTCCTGTCATGAAACTACGCTCTGAGATAGCCACCACTTTTGCTCAGCGCGACAAATATTAATCCAGCAGTGGAAGTTTTAAGGCTGCTATGATGATGAAAATCCGAAAGAATTCCACAAGAACCAGTTGTATGCGGCTTGCCATCCTGTACAGTATCTGTTTTAATAGACGTAGAATTCTTACAAAGGTTGTCGGCATCAGTGCTTGACTCTCAGCTATTTTAACCGTCAAATAGCAGTAATCGCATTGCTGTGAAGGTTTGGTTTGACATTGTATCAAAGATTGGTACAATGTACATGGTTGGTGAAACGCTAATGATATCTTTGTGATGACACAATCGTCTATAGGCTGCGGACACTTTTATCATTAAGCGGACTTAATGCTTGTTTGCCAACTTCAAAATATTACAAAAAATTACAATGTGTATCTATCTGTCTATTAGTTTGTTTATTCTAGCTAATTTTTGAAACAGCTAGACTAACTTTAACGGGAATTTTACTGTTTTCAATATTACTTATTAGATGTGACGTAAGTTTCTTTTATTTTTTATTAACCTCACGGGCACGAGAAGTACACGGCTGAGGTCGTGTATTTTATGATAAAATTATTTGTCCTGACAATAACTCCACCGCGGTTACCCCACGGTCGGCCACATGCAACGTGTCGTGCACTGAACTTCCATTCGATCTTTTTATTCTTGCAATTATAATCTACATGTACGCATTAATACCGGTGTCGAGAGTCAACTCGACATAAGTACAGACAACCATTCGTTAAATATAACGAAGCTACATGTGTTTTTTTATTTTTTAATAACATAAGCCGTAGCCGTGGGGTACGTGGAGTAAGTATCTTCCCTTGGACCTTAATATTGCAAAAATCTACTACTGGTCATGGGAAGCAAACTGGGCAGGGTTAGGCAGCCTCTACGTCGCAAAACAACGCTCTGGGATTACCTTCGAGCCTGCCCAGCGCGGTAATTAGCAATTGTTCTAAGACTGATAGGAGGATGATGACAATGAAGCCGTAGCCCGAGACTTTACTGGTGTCATCATAGTATGTTCCAATATACTATTTAAACTAGTGCTTATAGCAATACTGTTTAAATTTACAGCCTTGTACATTTTATTCAACCATTTTCATTAATATTGGAAATGACATTACCTAGTAGGGCGTCACCAACCTTGTGAGCTGAGGATATCGTTACACTTCACAATAGTTTCAATGCTTCTCTCCCTTTCAAATTGGAAAGCAGCACTAATGTTTGGGGTAGAATTAAGTGAAAATGTTTTAGTATAAGGTCTACCAAAGGTAGATAACATGACTTGAAGTTAATGCGTTATATATAAATAGTAATTTCTTTGCATACGTAGTTTCATTATTTCAACTTTATAAACGACAAGCTGACCCGACAGACCTTATCCTGATTTAGCTATGCATATTGAATTGAAATTGGTACAATTAATGTAATCTTTTTTCCCGCTCGACGTATATCTTTTAAACGATTTGCAGCGAGCATTCTTTAAATTGCGCCAACTGTCAAACAACTGACATTTATGACAAATGGTATGAACTTTTAATACGATCGTTAACTATATTATTACATAGATATTCCTTTTTTTTGCTACTTTCATTTTTTTTCATAAAAACCTACTCCTATCAACAACAAACAACACTACAATAATTAGCCAAATCGGACCAGCCATTTACGCATAATGCCGTAGCTTAGATAATAAGATCCCAATTGACAGGCCCAAGGCGCAGGTGGCAGTGATCCTATTTTTGCGCCAAGAATCGTAGGTTAGATCCTCACTCGGAACTCACATTTATTTGATCTTATTTGTTCTGTGCCTGGCTACTAAAAATATGAGTTTAAGTATTGTATTTGTGATTCCTCTGTTGTCTGATGTAACACAAGTGCTTTTGACGACTTATTTTGCCTGGTGTAGGTATGAGATGTTGTGTGAATATTATATAGGTATATAATTTTTCTATGAAAATATTTGCATTTAGAGGTTAATAAAATAACTGACGCAAAACGAACAAAATAATATTTTAAAGCTCTAAGTGCTAACTTAAATGCGTTGTAGACAGTACCCACAACACATCAATTACAATATTGATTGCGTAGATCACTATCTATCGCTTGTCGTTTGCAAACATGTCTTGGTTTTACATAAAAATATCGCTGCGATATTGTGTAAAAGAATATCGTGGGGAGAAATAAATTTATATTTATCAACGTGTATTTTAAAAGGTTATACATTTTACATGACCAGGTAATAGTCTTGCAATTGTAGGGTTGGAACATTAGGCTGTTTAATTATGAGAAACTATATTTCCTGTTTAGTAAATACATTTCCAAGTACACTCCGCTAATACTAACGACGGTAGCTTGTCAAAATGATAGTTGAAATGTTGTTATATTATTTTTCTACTCTTCGGTATATACACAACATCTCATACATTGACCTGACTCCGTGGTAAACCGCTTAAAGCACTTGCATTACGGACATCAGACAACAGAGGAATCACAAATATAATACTTATATACATATTTTAACACCTAGACACAGGAAAAACACAAATATATCGTCATATACATTTTTGTACTGAGTGGTGATCATAGCCACGACCCCTGGTGCATAAGATCGGATCACTACCATCTGCGCCATCAGGCCCGTCGAGCGTGATAGTGATGTAAAATGTAGGCAAACTAATAATCACATTGATCTTTCTTTATTTCAAAAAGGCATTGCTATTTTCAAAGTTTGCCATACGATCCGCAAATCTCAGTGTTATTTTAGAACCATAGCTATAAGAAGAATTAATTGTGGAAAACTACCTATAATCTATTAACATTTTAAATATTTGCTGCGTCTAATTATTTTTATAGTTTACAATTTTTCTTGACATTCATTAGTCGTGCATATATTTATTATTTTAATGAATTTAATATATTAAAGTGCATTTTGTATAAAATAAATACATACAACTTTTTCTCTATATTAACTTCAACTGAAGCAAACTTAACAATTATTATCCATTCGTGCAGTCTCTTTAGAACAGACTCCATTTTTTTTGGTTGACGTGTTGTTATGTCTTATTATTATTAAATAAATATGTCTTCATGTTGCCTACGTTTTATCGACTCCGATTAATGAACTGAGTTTGATCATAATGACATAGTTTGAACCGCAGTAAAGACTCAAAATTAATTCTTCGATCACGGCATCCAGCGTGAACGGCTTGACCGATTTCGTTAATTATGTTTAGTTTTGATTGTTATTATTAGTAGAAAGTGCTAAAGAAAAGATTCAGATTAACGATTAAACATTTTTAAACGGTTTTATTTAGCTCGACCCGTACGGTATTTGGGTCAAAATTAGAAATTGAAATTTAAGTACCTTCCTATTGTCAGATTGATCTGAAATTTGGTACAAACCTTTAATTCCGATGGCAATACAATATAATAAAATCAATAACTTTGTAAATCTAAAACGGCCGCCGGTATAAAATGGCGGATTACATATTTTTCCACAACCCCCTCAGTAGGGGTATCAATTGTTAAGTCAACACTAGTAGATTACTGTCTTTATGTTAAAATTTCAAATCCGTGATGGACGCTGTTACAGAATGACGTATTAGGTGAGGGCATGATTAGTCGTGTCCAGAATAGTCGTCTCCAAGATTGTGTGACGCGAGCGAACGCCGAGCTTATGATCTACCAAAGTCTAAAGATATGCTCTGCCATAGGTAGGATTTCAAATTTTAGCGCCTTTCGACCACTGACATGGTTCATGTTATGACGACCACTACCACCAGGAATAGTAATGACCGGAACCACCTATGGAGATTGACAGGTAAGTTACTATTTATTTATTTTCTAGTTTACAGTGCACCTACCGCGAAAATCGCAGTCCTTTCTCGCCCTCTCACTGGCACCACAACACGATCACTTACACTACACATGCACTCGTACAACAGAGCGGTACACCGCGTTCGCCGGCGAACGCGTGAAGCCCCCACACCCACGAGCGCTAACCGACAGCCCTAGGGCTGTCGGGCTCAATCTGTCCGTCCTCTTTTGATTTATTTCATCCATAGTAACGACGGCGGCCGAGCCTAGGTCGAGCCTCTAGAGGCGCCCTCGGACACACCGTCGGTCCCGCTTAAATCTCGCGTACCCGCGGCCGCGACCGCGCGTTAGCGCGGTCGCACTGGGCCGCGAGGGCTTATTAATTAATTTACGGTTTACAGATAATTATTTTACGGGCATCGGACCTCTCATCTATGAGAGGCCCCGCCCTCTTGTTCGGTGGCGCTGGAATTGACGTCTGAGTAGTCCAGCACTAGGTTCATCCGAAAAAAAAAAAAAAAAACAGTGCACCTAAAATAAAACCGTTTAACTTAAAAGTTTTTTATTTTTAAGTTACGTTACTACGCGTTAGACCTAACTCCCAGTCACAGTTGACGCGGATGACACAACGCGTGTTGATAACGTCCTTTGAAACTAATGCTTAATCCGAAATTATATATATTTAATAATTATCCACCTATTTCAATTTAATATTCAGTAACAGTTAACCAATATCTGTCGGGTCAACAAGTTTTTCATAATTCATCATTATCATCATACCAGCCATTGGAAGTCCACTGCTGGACATAGGCCTCTCTAAGAAAGGGGGAATTTCGCCCATAATTGACACTTTGGGCAAGCGTCTCGGCAATAATGCTGCTGCCCATCCCTGCCCTTTACATTTTAGCTACACTGTCTCGAAATCTCTCAGAATATCCATATTCCGCTATCTGTACGTTTATTTAAGTATATTTTTAAAGAAAACATCACTAAAAATTTCTACATGCAGTTTACATATAAGTATTTAGTCTGTAGCGCTTAATAAGAAAATTATAAAACAATTTAATGAAACTTAGCGAAAAGATGGCTCGGGCTCCGAAGAACTTTCCGAGTCTGCGATAAAGACTTTTTGTTATGCTTTGGGGGTTCATTTTGGAATACGATACCGTTGGATATAGAATATAGAATATAGATTAAATATATATTCTAAAAACAAAAATACTTTATTATCATCATATTATCACCAACAAGACCACTTCTGGACATAGGCCTCCCCAAAAAATCTCCAATAGGACCGGTTGTATGTGACCTGTGTGCTATCCTGCGGTTCTAGTCAGATCTTCTGTCCATCTTGCAGGTCGTCCTACGCTGCGTTTGCTGGCACATGGTCTCAATTCCGGAACCTTACAACTCTTACTTACCCTTACACTTTTACTTACTAATCCGCTGGGCAATGTCGGTAACTTTGGTTCTGTGATGAATCTCATTCCTGATTCGATCGCGGGACAGAAACTCCGAATATCGCTCTCTCCATAACCCGTTGAGCTATTTTCAATTGGCCAATAAAGCCAATGGTAAGAGATCGATTATTAATCAAAAACACAGTTAAAACACAGATTATTTCTAGAGACCGTGAAGCAGGAATATTTTAATACAACTATTATACGTTAATCGCGAAAATAAAAATTGTTATTAACGACATCATATTCGAATAATCTAATATTATTAGTGATTTTCCGTGGTTTATCATACATATAAACTTTCCTCTAGATAATATGAACATTCCTCTTTTCTATTAAAAAACTGCATCAACATCCCTTCTGTGGTTTTAAAGATCACAGCATACATGGTGACAGATAGACAGCGAAAAGCGACATTATTTTATACTATGTAGTGTTGATACATATGCGAAACCTTTGTAATGTCAACAATATTATTAACAAATTTTGTTGCCAACTATGGCTTTTAAAAAGTACTTTTTTTTATTAGCGCAGGACAAGAGTACTGTCCATGTGATAGTACGTATACAGTACGTATACAGCAGCACACATTCATACAGATGAATATGTATTGAGACCGCTTGGTGTAAATATCATTTAAATTATAGCTTAATATGTTATACTTTTTTATTAGATTAGGTCAACAAACAGGCGTACAGTCCGCGTGACAGTAAGCGCCACCGCAATTTATAGACACTCGTAATTTCATGAGGGTATTTATTACTAGCGCGTTGCCAACTTTGTAACTTCAAGGTATTATGTCACATAACCCAGTAATTTCAATGCCTCTCTAACCTTTCAAATCAGAACACCACAATGCGAACACTGCTATTTGGCGGTAGAAATAGGTGAGAGTGAGGTACCTACCAAAGCTAACGACCTTTGCATAAGGGTAGACCTCATGATAAAAATATGTATTTACTTATATACTTGTGATTCTTCTGTTGTCTGATGTCTTTAACACAAGTGATTTTTGTGACCGCGGGGTCAGGTCAATATATGAGATGTTGTGGTAATATTATATTATTATAATTATCATAATACCAATGTGTTAAGTGCGACCCAAATACATTGACACCTGTAATTTTTATCATGCTATGTTAAAAAGATCATAGTATTGCAAAGTCTGTATTTAATTTCTTATCTATGTTTAAATTAAGACACTGGGATTACCCAGAGTCACAAGGTCACGAGTGAATTAAGAAGAGCAAGACTTAATCATACTTTTTGCAAATACATCTGTTCTTATGTACTAGGTTTTTGGATTCAAGGACACAGAGTTCGAAGTGAAATTAAATTAGGCATTTGACCCCCAGAATGTCAGTGCTGCAGAAACTTGGGCTAAACTCTAATTGTAGTTCATAGCTAAGGCATAGTATATACTTTTTATTTACATTTACACTGTTTCGGATGGTTATACCACCATCTAGCGGTTTTGGTACCTCAGTCACCCCTACGATATCTGGTACCAGGAAGGTAGTATTCTACTCCGGTACCACATGCAACAGGACGGCCTGGGTAACATCATTATTGTAGCGAAGCTACGCTTTCTGGATACCACCACGCTTACCCAACGCGGCAATTATATGAAAATTCCCTCTTTCTTGGGGAGGTCTATTTCCAGCCGTGGACGTTTACAGCTGCTTTGATAATGATTGTGATCCTTTCCTATTATTATAAATTAAATCCGAATGTGTTTAGATCCTAAGAATAAAATAAAAAATAGAATAGAAGTCTTGTTTTTGAGTTTTATTTTCTATTATTACATCTTTTTAAAACAAAATGTTGTAATGTTTGCTACATGCAAATAATTTTTAACTTAAAGTATAAATATACTATTACATAGTGCAAACTCACTATTAGATAATCTGGATCGCTTGTTAAGTAAAATATATTTTTTTTAATTTCTGATTAGGTACAGTTAAAAATGTGTTACAGCCAAATTTATATATTCTAGAAAAATAATACTACCTTAAATATTTCTATCCCAGTAATTCTAATTAAGTAAACGGCTAGGTACGTTGATATTTAAATTTAAATATAGAATAGAGCAAAATACCGCGTGCAGAATTACAAATAGTAGGTCACAAGTAGGTGTTTAAAAATTGTGTTTGAGTGGTACTTTTTAAGCTAAAGTTCCGTTTATTAATTATTATTATTCTAACCATACATAATTATTTTAATAGTTTTAGTAAGGTTTAAATATTTAGAAACGGGCATTAAATCTATATTGTCAATTTTAGTTAGTTCTTAACCTACAGATTAATCTCAAAGTTTTAACTTTCTGTCATTTTTGTGTAAACCCTAACTTTACATCCAAGAGGCGGACATAGGATCTGACTAGAACCACCAATTCGCGCTAGCCAACGTATTTAATCGGTCTCAAAAGAAGGCTCTTATAAAGACCTACATGCAGCATGCGGCGTACCACACCTGTTACAGTGAGCGTTTAAAATTATAATTGGAGAGTGCTATTTGCACTAATTATTATAATTGTTTTGTCAGTTGAATCATTCGAATACTCGCCTACCACATGACCGATACAAAAATGTCAATAATTATCAATCAAATTTGAACTTAATACCTCACCAGTACTATACAACATCTGTTTTTATCATCATCATCATACCAGCTATTGAAAGTCCACTGCTGGACATAGGCCTCTCCAAGAAAGGAGTTTTTTTGCCCATAATTACTACGCTGGGCAAACCTGCTGCCCATCCCCGCCCTGTGCATTTGAGCAATGTTCCGGATGGATATACCGCCATCTGCCAGTTCTGGTACCTTATTCGCCTCTTACGACACCTGGTGTAGTGGGAGGTACTATTCTACACTGCCGGTACCTGTATAGACTTTTAAATTTTCTTTACATTTTGCCCTAAAAATTTTGTATGCACCCGCTTAATGCTCCAGAATATTCTGAAGTGGATTAAAAGTTAAAAAAAACGAGAAATGGTTCCTTAATTAAGAATATTTTCAGTGCATTCCTTCAGCTTAATTACCTTCTTGTCCGGGGTTTGCATTTAAATGTTCGGTAATTGTGAATTAAATTTGTATGTATTACGCTCCCTGAATACGTTAGTTTCAAATTGCAGGGAAAGTTACTATTTTATTTTAACGTACCTAAGATTTTTTTTTAAATTTGTAATGTGTACTAAAAAGTAACTATATAATAAATATTTAGATAAAGAGATTTTCGAAGAGAAGAGAAGAGAGAGATGAGAAGAGAGATTCAGATACAGATATAAACAAAAATTAAACGTGAGCAAAATCCTCTTCTTTTCTAAATCATTGTGCTACAATATGGCAATCTAAAATACAATCAATTCTCTGCTTTGCCTCTAGTCTAACAACACCTGTGCATTTGAAATCTAAATTTTGTATTTGTATTGCGATGTGGTGAAAACAATAAAGTCTATTATCACTTTTGTGTTTGGGAAAATAAGCTAGAGTATATTTCTTAGTTCTAACATTAACATATACTTGTTAATCATGACAACGCAAATAATTCAACTGATTTCTTATAAAACCTTATTAGACATACAGGCCTAAATTGACTAACGCTTAAACCAAATCAAATACCCAGGAATCACTTCGCATACGCCAACATCTCATCCCACTAAATCGATCTAATATGGAAACCAAATCCGGTATTGGTCGAATTCCAACCAAAGACAAGACTATTCGGTAGAATGTTGTCGAAACATTTTGATACGACATTATTGTCAATGTTTATTAGGGGTGTTGCCCTACAATTGCCACGCTGGGCAGGCGCGGTGGCAATCGCAAAACATAACTTTGTGACGAGGATGCTGCTGCCCATCCTCGCCCGTTGCATTTTAGCCACGCTTGTAGGATGGGTATACCGCCCATCATCCGGTCACTTAGTTGCTTTTTATTACACCTGGTATAAAGGGAGATATTATTCTATTTGCCAGTACCACTAGTAATACGACATAAACAATCGATATTCTTCACAATACAGCAAATAAGTACACGGTACAAAATTAGGTTGGGATCGGGATTTGAATAAGTAATTCGGAGATATAAGGTAAACATCAGTCTGAAAGGAGCGGGCGATAGGATCGCAGTAGATTTGAACGGTTCGCCCAATAGTAATATTGGCAATGGATGTTGTAGCCACGGTTTTGGTCATATGAAGGATTTTTTAAATACACATATTTTTTGTATTAATGCTGAGTTTGCGATAATCTATGCTTTGCTTTTGACGGGCTCCATAGCGCAGATGGTAGTGATCGCAGTTGGTTCGATTCCGACCCAGAGCAAATATTTATATAATGAAATTTTTGTTTTCTCTGAGTCTGGGTGTTAAATATATGTATTTAAGTAGTATATTTGTGATTCCTCTGATGTCTGGCGTCCGTAACACAAGGGTTTAAGTGGACTTGTCACGGAGTCAGAATGTTGTGAGTCAGGTCAAAGTATGATATGTTGTGGGAATTTATTATTATTATTTATAATACTAAAGGTTTACAATTTACCATTTGCTAAATGGCACGGCAACCAGTAGGCTACCGGCTGAGTTCAATAGTGTTTTACTCTATATCGGCACCGACAGAAGGCGGTATATACATCTTAAAAAAACAGCGGAGCTGATGTCACAGGACGGTTACGACGTCTAATATGGTGGTGACTATAGACAATACATATATATATATATAGTTTATTAGGCTTGTACAGTAAGTTACACCAATCCATCAAGGGATATGCCCTGATCTGTTAAAGAAAAAATACTTTTTAAATACTTCTCTCTTCGACATCATTCTATTTGTACATATTTATTCAAATTTTACAACAAATGGATATTATACTTAGAAAGACTACGTAATACTCGTTAATGGTAACTGGATGAGATCATTTTGTCGAAGACCACTTAAAGATACGCATACTCGACGGCACTCCTATGGTTCTCGGCTTGAGAGGTCTTAATTAGATAGAGTGAGTCCGATCTGCTATCGATTGTATGCTGTTAGTGATAAGTCTGTGTATGCAAATCATTAATAAACTTAAAAGAAAAAAAATAATCAGTTTATAATCAAGACAATCTTAATTTAAAAACCAGTTGAGGTATATTGGATTTAAAAGTAAGTAAAAATATGAAATGGTTCTGTCAGATACGTAAGTTAGGTACGATATAATGTGAAAAAAAATGCAACAATCAGTAACAGAAAATGCGGTACAGCATTGGCTGAATAGAACTGTACGACTTGAACCATTCATAAAAGGCGAGTGACGTACCAAAACCAACAGATGTCACTATATCCCTCAGAAATGTAAGTCAAAATGCAACAGTGCAATGTTTGACTTTAGAAGCATAGTTATTTATGTATAAAAATCTATAAAATCAGAAAAATGCGTTGGAGAGGCCTATGCTCTTTAATTTGCAACATACGAATTAACAGAAAATGTAGAGCCCTATCTTACCAAAAGTGGGGTTACGCTACAGAACCGTTCCCTAAGGCGACTTTATAAAGGACGAACGCGTTATGCGAATCTCCTCAGCCGTTCGTCGCTCACAATAAAACACCTCCGCCCGTGCCCGGCGCCTTATTGAAAAAATCTGTTAATATCCCCGAATCGGTCGCCTTTTTGTTTGCAAACTTGGGAGTTTTGGTTGTATTACTTTTAGCATTTCATGTCATTTAAGAATGCTCTTAATTTGTCTGTCTCCGTTTCATCAGAATAATGTTTTATGAGTGTTGTCAAGGGTGACTAGTGGTATTTGATGGCGATTCGTCTTTAAGCTTCAAACAAAATTAAAGGAAATAAATAATATATTCACATAAAACCTTACACATTAACCTGATGAAGATAAAACATAAAACCTTACACATGAACCTGAAGTACTTGTGTTACAGACATCAAATAACAGAGGAAGCTGCCTAGGTGTTAAATACAAATATTCCCCATATAAATATTTACGTTTTATTTATCGTCAGCCAAGATTTGTCAGAAAGGGCTCGACTGGCTGTTCATAAAGGTGTGTTGGTTCCAACATATGGTAGATACTAACATTTGGTAGTGAATGTTTGGTATGGCAGAAGAAGCACGCAAGTAGAATAAATGCTGTTGAAGAAGGGCCAGGTCAGAAGTACTACTAGTATACTAATGCAAGTAAGGGAAGCAAGAGAGGTATGCCAAGATCGTAGATCTTGGCATACCTCTCTTGCTTCCGGACAAGCGGACATCTATAGTCTATGCCTACCCCGATAGGACACAGGGTAGGCAGAGACTATGGATAAAAACTTTTGCACAGAGTGGGGATCGAGTTGACCTTAGGCGCAAAAAATAGTAACGCTACAAATAAAAATAATTTTTTTATTTATGGTCATTTTTAATCTGTAATTGTGTGGTTTTTAGTATATTTATCGTAGGATATTTACCATTAAATATAACATTAGATTTGTTTATTAACATAATTTTAAAGCGTTATAACGAATGACTCTTATAAAGGAACTATATCTTAATTCTAGCTAGATTTAGCTAACGAGGCTTACTAAAACGCAGACCGCAATGTACTTCATATGAGTACACACTTAGTTACTATTCTTTGCATTGGCGATAGAGCCATGAACAGTATTTTGTGTCCTGCAATGATTGATTTTATTTAAAAAAAATAAAAATTGTTTTTTTGATTAAATATTTATGCACTATATTTAATTAAAGGAGAATAAGGTGTAGGGTTAATTCTCGTTAAGCCAGTAAATTATGCAGGGTCAAATTTAACTTCCATCAAATCGGTGTGGTTGAATCTAATCGTGTCACACTTGGAAGGTGGCGGGTTTAATTCGCGGTCATATCATACTTGGTGTTCTCTGAAGGGAGACACACCTCTTAATCAACTGTTCTGTACTTAATAATTCCTTTGAGATATGGTAGTCTCAGTGTTGATAGGCATTTTGAATTTATGTATACTTTAATTAGACATACGCAGCAGCTGCCGAAGTTTCAAGTAGGTTGATATAAAAAATGAGTGGAGCTGCATGTACATAGTGTGTTTTATACGTATACGTCAAATTAATTTTATTCTCTTGGAAGAATGTGCTAGCCAATGTTACAAAATAATTACAGTTGTAGATAATGGACTTTTACATAAGGTATATACCTTTTATAAAGGTCGTCTGTATAGAATGTTCGCATTGCTGTGTTCCGGTTTGGAAAGTTTACCATCAAGCAGACTTCATCATATGAAAAGCTAAACTTCACCAAATAAACAATAAGCTACACCACAAAACTTTGTGCATATAATTTTTTTAAACTATTTACAGTTATTTTAATGCAAATTGTAGAAGTATTAACGTTAAACAGCTGTACATTATTTTAATAATGTTTAGTTACAACATTAATCTGCGGGCCTTCAATTGAAAAACCTATAATATTTCAAAATATTTGTAAGTCAACTTTTATTAACGATAGTAAAAAGTAAAAGTATTAATTTGAAGAGTTTATTAAAACAATTTAAAATAAAAAAAAAAGAACAACATGATGTAGTTTTGATTTACAGCAATTTTTGAGCTTTTTGCCTTCCTAATAGTACTTATACGTAAGCGGTCACCATGATCGACGGTAGGTGGATGTGTTACTAAAATACACGTTAGGTGGCTAAGGGTTTAAATTCTTTCTCTTCAATATCACGCAGTAGAAAATATGTAGAGTCTACGTTTTCACATTTAAAAGATTGACTAAGTATGAATTGTAATATTTGAATGTAAATATTCTGTACATATTTATTAAACATAAAGTAAAATTGTACCCCCCCCTCTCCACCAGATATCGTCGGAGACGACTAAGGTACCGGAACAGACAAATGTCGGTATATCCATCTGGAACAACTCAGCTTAAATACTACAGGATGGGGATGGGCAGCAGCATCCTTGTTGCGAAGTTGCCTTCTTCTTTACCACCACGCCTGCCCAGCGAGGCAATTATAAGGCATAAATACCTCTATTATAGGGAGGCCTTTAACTAACAGTGCACTTTATATGGCCGATATGATGATAAATCCGAATTGTTGAAAATGATGGCTAGTTGCGTTTTCTACGATTGTCATTTGTTTTTTTTTTTCAATCGCAATTCGTTCCTTATGCCAATGCCTTTAGGCACTGGTTTTGATATATTTTATACAAGAGTTTACCTTATTTTAACCTCGTTTTGAATAATATTCTTTATACCATTCAAATCTGGAATCACCAAATAATATGAGGTGACTGTTAAAGCTTTTGATAATGAGACACCGTGTAATCCGCGTCAGACAAAAGACACGCTTTCTTTGATCCGGTAAGCGAAACAAAGGTGTAGATTTCTTGTTAGAAAATATTATTTTTTGACATGCCATGTTGTTTGTTTGCGGTGCCTTTAATTAGACACGTAGTGGGAGTGATAGCGAGATATAATGAACGCGTTCAAAGGAATATTAATTAGTAGCGACCTTTTGAAATTAAAATCACAAGTCACGACGTCTCAACGAATAAATGTATACCTGTTCAAATTTATATTTAAAGTATGTCAAATTGAATTTGGCAAGGGCAATTGTAACAAATATAATTGTATACAGAATAACAAGGAACAATTATTTTAATAGAAACTCCACATTCTATTTACAAATGTGTTTTTATGTTACCATTGTAAAGACATTTTTGTTTTTATACTTTACAATATAGACATATAATTTCACCAATAAGTGGATATTTGATTCTAAAAATCGTTAAAATATTCTTAAAACTGCTATTAGTTTAAAAAAGACACTACAAAATTATTGATTAATTAATTGTAAGACAAAGGAAATTAATTAAGGGAAAACATATTCAGGAGCTAAGATAAAATTACTTAGAGATATTTCCAAACAACTAAATTAAGATATTATTATATCATTCAAAGTAAGTCAACATCATTGCCTAAATTTTAAAACTTAGTAACGCTGCTCGTCTCTAGGTGGCGTTAGTAGTTTAATTTTTAATAACATTTTGTAAATTATCGTTTTTCATAATTTGAGTAACATTTTATTTAGAATCGTTATATATTATTTAATAGAATTCTATATATTTAGAAGGCATTTTCACACGACAAAGAATTTACTGTAAATACGTAGGTATTTAATTTAAAACTAGTGATAATGTGGTTTTTTCTTATACTGGAGTAGTATCTAAAGAACGTTATAAATGGCGAATCCGCGTAGACGGACGGAGGCACCGGAGAAAATGCGGCATTGGGTGGCTACTTACTGTTCGTAATTGCAGAGGGAATATGTTTGTTCACGTAAATCATACATGTTCGTTAATTCTATATTAATCTCGTCTGTAGAATACAAATTAACCCCAATCTTCAGACAATGTTCATAAATTTGTGGGATAAACCCGATTGTCTTACCTCTTTCAGAAATAATTACATACAAAATATAGTTTCGTATATAAAAAATATTAAGCTTCTAAATTCAGCAAGATCACGTGTTGTAAGCGTTGATTCTTTTCTGCGAATTATCATATCACAAAAATAATTTCTATATTACATTCGTCACATTACCTAGCAATTTCACTGGCTCTCTCACCCTTTGAACCAAAACGTTTATTTAGAGGTAAGATCTGATTATTTGTTTGTTTGTATTTCTCTACAATACTATACTTGTAAATGTAGCACTCTATATATTAAATACAACCACGTCAGAATCCATTGCTGCTTTTTAGAACTAAGCATACATAGTCAGCGAATACGTTTTATACTATGAAGTAACTAGCAGGCAGCACTGTCTTCATTGTTCTGTTGATCCCGTCACGTTGCGAATTTTCATTTGTTTTATTGAGATTCATGTTAACAGTTCTGTCAACTGTTTGACAGAAAGACGAGTGCTGTTTTCTTTGAAAAAAGTCAGACTAGAAAAAATCGCCTTGGGTTACCGGCAAAGTACAATTACTATTCGACTATCTATGTATCAGTTGTTGTAGGAGGTGACTGAGGTACCGGAAACCTATACTTGGTTATCTAAAACAGCGTTGCTTAAATAAAATAGGGCGCAATGGGCAACAGCATTCGCGTCGCCGAGCTATGTATGCTATACGATACCATAGCCACCACCACTGTTTATATAGCAATTATGCTCAAAACTCCCTCTTTTTTTGGAAGCCTATATATAATATGTATAAAGCCTATGTATAAAGCTGCTATAATAACATACAATGAATGATTTACAAACAATCTTTTGATGAAAGGACTAAATTTTTTATTACAGTCTCCGGAATCTTTGGATATCATAATCTAAATCGATCATGTTGCTAGATATTACGCTTGCAACTATTAGTTTTTATTTAACTTCCATATTTATTACTTCATCGCTACCTGATCGCCACATATATCTGATTACTAAAACAGTCACGGATCGCGCGACAAAAAGTGCCGACAAAGGCGCGACGGTGGCGACATCGGCGGCGACGGCGACCGCGAAAGTTTTTTCCGGTGATACTTGTCATACATACAGTTCCATGGAGCGGATAATATACATGAATAAGTATTCTAGTTAATTAACGAGCAGGCACCCTTGTGACAAATTTAAATTGTTAAAAAGGGTATTTTTTATTTACTCTAATAAAAATGGTTTATTTGCTTTAAATTCGTCATTAACGCATTAAAACTAAAAAAAAAATATTAAAATTTTCAACCTCTACAAATACTTTTGTTTTATTACTTGTTTAGTAACGACATGATATCACATGCTACCTTTGGCTTTAGCACTATGTACGAGTATGTTCCTAGCACACGTCTCATTAAGCAAACCGATTCGATTAAATAAATTTATTATGTAAAGTTAATGAATAAATAATTTAATACGTAACTAATTACAGCGTGTAAACAATCTTTAACATAATTTAATTTTTACAAAGCTTTTGCATATTAAGCTACAGTTTCTGCCACAGAACCATATCGTTCAACCAATTATACTGAAATACCTAAAGTAATTATAATAATATCTACCATAAATAGTCCATTCTTAGGTAAAAATCAGCCTTCCCAAGAAAGGCGGATGTTTGCCCTTTATATTGTAAATTAAGTGTACACAAATAAAAGTTCAAACAATAAACTATTTATTTTTCATCTGCTTATAAGTGAATATTGAATTACAGAGGCACTACAATTATTTTCAATATGTGAACGTTTTTAAAAGAAAAAAGTAAAGTTTTTATTTATTTATTATTATTATATTACTTGCCATCCTATCCGGTAATGTGTGTAGGTGGTAAGGGCGTCTCTTGTCTTAAAACACACCTGCTTAGAATCCTGATATTGAATTCCCAGACTTCAAAAACCAGCTAACAAGATCCCTCTCTACAGTCCATCTCTTACTTCCACAAAGGATTAAAGATCCGTTCAAATAAATTCACGGTTCAGAGTTCTATGGTCCTGCTTAATGTCAAAAAATCATGGTAGACAATAGATGCATGCTTTTACAGGAATCGCTGAATGAATGTGATATTAATTCAAACTGAACGTTGTGTTCGCTTGATGTATTTCAAATATTTCTATACAGGAATTTCTAATATGAAAATATTATGTTTGAGGTGTTGGACTGTTATGTGGCTTTCTCATATAAATTTAGTCTTAGCATTTGTTTCTTTTTCTGTTATATTATGACTTGGAACAGTAGCGGAAAATATTTTTGAATGTAATCAATTTGTAAGCCATACCAATGAGTTTAAAATATTTATTTGTATTTAATTTAAGTATGTATTTTGTCCTGTTTCGTAAGTAATGTTGTATTACATAATATAAAGTGTTTGCAACAATATATACCACAAAAGATAGATTTTAATTTCAATAATTATGACAAATGTAAAAGCTGTACTCACACTTGTAACTTTGAACACAGATAGTCGATTTGATATTGCGTTTGTAATTTTAAGCAACGAATAATTATAAAAAAAAATGCTTTGAATATTACTGGCTGAAAATATTAAGTTCAAAACGGGGGAAGCTGTCTTCAGAAATGTTTAGATATAAAAACAATCTTGGCACGGGTGCGCTCTCATCTGCTTATAGGGAATGGAAAGAAAGCAATCGAAAAACAAACTAGGATGAAAGCAAATCTGCCATTGGAAGTCCATTGTTTGATATATGCCTTCCCTAGAAAAAGATAATTTCGACCATAATTGGCGCGCTGGGCAAGCGTGTTGTCAATTACAAAGCGCAGTTTTCACGATGGGGAAAAAAATGCCCACCCTGTGATATACTGTTTGTCGGTTCGGTCCCGGTATCTGTCGGTTCCAGTACCTTAATCGCCTCTAAAAACGCCTGATACAGAGGAGATACTATTATACTCTGCCGATATCAGACGGCTTATTATGTATGCCAATTTAAAATTCTGCTATAGTAATCTTAAATTTATCAGTTGGATTTGTAACCTTTTAATTTCCAAAGAGTTTTTTGTGTGACAGATTTTTTACGTACGCAGTTCTGTGCTCATCATCATACCAGCTATTGGAACTTCTGGACAAAGGCCTCTTCAAAAAAAGTAGGTTTTTATGCCCATACTTTCCACGCTGGGCAAGCGTGTTAATCGCAGAGAATCCATTCTTGCCCTGTCCATTTGAGCTGCACTGTTTCGGATGGATATACCGCCATCTATTGGTTTTGGCACGTTCGTCTCTTACGACACCTAGTACAGTGAGAGGTACTATTTATTTTGTACTCACTAGATTATATTTACTGACTTTGAAGATTTTATTTGTTATCAGACTATTTTACGCATCGAAAAGTGAACATCCTTTTCAAAACACGGAGGAGCTATATACAATCAATTTTGGTCACCCATCTAAAACTAATCGTTACGACAATTGCTTAACATCAACATCGTCGGGCGTGTTAACTACTGCGATGGAACTCCTTACAAATATCCTGACAGCAATTAGAAGTCAACCGACTCAAATTACACATCAGCCATAGAATATCAATGATCCCAGACCGACAACACAAACGTATCGCGATAATATCAATTAAGTCCACAAATCTATCAGAGTTATAGAAGCTACTCAAGTGTGCATACCACGGTGTGCTTACGGTTGGCCAGGCGTGGACAAAAAATGCTCCTGTCACAATCACCTTTGTAAGTCAATGACGCGTGACGCCGATATCCAGTGTATCTCCCGACACATTAATTCGGAAACAAAAGACAAGGTGTGTCGATATTTGGGTTAGTGGTAGGGTTGGGACTACTCTAGGAAGTTTATTTTTTTTTAATTTTTAGTTTTGTTGAAACCGTTTGTATGGCATTCATTATTTTTATTAGCTTTTGGCTATAATTGCCATGTTGAGCAGACGTGGTGGGTGTTTTGGCATTGCTGAGCGTTGTTTCGCGACTAGATCTTATTATCCATTCGTGTTTAGTTGCATTTATTGCATTATTTATGATGGATGATTTGATATCATGTCGCTGTTGGATGCACTAACATAATCTCATCTTAATAAACGATGTTTACGATTGAATATAAAATACATTTTAATCAATAAAATTATTCAAGTATATTTATTAAAATAACGCCTTCATATATATACGTTTGATAAATTTTCTTTATTGCATATATATAGACGTCATATATTGAATGGCTTCACTTGTCGTCCCAGAATGTAGGAGTTTAACATATAAGTACAGTTAAAGCTATTTAGTATAGTAAAAGGCTTTACGCAAGTATTAAGATGCGGTAAGTGTAAATGAAACCGTATTTAAAATTAAAAATCATTACTAATTTAACAATATTAAGTCATAAGAATAACGTATTTTAAGCAGAACACCTATAATGTTTTTCCATTATTTAATACTTACAATATTTTTTACAGGCCAATATAGAGTGTCAACTTCTAATGTCACGACAAGGAAGAATAATTGATCAAACCAAAACCAAAGAATCACGCTGGGTGCTGGCCATATACTACCAGTAATATTTGTAATGCCTTGAAATGGCCTGTTTCCAGCAATGAGCGGCACCGTCTGATATAATGATATATATAACTGATAATAAAGAGTCTAAAACTGCGGCAAAAAAAATTTGATGGAGACAATAGCACAAATAAACATTTCTAAGCCATTCCAAAAATATTAATAGGCATAGGCAATATAATAATAGAAAATAAAAAAGAAAAAGCAATATATTATGCTACATCAGCATAAAACAATAATACTGAAATGTTAATACAAGTATAATTAAAAAAAAATGTTGAGCCATTAAATATTTATTTTATATTTGTAACTACTGAAGAAATAAAGCAGTTCCACGAAATAAAGTCCAAGTTGAAATCCCAGATAATGTGTCCAACCCTAGTAACCCAACAAAAAGCAGTAATGAAGATAAAATGGTCACGGAGCAAAATCCGTGGGCAGGTGGTATCGATGTCGCAGTGTGTTCTCGGGGGATGGAACAATCTGTCGATTTGTCAAGGAATACGAAAAGCACAGACTCGAAAAAATAGTAACAACGAAGTAATATATACTTTAGCTTAATAATAACTAAATAAATTCGTCGCTATATTATATAATTTACCAGAACAGAAAATTTTAAATTCTAAATCTATATACAAATATGAACATTTAAAAAAAATAACCACTTGTCTTAAAGTCGAGCTAGGCATTACTTTTGATCAATCTAGATTCTTAAAAATAATAGCAGACGCTTGTCGTTGGATTCTATAGTAAATTTTGTTTAAATAATCATTTTTAAAGTAAGCAAAAGTACAAAAAAACAAACAATAAGTACACCAACCTATTCACAAAGCCAAATAGTTGGTGTCTTAAAGGGTGAGAGAGGCAGTGAAATTACTGGGTAATGTGATATATATGTTGAAGTCACAAGGTTGGCAATGCGCTAATGATTTGGTTGAGGAGATAACTTAGACAGAATCTTATAACTACTGTGTTCTTGTACCAAGTATCTACTTAGTAATTTAGTATCCTTCTATGTATTTAAACTCAGTTATTTTTTTATTACAAATCGTTTATTATATATTTTAATAGTTATAAGGTTTCTGCCATGGCTTTTAGTAAATCTTAATAATCAAAAAATAAGACCTTCTTTAGCTCAATTAACAACGTTGGTTGATATTCGGAAAAACTTTTCTTATTTATCTTCAGGCTTTGATGAACAGAGTTCGTTTAGAAATTTTTTATAATTTCCATAAATTGCAACAACGGATGTATTTAAAAAGCTACTAATGCGTAATGTTTCATTTTGTTAACTTACCTATCTACTTGATGTAATCTTTGACATCTAGATAGATTGCACATCTGCCTCGCAGTAAGGCGACAAAATACTTCGGCTGTTTAAAAAGCCTTTATCATGGCAAGACGGGTGAAACAAAACAAATCTTATCAGTCTTACTAAGATAGCGAGAGTTTTGCCGGTCTGGTGTTAATTGGGGTCTGACGGTTGGTAACTCCTTTGAAATACCTCTGTGATAATTCGTTCGATTAGAATTGTTACTGATTGTAGGCGGTCAAATGAATATGTTGAAACACAAAATCGAAATTTGAAATAATATATTGGTGTAACTAGGTTAAAAAATGTATACTTTCTATACAGCACGTTATTTTTTTGTGAGTATATGTAAACCACAGAGTGTCTTGAACATTTTTTAATTAGTAGGAGGATTCTTATCTTATATAGTCATAAGGCATTACATAAATATTATCATTTTTCATTATCATAGCAGTTGCAGAACGTCCACTGCGAACAAAGACCGCCCAAGAAAAAGAAGAATTTTATCCACATTAGCCGGGCAGGAGTGTTGACAATCAAACAGCAGACCCGGATGCATTTGTGCTACGCTGTTTCAGGTGGAGTGATTGCCACCTGGCTGGCTGCGGTACCTCGGTCGCGTTTTACAACGCTAAGAACAGGTGAGGTACTATTTTACTTTGTAGTACACTACGACCGATATGTACTGAACACTCTTTTTTCATTAGTAACATTACTGCGCTTTAGTTGATCATGAAGATGGTGGTGTGATGCAAATGTATGGTTATTTATCTTTATTTTTGCGCATCAAAATATGATTGTGTCTTGTGTCTAATACTTCCTTGATTTATTAAAGAATTAAAGTGTTGCGACCCTATATTATTTTATGTTTCCCTGGTACCAAATCGCTAAATAGAAATCTTTATTAGAAATTATTAACTTCCGAGGTAAACATATTTTTTTATAAATTAGTTATAGACATTAACATATGACAATTGATATTATACAACTTTAGGAAAATAGCAAATAATTGACTTTGGTTTAATTACGAAGAACTAGTTAAAGACAATGCCGATAGGTGAACAATGACTTAAATAAAAGCCTACCAATAGAATAGAATAATATTAAAAAATAAATATTTTCTCGTTGAATTCAAACAATGTTTTATTAAACTTACAACAAAAGATACACAGACAAATTTATTACTTAAATTACATTACATTTCACTTAAACAATTTTACACAATACTCGGGTATAAATAATTAATTCAAAATACGCGTTATTTTGACTAACAGAAGAGATTAAGAGTGGAATCGTAATGATAAGATCGGCTCATGGCACCTTAAAGATATAGCAAACAGGTCGAGAACAGTATATCAACTTCTTTGATAGCTGTAAGTAATTATTTAGTAAGCTTTACCTAAATAATCTTTTTTATCAATTAAATAGCATAAAGCGAGAGCATTTAAAAGTATTACAATATAAATCGTATTTGGAAGTGTCTCGGTGCACTTTATTTTTAACCAAAGTATGGGTATAAAGCGGAAACAGAAATAATATCTTCATCATCATATCAGCCACAAAACGTCCACTGCTGGACATAGATCTCCCCAATTGATCTCCAATAAGACATGCATGCTGCCTGCGTCATGCGCGATCCTGCGGTTTTAATCGAATCGTCTGTCCACCTTGTGGGTGGACGTCCTACGCTGCGTTTGCCGGTACGTGGTTTCTATTCCAGAACCTTACGACTCCATCGTTCATCGATTCTGCGTGCTAAGTGCCCTGACCACTGCCACTTCAACTTACTAATACGCCGGACTACGTCAGTAACATTGGTTCTTTGACGGTCATCCTCATTTCTGATTCTATCGCGCAAAGAGACTCCGAGCATTGCCCTTTCAATAGCTCGTTGAGCTATTTTCAGTTGGCTAATAAAGCTCATTGTTAGGGATCACCACCATCAAGTATGATTAAGATTTATTTATTAGTACAACCAACAAGGTCATACACGTTAAAAGCTAAATAAATACAAGGACAGTGGTGTACTTTTTTTGGCGTTGCTTAATTAAAGGTTGCGTCATAAAGCTTATAAATACGAAGCTGGGAGCATAACGCATCCCACACTTTCAGTAGAAGAACGTCGCTATACATCTTTTTTTGGGTAAATGAAGTGACACAAGGTACAGTGATGTTCATACAAAAGTTTATGAAATACAACATTTATTTTTATGTCTTTAAAAGTTCTAATACTATACGGCAAAACGTCCTTAGACCTAAACGTGTATTAACACTCGTATCATATATCAAACCCCTCTTTTATTTTTAAGTATAAAATGTATATAACTATAAAATAAATATGTAATGGACTATAGTATGTCAAATTATTTAAAAGCGAGCGTCAAGCCGCTTCGGACAAAGTATTAACTTTCATACAAATAAACTCAACTAAGACATACTCGTATAACGACGAAGCTATGAGATATTTGACGGGACCGATGGCGCAGTTTCTATCTTGTGCGCCAAGGGCCGTGGGTTCAATACCAGGACATGTATATGATGAATATTTGTGTTTATTCTGTGTCTGCGAGTGAAATATGTATTTAAGTATTATATTTGTGATTCCTCTGTTCTCTAATGTCTAGAACACAAGTTAAAGCGACTTATCTCGGAATCAGGTCAATGTATGAGATGTAATGTAGATATAAATTAATCATCATCGTCATATCAGCCATAAGAAGTCGACAGCTGGATATAGACCTTCCAAAAAAAGGGGGAGTTCTGCCCATAATTGCTGCGCTGGGCAAACGTATTGGCAATAGAAAATCGCAGCTTTCGCGACAGCTAGCGACTTAAGCTACACTATTTCGGATGGATATACCGCCATCTGTCGGCTCTGGTACTTTAGTCACCTTTTACGTCACGTAGTACAGAGGGAGGTACTATTCTACTCTGCCAGTAGCTCACGGCATTGCCGGTACCTCACAGCAATACCTAAATTGAGATATAAACGTTGCTATCTATTAAGTTGGACAGACTGTACCCAGTAAGAAAAAAAATCGGTTGAGCAGTTTAAAAGGCATCCCGGACAAAGACCGTGACATGAATTTTTATATAAAAAAATAAGTTTATCACGCATACAGTCGCAATGTTGGCCTACTGTTTGTCTTATTTCCTGTTTACGGTGATTTAAGGCGGCGCCATCTAGCCGAGAGACCATAAAGATTATCGTCCTAATGGATCTTCTAATTAATTATTAAGAACTAGGTTACCGGTGGGCGTTTTTACATAGATCCGGCAAATTACAGTTTTGGGTATTATTATTTATAGTTTAGAATAGTGCCTGGCCGAGTAAAATAGTGCCCATACAAGGTGTCATAATAAGTGACTGAGGTACGGAAATCGACAGATGGCGGTATATCAATCCGAAACAGTTTTTCATTTTAGCAGTTCAGACCCATTGTTTGTTTTCATCATACCAGCAAAGCCTATCCGATAAAGGAGGTTTTTTGCCCATAATTGCAATCGCAGGGCCCAGCTATCGCGACGGGAATATTGCTGCCCATTCCCACCCTGTGCATTTTACTTGTACGTTTTTGGATAGATATACTGCCATCAGTTGGTTCTGGTCCTTAGTCGCCTCTTACGACACCTGGTATAGTGGGCGGTACTATTCTATTCTGCCGGTACCTCATGGCATATTGCTTGTTCAACTACGCAATAATTATATATATTGAATAAATATTTCACAATTGAAGGTTATATTATTCTTAGTATAACAAAAATCTTTATACATAATTGCTTTTGCGGCTTGATTAACTTTGTGTGTGTTTAAGACAACTACGTAATTAAACCAATCTAAAACAATAATTTTGCTAATGCCTCAAAGCATAATAAATTGTGTAACACCAAAATGAACTCTTAGCATAATAAAGTAGCGTAAATAAATAAATCAACCGTTAGCCTTTAAAGTATGACGGATCGTGTCTTAGTCTACAACGGGTCTTAAAACTTTAATATCCATTTTAGTCTTTGAAAGTCCGTTCATAAATTTGAAGTGTTAAGTGATTAATAGTCTGTGAGCGGTCTTGCCTCACTTTTATGATGGGTTGACTAATTTGATTAAACAAAACACTACTATTTCAATACTCGTTTTGTTTAAAAAGATGTTAAAAATATTAGCGTAGGTACATAGTGTATATTCAACGTTTAAGCTTCTCTTCAGCAATTAAATTGAACAAGTTATCTACGTCGTAGTAATTAAAAAATGAAAGAAAGCCTCATTGTGTAAATACCAATACCTAATCACAGAATCATCATCACTATTATAGCAGCCGTCAAACGTTCACTGCTTAACATAGGCCATAGGAAATAGGCCTTCCTAAGAAAGGGGGAATTTGCCCATAATTGCCGCGTTGGCTGCCAGCGTGGTAGTAATCGCAGAGTGTAGCTTCGCAACGGGAATTCTGCTGCGCTTCGGTTGGATATACCGCCATCTGTCGTTTCTGATACCTCAGTTGCGACTCAAGACTCACGGTGCAGGGGAAGGTACTATTTTACTTTACAAATAAATGCTGCAATTTAAAACTAAAACTCCGACACAACAATGTACCAGCTTGTACGTTATGTAATTTCTAGGCTATATTACTTTGATATAAGCTCCAGTACTCACTAGCGGTATGAGAACTTTAACTCCTAGAAAACACTTCACCTCCCTGTTTATGTTCTACTATTTTTATATGGGGTTGCATACTGACGTACTTTGTAAGACCCATACCCATGACTACTTTTTAAGTTCGCTACACTTACTATAGGCAGCTCATCCTTATACTTTTAACCTAGTCGCATGCAGTGAGATTTTGGGACGAAGTTCCTCGTACCATCATCATCATCATCATACGAGCCATCGGAAGCCCACTGCTGAACGCCTCTGAAAAGCCTCTCCAATAATGAAGGATTTTTGCCTATGTATGCTAACTGCTGGAGCTGAGCTTTCTAAGACATCATCTTTAGGTTAGCCACAAAATGTGCACTGCTGCCTTACATACACTATTGAATTTATTTAAACAACAAGAGTTTTAAGATTTAACTGTTTACGATCCATATAGCTAGAGCAATTCTGCGGTTTTTATCACATTGTTCACTCATCTTGGCTTCCATTACTCTACCTCACCAACGCCTTACCATCAAGTTCCATAGCTACGCTATCATTAATTTAACCGAAGACTAAGACATAGAGTCTGTTGCTATAATTATCTCATTATTAGTAGACAGTCACTTGTTAAATCTCATATATCATATGTTAGACTGACTGATTTGATAAAACAAAACCGTTTAAAAATCTATGGCCCTATAAAGGACATTAAAATAACATAAAGACAAACATCGCACCAAAGAAAACGGTGTGCTACATAAGGAATAAACAATAAAAGTTTTTTATGTCCCTTTTGAGGCTTTTATAGGTGAAGTTTATTAAGTTATTCAACATTTATATATTCTATGGACAAAATCTCTTTCAACAGTTGGCGGCTCATTAAGTCGGAAAAGTATGATGTGACTAAGCTTTTAGGGTTGAGCCCCTGAAAAATAAAGGGCCTAAACAGTCGCTTTCATATCAGTACTTTCATATGACTTAACGGATCAATTAGTTGCGAGTATAACAGATTATAATACTTCTTTACCAGGTTAATATAGATTTATACACTAAAATATTCTGTAGCACATTACGATCAATTCAAAAACAAAAGTCGTGTTTGCCACGACAAATTACATAACAAATGCATTTTCTTACAAGTTTCGCCAAAAAAGCTGACTAGTTAATTACAAAAGTTTGGATATATAATTAATAATTGTTGTGGAAATATATCTATACTGAAAATAATGTTTTAGATAGAAAGCTTTACACGTTGGGAAGCGAGGCCGTGTTTACTATTTACGTTTCTGTTTTGTATTTTATTGCTCAACTTTGGATAGTAAAAGACTTTAGCGTTTGTGAGAATCAAAAGTTATTACAGATATTCAGATATGATCTTTAACACATCTATTAATCAAATGAAGACACATAGTCAAAGCAAATGGAAAAACACAAAGGAATTAAAGTACCAACATTATTTTGATTTGTAGTATCGTTTGTGCAAAGCACTTCCGCTAAGCCTTTAAACGGTTACTAAAAGATCATTTTACCTATGAAAAAAATCTATTTACTTTTCTACATATTTAATATTGTACACTTATATCTAAGTTATATACTACTCTTCTTGCTACTTTTACCTTTGATTCGGTTTTTTTTTATCCCAAGGTTGCGTGGAATTAATCGCTTTTTGTGATAAGGCCGCCCATGGTACTTCACAATTATCGATCTTATTTACATGTCTTTCTGTGTATGGTGTGTACACTAAAAAAGGTGTATTATAATTATTATTTGAAAAAAATATCACATTTAACAAAACAGTACAGAACCGTCTTTACGCAGTTCAGCTCGAACTTTTCAGTTTTTACGCCTCTTAATTAACTCAATTAATTCATATGCGGTAATTATTTGGTTTAAGGAAGGTATCTTTGTAAACTTTTATCGTGGTTTTTATATTCATTAACGACTCGCTGAGTTTTTAAATAAGTATATTGTGCATAACATACGTGCCCATTATTTCCATTATAGTTAAAAAAATACGTTGAACGTTTTAATATAGGTATTGAAAGCTGTATTAGGTAAATAGATTTACATTTATTTAATTCTTTATTTTTTTATTTTATATTCAAATCTTTTCTCTAATTGCCACGAATTTGGTTTTAAGAAATATTTTTAAGGTCTGATTTACCTTCGTCATCTGCTCCATTACAATGATTTGTGTAATTGGAGCGTCCGGTATTTTTCTATAATTATTTGTAATTTAGCGAAAGATCAAATGTTGTTTGTTTACGAAAACAAAAGATATTCCTCGGAATCATGGGGTCGACTCCAGAACCACTGCCCCAACTTGTATGTGTTGTTTTATTTGAAGCGTTATAAAAACTTATAAGCATGCTGTAGGTTCTGTGACGTATGAATGTACGTGTTGTTTATTGTGACAGTATATGTGGTGCTACAGTAGTCACACCATCACCGCAATTCAATTTTAATGTCTATGCGTGATAACGAATCAGTGCGAGCGCGTCTGCTCTAATCTCGTCGACGAGTAATTGCGCCTTGACGGTGCGCGGTGTGCGGTGTGCAGACGCGCTACTCCGAAGTAATTTCTTTATGAGGTGGACCTTATAAAAAGGTCGCCTGAAGGTTAAAAAGTCATTGAAATTAGAGGGAAATGTGACATAATGTCATCAGTCATAAGGTTGGCGACGCGCTATTTACTACCCAGACTGTAAGCTTATTTGTAGACATGGTCTATTAAAAAAATACGTTGGTCATTATAGTGTGGCTCATGAGACGAGCCGAGCCGACTCTGAGAAGTCGATGAGGTAGCTGGGAAATAGGAACGTTTTGCACATTAGCGATGGAAACCTTGGTGATTTTTTTATAATTCAAAAATAATCAAATGTCACCATGATTTTTTACGTAGCTGGGGAATAGGAACTTTTTGTACAATTGCGATGGAAACATTGGTGAATCCTACATACATACATATATCACGCCTGTGTCTTATTGGGGTAGGCAAAGACTATGAATTTCTACTTGTTACGATCTTGGCATAACTCTTTTGATCCCCATATTCACATTTATCCTTTTATACACGTACGTTTATTCTTCGTAAATTTGACCTGGCCCTTCTTTAACACCTCTTCTACCTGGTTAAGACATGTTCGCCTCGGTCCTCGCTCTATATATTTGTACAGTCATTCTATTTTTATGCATCCTTTCGACATGTCCAAACTATCTTAACTTTCCTTCCCCTAATTTTTTCACAACATTAACTTTTACAAGACATCGATCTCTTATTACACTATTTTTTAATCTATCTCTCAAACTCACACTGAATTTTATATAATTCAAAAATAATCAAGTGTCTTACATATTTTTTACAACGCACATTTTTAATCAACTTTCACAAGGGTACAGATAAAATCACAAGCAGTTAAATGTAATTTTAAGTGAAAACTAGCGATCGTAAAGTTATGTTTAAATTGCGGCTACAATTAAAAGCAGTCGTTACGAAAACACCGGCTATGTTGGAAATGTTGCAAAAATTACGTGAATTTTTCTCATGGAGGGGTCTTCATAAAGAGGTCGGGCTTAAATGATGTGAGCAAATATCTCTCCCACACTCCAGAGTCTAGGAATCTCTCTAATTGCAAAGTAACGAACATTTTATTGCTGCTAACGTAAGTGCATAGAAAATGGTATAATGCAGGCCTAATTTAGATGTATCCAAATTGATTATTTTCCATTTAATGTTAAGTACTATCATTTGTGACTGTAGTAGTTATGTAAAATCTTAAACACTTGTATTTGTGTCTGGCCAGATTATTAGGCTAGATTCTCTCGATGTTGTATATCAGTCATTATTGGTATTAACACCAAATCTTATTTTATCTTCTACTTGGGACCCGCCCTGGCTTTGTACGGGTGTAATGAGGAATGTACAGAAAAAAAATAAAAATGGTTATTGTGCGTTACCTCTAAGAGATATAGATACACTAGCTGTGCCCGCGACTTCGTTCGCGTGGTTGTCTGAAACTATCGAGATTATTTTTAATTGCTCACGTTAGTTTATGTTATTGTATAATCATGAATAAGATTTTTTTAAATAATATGTAAAAAAATAAATGTTTTTAAAATAATGGGTCAAAGTTCGTCGGCATAAATTATATTTTTATTTTTGTTTAAAATAAAACACGCTGTATTCAACCGTTCCGTACGGAGCCGACCACGCGTCTAAGCCCCGCGGCATGGTACCTCGCAAAGATACACTGGTGTGTGGTAGTGGCAAGCACGGTGGTGGGGCGAGGCCCACCTCCCCCTCACCCGCCGCCGAGCGGCCTGCTTAATGTGCTAGCAGGCCGCTCAGCGGCTAATAATGGTTTATGAGTAAATAAATCTTGAGAGATAGTCATATATTGTCGCGGAAATTTTTTTTTTTATTAAAAAGGAATAATTCTTGTATACATAGTTTTTGAATAACTTAAACCGTTTATGCAGCGCATGCGATGAAAGACCTCAAATGTGAATAATTTTCCCCGTTTTTGCAACATTTCTCACTGACGCTTCGCTCTTATTGGTCTCAGCGTAATGTTATATAGCCTAAAGCCTTCCTCTATATATGGACTATCCAACAAAAAAGAATTATTCAAATCGGACCAGTAGATCTTGAGATTAGCGTATTTGAACAAACAAACAAACTCTTTTGCTTTATAATATTAGTATAGATAAACCATCGTGGTTGCTTTAAAGTTTTTTTTTAATGTGTACAACACAATAGTAAGTACAATATTAAGATCTATCTCGTCCGGTTGAGCCAGCGTTTGCAATGTAATTGCAAAAATAATGTGTTAATTACGACATCACATTGGAAACCTCTAAAATTATCAGTGTTTCTCTACCATACTATGCATGTACATATAGTCCTTCCTCTTACACCATTCTATTAATAATCAGCACAAAATACGTTGCGTTGTTGTAAAGACATAAGTCGGACTAATAGCAAAAAGCGACTTTGTTTTTTACTATATAGTAATTTTGCAATTAGGTTCTTTAAGAAGTTTTTCATTCTGTAAATTACAGCCACACCATAATCCAGATTTTCCTTTATTTTTCCTAAAAATACCCTAAATAGAATTAAACAATTTATCAAATATTAATTAAAAAATGTATACACAACTGTTAACTCGTACTAAATATTAATTTTGCTGTTCATTTTATACACACATTTAACTTTTTACAAAAAGAGATACAAGAAGAGATTATTACCGCTTTATTTTTAAAATGTCGGTGTATGTACAGTGAGTAATAAAAGTTTACTTAAAAAGCGGATTTAAAAACAAATTCCGTTCAGAAACAGTCGGATACTGGTGTTAATATAACACGGATGGGTACCTTACACGAGCATCTCGCTGTACTACAAAAACTTCATTTTCATAATGCTAGGGGCGGAAGCTATAAAGCGGAATTGTTTCTCTTCTGTCGCACCGTTTTTTTTACTGTTTTTCGAGTATACGTAAATACATTTGAATCCGGAATGTTTACATTGTTTATTAGGGAAGAATAATGATTTCCGTCGCGTGCGTCAAATTAATTTAACATCGCAGCACGTTTCTTTTTTTAGCGAATTCTGAGCGATATAAATACTCCGTGGACTTACTGAGGTGAATTTGTATCCAGTGTTTTGCATATATTTTGTGTGACAAATTTAGTTTTTGTTAATGCCGTGTCTTTGGGCGTCCACTAATGAACAAAAGTTATAAAAAAAATCTGCTGGAAAGCGCTGGCCGAACCTAGCCTGGTTTTCGGCGCGAAAGCTAAGCTTTGCGATTGTTAACACGCTTGCTTAGTGCGGCAATTAGAGGCAAATTTCCCGTACACTTTGGGAGGCATATGCCTGGCAGTAGATATTCGGCTGCTATGATGATACCTCATCGGTCGGTTCCGATACCTCAGTCACTTTTAATGACACTTAGTACTTTTGTACCGTACTGAGGTACTGACTGAGAATAAGTATAATATATAGTCTACTCTACCTGTACCCGATAAGTTTTTTATTAAACCTAATTTTGGACGTCGTTAGTTTCACCAGCGAGGTCTGAATTTGCTGTTTATTTATTGAACCTGTGGAATTCTTGACTGCTCGATTTATGCGCCACGTGAGTCCTTCTTTACTTGCTATGAGATCTAAATTTCTATTTAATTTCAAACAATGTTCTTTTTAAATTAAAAAGAATAATTGACACCAAAAATATTTATTTGTATTCAACTAAACACTTATACTTCCATGCAATCAGACGTACACATATTCACACGCACGTGTAAAATCATATATACATATAGCTGTTACTCACACCATTGCATAAATTGATTAATTTTATTTTGCCACACTGACGTACTTGAGAAACAAAATACAAAAGGCAGGATATTTAAATATGTATAATTCACCGCGATTATTTCAACATCACACGAAGTAGGTAAGTCGGACGTCGGCCGGTCATATTTTGCTGGAGTTTAATTCCGCAGTCGTGCCGCCCACCTGACTGTAATATTGGAGAAGTAAATCATCCCGTCTGACCTTAGGGAAAAAATGCGCACCATAGTTCAGGATCCTTTAGAAAGTTTTGCAGCTCCTTGGTTAGGAATTCTGTCCACTAGATTTGGATTACAAAATTGTCTTTTTGCTTTTAAAATTGTGATCACGAAATAAGTGATAAGAAAAAAATTTACAATATATTTTTGACGTGACAACGTCTTATAAATTCGTTTGCCGGGTGACACTTCAAGAAACTGCGTTACGCTCCGCTCACGTTATGCGCTCACAATGAGAGCGAGTGAGAGGCACGCGTCCCTTCCACTCGGGCATGGTTAGCCCGCCTAAGAGCGAGAGAGACAGACATAAAAAGTGAAAGGCACGCGTCCCTTCCACTCGAGCACAGTTAGCCCGCCTAAGAGCGAGAGAGACAGAGCGAGAGATACTATACGAATGAATATTCACATTAAAATTATTTTACCACTCAAAGTCGTTGTCACGTAAAACTTTCGCCCGTATACCGACTTTACAGGCAACCAATTTTTTAAACGTTATAATCTAATATCTCAGACGGAAACTAAAATTGCTGGATATAGGTCTTCCAAACGAAAAATTTTGCAATAATTGCCAAGGTATGCTTAGTGACAATTACAGAGCGTTGTTGTTTTGCATTGGACATGCTGCCCATCCCCTTCATGTTGCATTTAAGCAACGCTATTTCACAGTTTTTACCTCGTTGAAGCTGTCTTTTGATGTCGTGTAATATAAATATCGGAGACGGAAAGTAAGTTAGCAAAATAAAATCAGAGGCAATCTGCTTTTTTTCTTTAATGGATTTGTTAAATCAAATGTCGCTTAAGATCGCTTATGCATAGCATCTGTAACTGCTCTAATAGACGCAGGTCCCAAGTAGGGGACCATTTACTTATGGAAAATATGAATGTGTAATGTGCGAAGTTTGGTGTCCATTCATAACAAATTTAAAGAGGCCAGAATTATTGGTGCCGACGTGACTTGAGTTTACTTTATTCTCTAAATAGAAAAAGTTTTTACCCTTTTGTAAGAACCGTTTCCTTAGCATTTTCTCAGTAATATTGGACCTACGTCCAACATTTAAAACTTAAAAGTCTTTTAAAATTATAGGTTTTCATTACCTGATTATCCTGAATATATTATTATCCTGAATTCTAATGATTTTTTTTGGACTACACCTTCCTTCAGGATGTATATTAACGTATAAAGTATTAAATTCTTGTTTTTACGAATTAAACGCACGCGGGTGCATCGTGATATATCGTTATAGCAAATAAGTGACAAGTGCTCTATATGTTTTGTTAATGCTCTGTATACAAAAACACCAAGTTTATTCTCTCCATCTCATTATAACTAAGTAGAGGATTTTAAATAATGACACTTATGCAGCCAAACGGTATAGCGGGAATTTATTCATAGACAAAAAAGAGGTATGTGTGCTATAATGTGTAAAGTCATAGACCATGTTAGTATGAAAGGTAGCAAAATTTAAATATTCAACAGTTTCAATATGTAATGAGTATTCACCCTTAAGTGGTAGGTAATGACTCCTTATCTATCAAAAATCATCATTTCAAATCAGTCCAGAAGATTTTATCATGCATACAAATAAAGAAACAATCAAATCATTACTCTTTATAATATTAGCGAGAAAAAAAAATTACCACAAATTCTATCAGTTCCAAAGAAAACGGTCCGAATTGTAAGGCCAGTTATCTAATGAATGAAGCTTAACCAAGTGTAACAAAATGAAAGCGGATAACTTCTCAGACCCTTACTCATGAAAACGTCATAAAGGTATAAGCATTCTCAAATTCCGCAAATCCATGTCTTATCTACCCTCTAGTCATTTATAACCCAGTATCATGGAGTGACGTTTGGGGTCCTGTAGGATTTGTAATTCTAGGGGCCCGATAAGGGTTTCACGTAGCGCATGCGATAATATATTATATTTCGCATTTTGAATTCTGCAATGATCACGTTCACATGTTATGGACATGTATAATAAATAGTAAATTAACCCAACATATTTTACATTGACATGACTTCGTGATAAGTCGTTTAAAGCACTTGTGATATAAAACAACGGATATCAGATAACAGAGGAATCACCAATATAATACTTAAATACATATTATAACACCCAGGATAAACATTTACATAATAAACATAAACATTTATTATGTAAATGTTTATCCTGGGTGGAGATTGAAGCCAAGACGCATGCATGATAGATTCACTATAGGTGTGCCATCCGTATCCGGTCCGTAAATTATTGGCACTTTTTCAGAATAACCATTATTCTTTTACTAAAACACACTCAATAAAATATCTATTGATAAAAAAGTGTGTTTGTAAATTTTGTAAATTTAGAAAACAGATATTTTTATAATAAAAATGTTTATCTCCTTAAGGGGTAATTTTCGGATATATATTTACACGTGTTTCATGACTTTCAATGAAAAATCTTTATGATGAATTAAATACGAATAAGTTCAAGTTTAATACTAACTTTGTACTCCTGTGTTACCCTGTTAGAAGCTAAATTTTCAAAAACCTTTCTTACTGCTCCCGTACGTTATAAAAGAAAACCCGTGCAAATTTTCGAGGTTCTAAACCTTATAGCTTGGGTCCTGCGTTAATATGTCAGTCAGTCAATATGTCAGCCAGTCAATCACCGTCTCCTTTTATAAATATAAAAGTCTAATTTGGCTACATATCTCCTATTTTACCCATGCCCTGCATGAATAAAAACTTATTTAGTAGGTTTTAACATAAATTAATTTGCATTTGTGTTACTTTCTGTTCAACCGTTTAGTACAATTGCAAATTTAGTAAAATAGTATTAAACAAATAGCTTTATCATCGCTTATGGTGGATCACCAGTTTATTAAAAATCATTAAAAGGCCACCTAAAGTGCATCTTGTAATTTTCGAATGAAAATGGAGATAAAACTGGCAATTTTCCTTTCAACTCAAGATAAAACTAAATTAGTTCTGAAAAGAGACAATATATCAGATATAGTACAAAAGTCAATATTGTGGTACATAATCCAAAATTAATTTGACTTAACTTTTAATAAAATATTTCATCTTCTACCTAAGCTTTTATTTATTTTAAATTTTTAGTAAATATCTATATCTATCTATATATATATATATCCATTACTGTGGAATACTGGTAAAATTTCCAGCAAAATTTACACAATACAGAAACAGAAAAAGAAAAAAAACTTAAAACATCGTGGTAGAGACTCACACCTTGGTCTTCCGCGTTGCAAACATTGGCCCACAGCAATACATTCTTTAATCGTTAAGATTTAAATAACCCGTATACCTCGTGCCAAAATAGATGTAAAGCTTCGTACGTAAACTATCATAATAGTAAACATTAACAAACTAACATCAGAATCACTCCGAAAGCCATTTACTGACGTACACCCCATATTGCTTTTATCATATGCCCGCAATTAATTCAATTTATTAATGTGCCAAGAAATTTAATTAAAACCAGTGCCCGTTACCTATAAGTGTACCGGCGTTTTCTCAGAAACGTTCAAATGTGTATGAGTAATGTGTCATGCAAATATTTTAATGCACTCGCCAGCCAAGTGATGTATGGACGAGATAAATAAGTGCAGTCAAGTGTGAAATGAGGAAAGTCATGATAAATCGATGGAATCAATTTCATGTGTTCACTATTAGCGGATTGATATGTATGAGTTCGTGTGAATTTTATTTTTGTTGGTATATACTAGATATGTCTGGGGAAGAGGTTAATTGGCATTTTGATTGGTAAAAAAATTAATGCTCACTAGTTTATAAATGTTAGAAATTACTTATTTTAATATAATGTATTTTTGTATGCGCAATTATATTTTGTATAACGATAATTTTGAGTTAATGATTGATAGGTTAGTGATACTGACCAGAAAAACTTGATACTTTTTTTTATAGAGTGATCTAAAACACATTGCAGTAAGTGTCGATTAGATTGACGCAGAAATAGGAACTTTAGTAGATGATATTAGGGAGTATAATAAGTATTTAATTGAAGATTACTCACATGAAAATCTGATATTCTTTGTAAATAAACATGGATCAAATTTTCTTTTGAAAAGATGTTTTTTTTTCATATTTTTATGAATGACAAACATAAGATTAGTTTTATGAAATTGATTCTTAAATATTTAAAAAAGTATTATTTTGGCTATGATGGCTTTATAAGTAATTTAATGTCACTGGGAAAGTCTATCAGCTTAGTCTTTGCACGGTCTTGGTAGCTAAGTGGTCAGTGCATTTGAACGGTAATCTAAGAGACATGGGTTCGAATTCTAGACTTCCGTGAAGTAGTTGAGTATATATGAGTTGATAAATAAGTTAAAAGCTCGAAGGCCAAGCGTTTTTCATTAATAACAGCGGGCCCCTGTTAATTGTGCCCACAGTCTATACCGCCAACAAATCACATTAATCATCCATAATAAGTTCTAAATACGTTTGTACCACGATTTATATTGTTCATAATTCAAGGCACAAAAGTGAAATTTAACAGAGCATTCGTGTTTTTGCTCATTTTCCTTTCCCGTAATGGTTTCCGCGTAAATGGGCCCTTGGAAATTTTAATTTCACATTAACTTTGAATTCTTTTTGGTAATTACTTTGAATATTTGTATGGCTGCATAATTAAATCACAAATTTAGAACTATACTATTGACCAAGAGATTAGACCTTTTAAAAACTTTTTATAAATTCATAGAAAATCTCATACATTGTTACGTTACGGCACGGACCTATGTTACGAAAATCTAACAACAGAGGATTTACACACATACAACAAATATAATAGGTACTTAAATACATATATTCATCACCCAGATACAGAACAAATACCAATATCATCATAAAAATATTTGTCCTGGGTGAGGATCGAGCCCGCGACCTTTGGTGCATAAATTAGGATCAATACCATCTGCGGCATCGGGAACTCGAAGATTTAACATCTATATTTATGCATTATGTTAGCATGTGATAATAAACATTTAGAAAGCATTTTACCATAGCAGCATATTACCATAAAATGTGGAGGATTACCAAAAAAATTTAAAGGTAAATAATAATAATAACTTTATTCAACAACAAAAGGTAACTTAAACTAAAATACATTTTGATACTTAGGTACCTAAACTAGGTCTAGCCTGTTCTTATAGGCACCTAAAGGTAAAAAATGGCTCTATTTCAACATATGATTTCGTAACATTAATAAATGCTTTAGTCACAGACAAAAAATTGACAATTAAGATAATGACATAGTTCTGAAAGTCTTTAAGTAAACATCAAATAGCCCGCAATTACCAGCGCAGCGAGACGATCGCGTACGATGCACTGTGTTAGTAGCGCGCTGTAAGCTCTGCCTGTGGACTAGCTAATATCTATTTCATATTTTACTACGCGTATACCGCGACTATTATGTACTCTATTACATTTATAAATAACGGAACATATAAACACAGATTATGTATGTTAATCAAGAAGTACATAATATAAATGCTTGTAAGTGTTATTTTTTAGTAAACAAAAATGGCAGACTATTACTGTTGTTATTTGAACGGATATTAAAGTTGCTTGACTCTGACGTCATTTATGACTGTCATTGTGGCGCCATCTATGATAAGCTTCATCTAGTAATCGACAGCTCACTACTGCGCCTTACCGGTAATATATATTGTTGTGTATATACGTATTACGTCAAAGAGGAAAGATTGAACTGCCTAAACTAATAGGTGAATAGTGCTAAAATTATGAGTGCTAGAGGTATTCATAAGTGCAGTAAACAACAAATTGCCAGCTATTACCAGCGCAGTGAGCCGGCTGCGAGCGACACGCTATCAGTCAAGTGTTGTAAGCAATGGCCACGGACACGGGACTACCGCGCCTTGTTAATGCCAGTTGAATCTAACTTATACGTCGCGATGTTTTGATCTATTCTGTCTTTAAAAGTAAGGCCCGTTTTCTGAAAAAAATAGATGTGCTGAAAATGTCATCGATGGCGACACAATTGTTTGAGACGTTGGAGTATACATTGTAAGGGTTCATATCCAATGAAATTTTTAGTTGTCAAAATACAAAATAGATTTTTTTTTTCAAGTAGACCTATAACAGTCTTTGTCAAATCATATGTCGTTTGTCTAGGAGCCGTGAGGTACCAGCAGAATAAAATAGTACCTCCAGGTGTAAGAGGTGACTAAAGTATCAGAACCGATAGTTGGTGGTATATTCTTCCGAAACAGTGTAGTCAAATGCTCAGGACGGGGATGGGCAGCATCCCCAGCACGGTCAACATATGCAAAATACCTCGTTTCTTGGAGAGGCCTATATCTAGCAATGGACTTCCAATGGCTGGTAAGATGATAATGATGATGACATATTGGATATATTGAAGTTGTTGGTACTGAACAAAGGTCGTCTGCATTGGTATTTTCATTCTCAGCTATTTGTATTATCAATACAGCAGTTTTCGCATTGCTGTTTTTGGTTCGAAGGATAAAGTGTTACAGGCAGTGAATATAATCGGTCAGTTTACAAAATATCTTCAGTTCACAAGGCAACATATTAATGATCGATACCCATATAATATTTGCGGTGTTGGGGGTAAAACGAAAGTACAAATTTAGTATACAACTCTGCTGGCTTTGAAGTTGTTCGAATGAAAATCAGTATAAAGTTAAGTTTTTATTTAAAGTCACGAAACGTAAAATATTTTTCAAAAATCATCCCTTGGGGTGGTTAAAGAGGAGTGCAAAATTATTATGAAACTTCTACAACTGTACGCGGTTGAAATTGCCGTACATTGCTAGTTGCATTGTATACCGTTATACTAGTTTGCGTGTATCTTTAACGAAGTTCGAACACTAATGAATTCTCAGAATACAACAAAGTGATTACTACGTTTCTATCGAACTTAAGTACAACCTATTGTTGTGGTTATTTGCATTTGGAAGTTTATACAAAAAGTAAGTGACGGCGCACAAAATTAGCAACAGACATGTAATCGATTTAGCAAGTATCTAGTAGTATTGTTGTTGTTTTTTTGTCGTTAGTACTGTTGAAAAAGTTAATTTCTGAACGTTTCGGACCGGTTGTATGCGGCCTGTATCCAGCGCGATCCTGCGGTTCTAGTCAGATCTTCTGTCCATCTTGCAGGTCTTACTTTGCGCTTTCCGATACATAGTCTCCCTTCCAAAACCTTACTACTCTATCGGCCATCGGTTCTGCGTAACAAGTGCCTTAAGTACCGACTGCCACTTCAACTTACTAATCCGCCGGGCTATGTCGGTAACTTTGGTTCTGTTACGAATCTTCTCATTTTTGATTCAATCGCGCAAAGAGACTCTGAGCATTGCCCTCTCCATAGCTCGTTGAGGTATTTTGACTTAGAAGGCCAATGGTAAGAGATGGTTTCGCTGCCATAGGTCATTGCTGATAACACACATTGATCGATATTTGGTTTTAAGTATTATATTTATGATACATCTATTGTCTGATGACAATTAAGCGACTTATCATGGAGTAAAGTTAATGTATGAGATGTTCTGTGAAAAAATAAAATGCTAAATAAATAAATTATTAATTTGTTATATATATTGTTACCATTGTTATCGACTCTATAATTCAACGTGATACTATTCTCCTTTGCATTTTTTTCCAACTTCATTTATCGACGCATTAGAGGCGTTGATGAGCCGGCGCACAATGACGATCATTCGATTCCTGATACAATCACAATATTTGATAGTCGCCCTTTGGTTGTGGCCCACAAAGCTCATATTCCTGTGCGTGTAATTGATAGTCACGTTGACTGTACGTATCGGCCCGAACAATTAATGTTGATTTCGATGCCGTTATTTGATTTGTATCTTGATCTAACTGTACGCGGGTCTATGGGAAATGCGCCAATTAAATCGCTATAGATCGATATAGGATAGATTTGGATTGAGGATAGGACGTGTTGATACAAAACAATGAAAGATAAATTAGCTTGTGTGTGGGCCGCGATTCGCTGATGGCGTTTGAATGTCAAGCGCTGATGTTAGATAGATGGAACCATCTGTTTCAAACTGAGTGTGTTTCAATTCTTTTGTGATTAGACTGGGGTGCGTTTAATTTATGTATATTTTTACTATATACTACATATCGTACGTTCGTTTTAAACACTTATTAATTTTAAATATATCACACCAGATCCTGCCCAGTGTGTTAATGACCATGATTTCAGAGGTTTCATGCATCTGAAAATGCTGAGCTTTCATTAAAGTAATTATTTACTCGAAAAAAAATCACTTTACATTTTTCCCTTGCTGTGGCACTTCACGTCGTACGTTCATAGACACGTCGTATTTTTCCTGGTGTCCTTTTCGTCATGAGAAATCATCGTCAACTGTTTCATGTTGTAAGGACAAGAAAGTTTGTAAAAGTTGTAAGTTTTTAAAAGTGCCTATTATGTACCTACCTGAATATATTTTGAGTTTTGGTTTAGGTATGGGATGTACAACGGTCAGACCTTTAAAAAATTTTAGCTGGATCACGCACTTTTTGCTCGCACAGAATTATAGCAACTACGCAGAGCGGGGATAGGCGGCAGCATCCCCATCACGAAAGCTGCACTCTAATTACCAACACGCTTGCCCAGCGCGGCAATTATAGGCCAAAACCCTCCTTTCATGGAGAGGCTTATGTTCAGCAGCGGATTTCTAATAACTGACACGAAGGCTGCTTGATAGGTAAACAAATACTATAAATTAGGTATTTGTGTACCTAGTCAATATTATTAACTATCATCCAGTTATTATCATGTTGATCCTGTTACATAGTGAGTTTTGACTTGTTTTGTTCAGATTGACGTTTACAATTTCCGTCAGCTGTTTAAAAGAAAATGAAGTGTTGTTTTGTTCAAGAGAAGTGAAAATATTAATATACCAAGAACCGCCATCGGCAGAATAATTAATTTTAGATTATATTATCACTAATTTTCTCTCAATGAAAACTTTGAGTGCATTAAGATAATACGAAAAAAATATTTTCTAAATTGATCATGCCGTTGTCGAGTTTTGCGCTTAGAATATTTATAGGTATTATGGGTAAATTTACAACAGACCATCCCACTGCAGATACCCAAGCGTGATGTATGACTCTCCACTCACGAAATCTTAACAAACAGCAGTATAATTAACAACAAACTGGAAACCGGAACTATTACTCAAGAGGGATATGTGTATTATGCTTAATTACTCTAAAGCCCACTAAGATCTCTCCAAATATCCCTCGGGGAAAAATGTCGTTGTAGTTACCAGACGTAAGTGTTCTGTTAACGATAGTTGCAGGTAGTTAGCTGGCGTTAATGACTACTGTCAAAACATATATTTCATATTCTTCGGTGCTGGCAGTTCATGAGAGGAAGCGTGAGCGGAGACTGCAAATGTATATTGAATATTTATATGACGGACCCGATGGCGCAGATGGTATTGATCCTATCTTGTGCGCCAAAGGTCGTGGATTCGATTCCCACCCAGAGTAAATATTTATTAGATGACAATTGTATTAAATATATGGTATGGATGGTATTAAATATATGTATTTAAGTAGTATATTTGCAATTCCTCTGATATCTGGCGTCCGTAACACAAGGGCTTTAAGAGGACTTGCCACGGAGTCTGAATGTTGTGGGAATTTAAATATAAGAGTATTATTTTTTAAGTGCAGATATTTTAAACATCAGGCACATTATATTATTGTAATCATGCCGAGGGGTAGCAAAATAATATAATAGTATCTCTCCTCTATATTATGTATCTTTAGAGACAACTGAGCGGCATAATTAATATAATAGCATTGTTTAAGTGCATCAAGGCGGGGAGAAATAGCATTCTCGTCGCAAATTTACGCTCTGTTATTTCCAATATGCCAGCCCAGCATCAATTAGCGGCAAAATTCCCCCTTTTTTGCTGTCCAGCTGTGAACGTTCTACGGCGACATCGAACGTTTCTACAGTCTATTTCTTTCTTTCTAATATACTATTTTGTCTATATATTTTTTCTATTATCTATGTAATGTTTAAAAGGTCCAATAACCGCTACTGTATTCTTAGAAATTCACATTTATATTCGATACTGCAAATGATACAAATATTAGATGTATTGTTGTCATCGGTCAGTTATCTGTTGATAATTTAGCTTTTCATCAGTGAAATAATGTTACAAATCATTCAGACATTAAAAATATATAATAAAACATATAATGGTCCGTGAGTTTGACAAAAAAAAAACAACTACACAGCCGTCACTACAAAACCGGTGAATGGTGCGAGGTAGATTTTATAGTACTAGCCTTCAATGCTGACTTTTTGTCAAGAGTGCCACGTGATTGAAATGCCTAAATATTGGAAAGGGTAACTCTTCAACTATGGACGTAACTCTCCGTAACACTCCCGCTACATCTTGTGTCTCACTAATTCACGAGACGATCAATGGGTGTGGGCAACGATACAGCCTTCCGTGTGTTCTCCAAGATAAGAATGTTAATAGGCCCCTGTGTTTGCCTGCATTCATTATTAACGGTTATTGCATATTATTAAAGGTGATTACCGAATATCTCTTATGTCCAAACCGCGGCACCGATGGAATGTATTGTGATTTCAGAACATTCGGATAAGTTCGGGCGCTCGTAAGTATTTTTATCGAGCAATTAACGTTCAGTTCAATGAACATTCAATTTAAATAAAATTGTGTGTAATGTAAATCTAATATGAAAAAAGAATCGTTTTTTTTTGTTTGACAATTCATGTAGCACGGTTGGTGAAGGATTTGAAGCAGGCTATATAGCATTAAGTTTCACACTAGCTCAAAAGTTTAGGACGGGTTATTGTGAAACAATGAAAATCCAAACAACTTGGGCGTTTCTTTAGAACAAGTAAGCCCCTTAATTTCCTTGAATAGAGATTCCTTCTATAGAAACGCAACATATTTTAACGCGATTCCGTGATAAGTCGCTTAAAGTACGTGTGTTACGGACATCAGATAACAGAGGAATCGACAATTTACTGCTTTAATACATATATTTAACACTCAGACAGAAAACAAATATAAATATCATCATATAAATGTTTGTCGTGGGTGGAAATCAAATCCACGACCTTTTACACGCATAAGACAAGAACACAACCATACTCTGCTTAATTACTTTATAAACAAGTCATTTTTTGCTTCATGCATTAAAATCTACATTATATTATGGTAGTGCAATAAATAAAAACAAAATAAACGATATATCATTGCAGCATATTGTTATCATAAAAACCTATTTTTATAAGTTTATATAGGTACAACATGATGCAATAATATACGGTGGATAGCCTCGTCTTGAAATCTTTCCGTCCAAGCGTCGAGACCATCGCATCAAGGTAATCAGGATTCGAAATTTGACGTCAGTAAATCAAATGGTGTTAATTTAAGCGTTCACATCAAATCGGTGCCGATAATGGGCGATACCGGGAGAAAGCATCATTTATAACACGGTTCGTTGACCCGGCGTCATTCGGGAATGTTCGGTGATCTATGACCGGCGACGAACGGGGGCGCGATGTGCAGGCGCAAGGTCAAGTTCAATTCGTAAGGAGTTGACCACACTGGTACCTTCCACCAAGTATATAGTTATTCTAAATAATGCCAAGGATATTGTCAGGGTTTAACTAGTATAAATTATTCATAGTTTTCTTTTAAGTTATGATTTTTTCACAAAATGTTTTAATAAACAAGGAGAAAAAGTTATATCATATAAAGTATTTGTCATATAGATTAATTATCGAGTTTAATAAACTCAAGTGAATGTAAAATTACTTAAAATATATTATTATTAAAACACGTGACTACTTATACAATTCGTAATACATACATACATCATGCCTGTTTCCTGTCGGGGTAAGCAGAGACTATGGATCACCACTAGTTACGACCTTGGCATATCTCTATTGCTTCCCTTACAGTCCTTAGTACTCCTTTCCATTCTTAGTACTTCTGACCTGGCCCTTTTTTAATACCTCTTCTACCTGGTTACCTCGGTCGTCCTATACCAACTCTTTAATTCACTTCCGTTCAATGTATTATTTCTCAAACTCACAGCATACATACTTCGAAGTGCTCTTATTTCAACAGCATTTAATCTACTCGCGTGCTTTTTCTACTATACCCAATATTCACTACCATATGTCAGTGTTGGAACCAACACACCTCTATGAACAGCCAGTCGTTGACTGCCCATAAAAGCATGTATGGCTCCATTGACATTTTTTCCAACTTTTACTTTCCGTTCTATATATTTTTCATACTTCCCATCTCTCGCAAAAACAATTCCCAGATACACAAACTCTTTTAGTTGTTCAACTTTGATGTCGATCACAATTTCACAATTTGTCGTACATTCATCCTTTTCATTCACCATCGCTTTAGCCTTACTTACATTTACTTTCATACCTTTACTTTTCGAGGAATCTTGCAAAATCGTTACCATCTCTTGCTTCTTCAGCTGACGATGCTAACAGTAAGAAAACCACTCTTTTAACTGTTTCAAAACGCCCTTTATTTAACTTTTAACATTTTTTGTTCGACGTATTGGTTACCTTGCGGTAATCATTCTCAAGAATCTTGTATAAAGGAAATAGCTTTAGTCACTATCTCCCTAACCAGAGAAAGGAAGAAAACTGAAAACTTACAAAAATATATTCTGTACAATACGTGTTCAAACGTACAATTTCTATAATAAACCAATTTAATATTTTTATTTAATAGGAGGGATTGTTACACTCTAATAAATAGTGCAGTAGGTGATAAACAGATAACGCTTATCTTGCATAACACCCTGGTATTTCCATATCGGTAAATCACTGCAAAAAAGTATCACGTTCCTATTAAAATATATCTAGCAAAGGTCTTTGTGTACAACACGCGACCTGTCACAGCTATCGTGAAATCACTATGCTTTGAATTGTATTACAAGGGGAAGATAAACGAATAAGTTTTGGTTTTGATGAAAACTTTATTCAATTACGATTTCATTACGAGAATATGAAATAATAGAGGGTTGATTTAATTTTCACATATTTGAGATGGGGTTTGATCTTGTTATTGATAAATTACATTATTATGAATCGTATGTAATTTCTATAAGATGGTTCATTATCATCATAATAGCCGTTAGAAATCCACTGCTGGACATAGGCCTCCTTAAAGAAATGGGGAATTATGCACATAATTGCAGCGCTTGGCAAGCGCGTTGGCAATCGTAGAGCGCAGCTTTCGCGACGGGGATGCTGCTGACCATCCCCACCCTGTGCATTTGAGCTACACTGTCTCGAAAGGATATACCGCCATCTGTCGGATCAGGTACCTTAGTCGCCTCCTACGATACCTTACGACTTCATTTATGCAAAATTTTAACATATTTAATTAATATTTTTTTACATATTTAATGCTTCTTTTATTATACTCAAAGCCAGAACTAAATCATCTCGTATTTTACTTTATATTTATATAGTTTTTGAGAGCTGTTTGCTCATTAATTAACATTTTTATTATTTTTATACTTAAAATGGAGGTCATGTCTGCTCCTATACCTACTAGGGTTTAAGAATATAATATAATATTAACTAACATCTCATACATTAACCTGACTCCATGGTAAGTCGCTTAAAACACTTGTGATACGGACGTCAGATAACAGAGGAATCACATATATAATACGTATATATAATAAGTATTCTTAACATCCAGACACAGGATAAACATAAATATAAAATCATCATCTAATTTTATTTGGCCTGGGTGGATATCGAACCCTCGAGCTGTGGCGCATAAAATAGAATTCCTACTATACACGGGCGGAAGTCAGGCCGTCATACTGCAATGTATTAATTTTGCATACTGTGGCAACTTTCAATTAAGACATTACCTAACTTATAAGATATTAATGTTTTATGATGGTACATGTGTGGTTAATGTTCTTGTTGGTAGTTTTAATAAATAAACTTATGAATACATTCGCCTACCGAGTAAAATAGTGTAGGTACTCTTTCTATTGAATTTACTGCCATCTATCGGATCGAGTGCCTGAGTTGGCTCTTACGAGAACTAGTATCATTATCATCATATCATCCATTGGAAGCCCAATGTTGGACATAGGCTACGTCTAACTTTACTTTTTACTGGCATAAAATATTTAAGGCTTAAAAAAGTCACTTAAAAAGAGAGTCACTTTGGAGTCTTATGTTAGAGACATCAGCCAACAGATAAATCAGATACTTAATATTTAAATACAGTTTATACAAAGACACGGAACAAACATAAATATCATCTTTTCATATGTCTCTCTCATTTGTCTTAGATGGGGATCTAACTCGTGTCTTTTCGCACACAAGATAGGATCACTACCGTCTGCGCTATTATTACCAACAAAAGATATATTTTATGCAATTTAGAATAATAAAAGAAGTTAACACATACACCTAACGCGAACCTTATTTGTCTGTGTTAATTAAAAAATCTGCCTTCGAATATATAAACTCTTGCGTCCCTATATATTTTGTTAATACAATATTTCTACTATAGAAAGCTTAAATGACGCTTTCCAAACTTAAATGACGTCATGGCGAACGCATCTTTACATGAGTGTGTTCAATCAATGCCAAATGTTTGATAGCGCCTGTGCACCGACGCACAGAGTTATTCAATCCACATTATTGGGCACACATTTATATGCGGTGATAGTCAAAATTGGTTACGATGTAAGAATGATGGTGTGAGACGCGTTGTGAGATACTGAACTGGATTTCTTGTTATGCTCTTGTTTGTTAGTTTAACCAATTTGCATATTGATTTAACCACATGCAAGATCGATATTTGATGTATGTTTACAATATTTATACATAGTTGCAAGTTTGTTTACATGCAATTAATACGTATGTAAAATTAATATGATTATATATTATAATAAATATTTAAAGATGATATCTATAATTCTAACCATTTCTCTCGCATAGTTTTCCATTCCCGTATAAAATATAATTAATTAAAGTCTCCTAAATAACTATTTATTCATACATCAGCTACCTGTCAATGAATGTTCTGTTAAAGACAGTCCAGCTGATTCGGAGTGTCCTTCAAAGGTTATTTTAGTTATAAACAATTACCGTACACTTTAATGTTTTTCATTTAAAAGCTGATGTTGATGACACAATGAGATAGAGAGTAAGATAATAAAAGTATATTAATTATTATAAACGTAATTTTGTTGATATACCTAATTGTATTACGTTGCTAAACGTTACTTAACTTATTAAACAGCTGTAAAATACAGATTTTTCGCTTTAGAAACTTGTTACTCTTGAAAATAGTTGTTGCGACCTAAAATTTCACAATGGAACACAAAATATCTAAATTAAATCAATTGCGTTTTAATACCGTTAAAATTTTAGTTTATGTAAATAATTTATGACATACTTTTTATTTAGTTTTTATTTAGTATCAAGTTTCAAAAAAACAAGATCTAGACTTACAAAGGTCATCTGTGATGACTATAGGTTGCGTTTACCATCAAGCGGACCGTACGGTTGTTTGCTGACTGCATAAGATAAAAAAACTATTCTATCACTGATGTATTCGGCCCTAATAAAATAACTCTTGCACTAAATATCATTAAAGATTGTTATCAGTTCAGTATAGGCACAAATATAAGACTTATTAGCAAAACAATGCAAGTTACAAATGAATGATGTAAAAGGGATAGAATTGATACCTTGAAAAACTATGCCCACTTTTAATCTTCGCTAGTAAATTACTACATGCGCCGAGGGCGCCATCGCCCTCAGAAGCAAAACACCTAATTGTTCCCTTCCGTTCGTGCGAACAAAGGACCAAAGGCAGATATATTTTTCATGCATTCCTATTGTTTGGTGGTGCAAGGGAAAGCATCTAGACATGTTTGCCAAAACATCTTTTATTCTTTACTAAAGCAGTCCTATGTCCAGTTGTGTGAATATTGCGCGGCTATCATGGTTGATAGACATGATTGAGAGATTTTATCAGATTTTCATAGTAATAATTCATATATGTGGTTCAGATTGCGTGATCTGTCAGCCTTAGTATTTTTTAAATGAACATAGACAAGTTTGCTAGTTACGATAACAAAAAGATAATATGCCTTATGCCCATGATGTATATTTTGGGATATTGACAAAGAATCTTGTTTTAGAAATGTTGGTTGAATCCTTTTTCAGTGGTTGAAAAATCTTTTGTCGAATCGTGTACATTTAATTTGTTTATTAATTTTGTCATTACAAACAAAACAAAATTTTTAAATATTTTTCGACAATTTCATTATAGAGAAAGAGAGAGAGAGAGTTCTATCAAGAGAGTTCTATCAAGAAATCTCAGCTGTATGATTTTTATTATATATAATCCTTTTTTTAAGTATACTTTGAGGGGGAAGCATACTTTAAAACTCGTCATACAATCAGTCACAATATTTTGAGTCTAATTTAGCCTATTCAGCAAATACATCTGTAGAATCCTTCTTGGATAGTTATTGAACGATTCATTTTAATACTAAATCGAAATTACAATCTCATTTTTTATTTGATATTGACTACAGATATCTGAGGTATCTTTAAAAAATCAGTTTTAAAAGTTTATTTGTACATTTACCTTTAGTACCATTTTATTAATTGAGAAGCCGATATAAAAATATACAAAATACGTTTAATAGCAAATTTTCTTTGTTAAGTTTTACTTTCTCTTTGTTCTAATACAACATATTAGCCTGTAGAAAATTAAAAGTATCTGAACATAAATAACTGTTTTTCTATGACTTGGGCCCAACAAAGTCATTCGCATTCAAATACTATTGTTATGCTACGTAGTTGTTTGCACGATGCTTTTTATTTTCCTGACACACAACACTAGAAGCTGTTCAATTAAAATTATATTATTATCTTCATAGAATTCTCTTATTCCCCACATTACTTCATAATGTAGATATTCTGTTTTATTTGTAATGTTTATGTGACTACCATGACAGGTATCAGCTATAGAAAAGCCATTGCTGGACATGTGTCTCCCCAAGATAAAGGATATTTTGCTGTTAACTGTCGCGTTAGGCAGGCGCGGTTGCAATCACCAAACGCAGTTTCGCGACGGGGATGCTGCTACCCATCTCTACCCTGTAGTATTTAAGCTGCGCTGTTTCGGATTTTATACCGCCATCTTTCGTTTTCGGTACCTTAGTCGCCAACTAGGACACTAGGTACAGAGGGAGGTACTATTCTACTCTGCCGGCACCCCACGACATAAATGAAACGGTATTTAGTCTGTCTTTTTGTTTTTATATCGCTAGACTAAACTGGTGTAGGTGGTAACTGTTTTAATATTTCAATTTTACACGTGCTATTGAACCAAAATATATCCATATTTTCGTTATAAAACAAAAGATAATAACAAAATTTAAATACGAGTTCTCGTCAAAAAATAATAAGTTCCGATCTAACATGCGATATCGAAGTAACAACGTGATATTTAACAATATTTTATAATCATTATGTTTGCAGTCCTAATGCACAACAAATGCACTGTTGTGATAACTGAAATTATAGCATTATATTGACTAAGCATTTGCTTTGCTATATAAAAATGAACTCTATTGACAATACATAGAAAACATTTTCAACTGTTAGCGGTTAAAGTTTAGCGTTCTCGCGTGTCACTCGCCGAGTAATTTGAAAATAAATATCTAATTAAAAAGAAATTAACGGCTTGAGTTATTACGTACACAGCCGTACACTTAACTGCCATATAAACCGTTTCATTTGTTTTTGTTTTGTTCAAAATTAATGTTTCAATTGCCCTGTTTCAATCATTCTGTGGTAAATGAAATCATTTTATTTACGATCACTGCATATGTATTTTATAAACCTTACTCTCTTCTTCTGGGACTTTAACCGGGTAGACTTTACTTTGTTTGTGTCTAGTCAAAACCAAAAGTAACTGATACTTACTTGCTTGTGGTTTAAGCTTTTCACATACATGAGGTAGGTTTTGTTAATAATTCTAACGTGTACCTATTTCTACCCGCAAACAGCAGTGTTTGCATTGCCGTGTTCCGGTTTAAAAGGGAACAACAGAGGTATTACAACCATCCGACTTAAATACATATAAACACGCTGTCATATAACAAATAAAAACATACATAATATAAATATTTGGCCTGAGTGGGGATCGAACCCACGAACTTTGGCGCACAAGATGTGATCACTACTATCTGTGCTATCGGGTCCCTCAATAATATTTTACTTTTATTGTTGTTTTTATCAACATACTAACAATAGCGAGAATCTATAAGTATAATAATCTCTAGAATGCTCTGCTAGAATCAGGAATATAATAAATGCGTAATTTAGGATTATAATCCTGACTCTAGCAGAATTATAAGCCTTATAATTATATTATTTAGGATTATAACGTGATAGGCGATTGAGGTACCTGAATCAACAAATGGCAACATATTGTTAAAAAATGCGAATGGGCAGCTGCTTCCCTTTCGACCAGCAAGTACTACCACCACGCCATTGAGCGTGGGAAATATGGACAAAAGTACCTAAAAAATAGTATAATTTTTTAAAGACGTTTATGTCTAGCGATGAATATCTTGAGGCTGATAAAGAACCGCCTGACAAACGGATCTCTGCCTTTAATTACAAGTTCAAAAGTCCCTTTTACTGACATCAAGATTGTCTTCATTTGTTTTAATTATTCTGAATGCATAACCAGTGTAACTAGAAGTCAGCGACACCGCAATTATGTAAGTTAACAAGGATCAAAGTCAACAAGTAATTATTATTAATATACACGCCTAGTCTGAGACAATAATAATATAACAAGGAAAATGGCACAGCCGGATCAAGTTAAGCCTTATTCGTTCCACTTACCTAATGAGATAAATATACAATACTCCGTTTCGTTTTTCTTGTCATTTTTTTTTCAATAAAAGGTAATAATAATAGGTAGATATTTACTTATTGTTTGAAATGTATATACTTGTGTAGTAAAATGGTAACAGGTTGATTCTTCCTATTCATACCAAAATGAATAGCACAAGAAATATGAGTCGTTACAAAAAGTACTAGTTTTTGTTAAAACAATCGATACTACATACATTGGTTTGTAGGTACTCACGATTTTTTGATAAAAAAAATACCCTATACTTCTTTTGACGTTGCATACGTTGTTACCGTTAGAATAAATAATTATTATAGTTTGCTATATTTCGCTTTTAAATGCCGTAGGGTACCGACAGACTAGAATACTCTCCTAAGCAGTCTCGTTGTACCAGTGACCAGTACCACCGGTGGTGTAGATGGTGAACCCGAAACATAGCGGTATATCCTCAACGGCGTAATTTAAATGCGGGACTGGATGGCTTCATTCCAGCCGGGGATCAACACTTTTCGATAGTCTCAAATGATTATGGACAAAGGCAATTATGTACAAATATCTTCAGATATTATAAAAGGCCAGGCCACTAATCGGACTTCTTTCATTATCCAAGCCTGTGTTTAGCGGCGTTTTTAATTAAATACATCTAATAAGTATGTAATAGGTTTGCGTTTACTCTTATGTACTATTGGTAGATTCTGATTATTAAGTGGTTCTTTAATTTATTTAATAATGACAGTGATAAAAACAATATAAAATATACAAATTTTATTTGGGTCTGGATACTGTAGCTGTGCAGTAATATTATTGTATATTAGGTACTTGTAGAACAATTTTATTTTATTTATTTATGTAAAAATGTATGCAATATAGCAAATTTCAAGCCTACCACTTAAAAATGCGAACTGTTTAAAGTAATGCAACTAACTATTATAGTATTTCAATTTTGAAGAAGTTAAGAAGTGAATGATTTAATCTATTATAATAATATTTTTAAATACGTATCGAGGTTAAATTATGCGCGTATTATAAATATTGCTCAGGTAAAAATTTTAGGCACACAACAAAAGATATATTGGTAAACATATACTGATATACCATACAATAAATAACTTATTAACTGAAAGATACAAAATAAGTCAAGTAATTCTATAGTGAATTACATAATCTTTTGTTATTTTTAAACAATGATAAAATTAGAAGATATGGTGATGTTATTTATGATAAGTAAAAATTCAATATCGTAGTTTAAATATTTTCAAATGTTTACAAATGAGATCACATATTATCTTCAGTTAACTATCAATTCTTCAACTGGTATGAGATGGAAGAAGTCGTTGACAGTGACAACCACTTCAGAAGCTATTGCTTTCACTATTGGTGAGCCGACTTCCATCACCAGGTCGTTTGCAATAACGCCCAGGAGTTTGGTAACGGCTTCACCTGGAAATATTTAATTATATTTTATTTGTTATTAACATTCTTTTCTTTTATTGAAATTTCATCTTCTTAAAGATTTTAAAATAAAAGTATCGTAGTAAAAGTAAAGTGATATCTACAGTTAAATGTCAAAATGAGGAAGAACATTTACCAAACTCTCAAATAAAAGAATCACAGTTGAGGTATAAAAAGTAATGTTTAAAATGTAATAATAATTTATCCATTCGAAACTGAGTAATACAAATGTATCGGGCGGGAATGGGCAGCGGCATCCCCGTCGCGAAAACAGCGTTCTGGGATTGCCAGCACGCTTGCCTAGCGCGGCAGTTATGAGCAAAGTTCTTCCATTTTGGAGAGGTCTATGTCCACTAATGGACTTCCAATGGCTGATTTAATAATAGGTTGTTTGGTGAGTACGGTACATTAGGGAGTAAAAAGTAAAAAACGAATTGAGTAAAGAGTTTAAAATCATTGATTGAATTCTTATACAGTTTCTTAGGTATTTTTCGTTATTTTATTTATCACCTTTATTACTTAATTTAAGCTATTTATTTTTAAATATATTTTTAAAATGAGTGGGTTTACAACTTAGTGCAAAGACTTGATACAAGAAAAACTCTGAGATGGATTCATGCAATATGCCAGCCAGCCATGCTTAATTGTAGACCTGTTCTATAAAATAATAAAAATAAACAATAACAACTCGGTATGACTTACTTGGTTTAGCGGTTCTCTTAAAAAGATTTGACAGATCGATCTTAGCCTTCTCTTTTAAAATGTAACTGAAATCCCAGCCTTTGATGTTCCAGTGAGTGTTCCCTTCAATTCCTACGTCTTCTAAATCTATTACAAGCCGTAACAAAATTTTCGCTGAAAATAAAATTTTTGATAATTAACTCTCCCAGTAGTTTCAATTTTTGCTTAAGAATGCAAATATAACTTGATGACAAGCTTACTGAGTCTTAAATTTAACTTGATATGCAATATATTATTTTCTTAAACTTATACATCGTTGTATTAAATGTTAATAGGATATTTAAAGCGTTTAAAAGTCGTTAAATAGTTTTTTATTTTGATGTACAGTGTTGTGGTAGTAA